>OZ024743.1:332899898-332909898 GCA_964016885.1 Eledone cirrhosa
ATATATATCTATATATGTATATATATATATCTATATATGTATATATATATATCTATATATGTATATATATATATATATATGTATATATATATATCTATATCTATATATGTATATGTCTATATATGTATATATATATATCTATATATGTATATATATATATATATGTATATATATATATCTATATCTATATATGTATATGTCTATATATGTATATATATATATCTATATATGTATATAAGGACGTGTTTTTACTTCTCTCCCCGAGTAAGCAGCAAGTCACACAGCCACAAAACAAAACCACAAGACAAAACCAAACAAACAAAAATTGACCGGTTAATACATTTTCATACATCTATATTATTATATATTTGAAAATTGACCGGTTAATACATTTTTCATACATCTATATTATTATATATTTGAAAATTGACCGGTTAATACATTTTTCATACATCTATATTATTATATATTTGAAACCACGTGTTTTCGAACTTGTGAGTACATTTTCCTTTAACTACAAATTATTATTATATACTTTCGTCTTTTCATTAATTTCAAATAACCAGAATATACATATATATATATTGGAATAAATGCTCTGAAATAGCGATATATATGTGAGTATAGACATAGAATATTCGAAAATATTCTGTATGTTTATAATAAACATTTTGAAGACCTAATCGCTATAGAATAGAATACGTCACGTATTACAATTAGATTCTCGACAAAAGCAAGGGAAGTAATCTACGCGTTTCATTCTTGTTAGAATTCATCAGGACCACATATCCAGTGCTTTTATCGAGAATGACACAGCTAGAGACTTATAGAATACTTAGCTGTGTACTGGAACTGGTTTGAAAGAGCGGTTGCCGGTCCGGCAGAAATTAGAAATTGGAATAAATGCTCTGAAATAGCGATATATATGTGAGTATAGACATAGAATATTCGAAAATATTCTGTATGTTTATAATAAACATTTTGAAGACCTAATCGCTATAGAATAGAATTTGTCGAGAATCTAATTGTAATACGTGACGTATTCTATTCTATAGCGATTAGGTCTTCAAAATGTTTATTATAAACATACAGAATATTTTCGAATATTCTATGTCTATACTCACATATATATCGCTATTTCAGAGCATTTATTCCAATTTCTAATTTCTGCCGGACCGGCAACCGCTCTTTCAAACCAGTTCCAGTACACAGCTAAGTATTCTATAAGTCTCTAGCTGTGTCATTCTCGATAAAAGCACTGGATATGTGGTCCTGATGAATTCTAACAAGAATGAAACGCGTAGATTACTTCCCTTGCTTTTGTCGAGAATCTAATTGTAATACGTGACGTATTCTATTCTATAGCGATTAGGTCTTCAAAATGTTTATTATAAACATACAGAATATTTTCGAATATTCTATGTCTATACTCACATATATATATATATATATACTCATATTTATATATATACGCTTCTCACTCACACACAAGAAAAACAAAAAACAAAAATAAATTTAAAAAAAAAATATATATATTGAAATACTTAACTAAAACACACACACACGAACTTGTGAGTACATTTTCCTTTAACTACAAATTATTATTATATACTTTCGTCTTTTCATTAACTTAATTAATTTCAAATAACCAGAATATACATATATATATATACTCATATTTATATATATACGCTTCTCACTCACACACAAGAAAAACAAAAAACAAAAATAAATCAAAAATAAATTAAAAAAAAAATATATATATATTGAAATACTTAACTAAAACACACACACACTCAAAACTAGAATGGCTAACCAGCAAAAATCCAAACAGAACTGGTCTGATAATGAAATCAACATTCTAATAAACACATGGCATTGCCTTTCCCAAACAGAAGATATAGATGCTTCATCTCTGAACGACATTGCTAAACGTACAGTTCAATTTTTGAAAACTCGATCTGAACAACAGATTCAAAATAAATTAAAGCAAATCGAAATTGCTTTTAAATTAATCAATAAACATTTGGATAAACTACGGTGTGTTTTCTCTTCGAATGCTGTCCAGCAGCAGCAACAACAACAACAGCAGCTACAACAGCAACAACAACAACAACAGCAGCTACAACAGCAACAACAACAACATCAACAACAGCTACAACAACAACATCAACAACAGCAACAACAACAGTGTGAACCACTCCTTGATTCATCAACAATGGCCGATCTACTAAATGAAACTATTGACCCCCCAGTAGCCTCTGTCTCACAGCATGAAACGCCACATCCTTTCTCTGGCCCAGCAGTCCAATCATCACCACTGCCAACATCTCTGCCTACTACTACTACTACTACTACAACATTTTTGTCTACTGCTATGTCAAGGAATTTACCTTCTAATACCAGAACAAGAACTCTCCCTCCCACAGTCCACAAAGGTCGTCAAATCCTACCCAAACCATCATCTACACCTCTCACAACACCCACACCCATATACCCACCCACTCGAAACCCCATCATTTGCCGCTACTCTCTACGCTATAGAATATGTACGGATAGTGGCTGCAAATTCACCCATTTACCTAGGACAAAACGATCTATCCCCACAAACAGCCACCACCATAATACATACTCTAATTTAACACCAACACAACCACCAATAACTCAAACAAGGAATCCACAAATCTGCCGTTTTTCCCTGCGAGACAGATTGTGTTTAGACCGGGATTGTCCCTTTACCCATCTCCCGGGGACCCGTCGGATAAATGAAAATAAAAGCAAAAACAAAAACCATAACCTACATAAAAATAACCACTACCACAGTCACCAACAGTCTTCTAAACAGGAAACTTCTTCCTCTTTTTTAGCCATAATGAATCTGGCAAAAGAACTGGAAAAAAACATTCGAGCTATCACCCAGCACCACCCTCCACTATCACCCCACTGCACAAACTCCCATTGCTGCCATTAACAAACAAACAAATTAACAACACACCAAAACAATTAAAACCATCCACTCTCGCCTCTACATTTTTGCTTAACGCCCAAGGCATCAGCCCTTCCACCAATACTCAAAAATGGAAGATCAAATTCCTGGAGGACTGGATTGATGTCCATCCAAACCACATCCCTTTCTTCGTCCTCACTGAAACCCATCTCAGTAACCTCCACTTGGAAGCCGAGGTGAAAGTGAAAAATTTCAAAGCCATCCGTGCTGATCGCGCTGGCAGAAGAAAGGGCGGAACTGCCATTTATGTCCATAATTCTTTCTCAACAGAGGCTATGAACATATTCACTAATGGATACTGTGAGGCAGTCACTGTATTCAGTCAAACCAACAACCTATTAGTAGTTGGGCTCTATAGGCCACCCCAAACGCCTGTACCATGCTTCAAGGAATGCCTCAACAGCATAAAGTGTTTCATCCAAGAGTGTCACCCTGACAACATCTTAATGATGGGGGACTTCAACCTCCCCGGAGTTGACTGGTCCACAAACACCCTGCCACCAGGTTCTTCTGCCTCAACCTCTGACAGGGAAGCTGTGGAATCGCTTCTTGACTTCATGGATGATTTCTTCCTATCCCAACTAGTGCTCGAACCAACGAGGTGCCACAAAAACGTCCTAGACTTAATTTTCAGCAATCACACTGACAATATCCACAATATTGCAGTGGAGAAAACTCTACTCTCTGATCATGACATGGTTCTCTGTGATCTGAGATTCCACCGTCCAATATACAAACCCAATGTCATTTCTCCTGTCCATCCGTTTGACGCTATGGATTTCCACAATGCAAACTGGGAAGCGATCAGTCATGATCTTGCACATGTCGACTGGTCCTTCACGCACACTCATACACCCACTAACATCAAAAAGTCCTGGCAGACATTTGTGGACACTGTTACAAACATATGTGCTAAACACACCCCATTAAGAACTATAAACAAATCTAAGAGCAGAATCCCTAGAAATAGAAAAACGCTCATCAGAAAAATTAAGAGAACGAACAAAAAAATCAACAATCTGAAATACTGTCAGCAGCAACACATCAACTTGACTGCCATTTCATCACTAGAGATTAAAAAACATAACCTCCAAAACAACATAATGTCCCTCATCAACAATCAGAGAAGAGCTGAAGAGGCCTGGGCCATTGAGAAGATCAAACTTAATCCCAAAGTGTTCTTTTCATTTGCAAAAAAACACAAAATCACTGGCTCTACTGTTGGCCCTCTAATTGATGAAAATGGCACTCTTCAAGACAATGCTAAAACCATGGGTGAGATACTGCAGAAACAATACTGCTCTGTTTTCAGCAATCCTGATATGGCCGATCTGGGCTGTATCGGCGATGTTACTCCCCATTACACCTTATCGGACATAACGTTTGGCGCCCCTGATGTCTTGGCGGCAATAAAGGAAATCAAGCATAATTCAGCAGTAGGTCCCGATAGGTTCCCTGCTTGTGTCTTGAAGGCGTGTCAACACCAACTTGCTTCTCCTCTTGCCAATCTGTGGCGGAACTCACTGGATGCTGGATATGTGCCAGAAAACCTTCTATCCCAGTCTGTTGTCCCAGTTTTCAAAAAGGGAAACAAATCCCTTGCCGTGAATTACCGTCCAATCTCACTCACCTCTCATATCATTAAGGTATTTGAGCGAGTGGTGAGATCGCGAATGACCCACTTCCTTGAGAGTAACAATATGCTGAACTCCAACCAGCATGGATTCCGTAATGGAAGGGATTGCCTGACGCAACTACTGCATCACTTTGATGACATTTTGAGAGCCTTGGGAGAGGGTTCCAACACTGATGTTATCTACCTTGATTTCAGCAAGGCCTTTGACAGGGTTGATCATAACATTCTACTGAGAAAGCTGTCCAATATTGGTGTCACTGGAAAGCTGCTGCAGTGGATCAAGAGCTTCCTGTCAAACAGAACCCAACATGTTGTAGTTGAGGGAGTCAAATCAAGCCCAGCCAAAGTCAGTAGTGGAGTCCCACAAGGCACTGTGTTGGGCCCACTTCTCTTCATCATCTATATTAATGACATCACTGACATCATCAAACACAGCAACATTAAAATTTTCGCTGATGATTCCAAGCTCCAAAAGGTCATCAATGGCGTGGATGACCGGATAAGCCTTCAGTCAGACCTACTGGCTGTTACCCAATGGGCAGAAAAGAACAACATGTTACTGAACGAAGACAAATTCGAACTGATCCACTTTGGAAAAGAGGATGCTCTGAAACTCCCGTACTCCCTTCCCTCCGGGGAAACTCTCGTGGCATCTAACAACATCAGAGACTTGGGAGTAACCGTGGACAGCAACATAAGCTGGACCACGCATATAAGCAGCAAAGTTGACATGGCCCGCAGAATGTGTTCCTGGATCCTCAGAACCTTCCAGTCGAGAGATTCCCGCACCATTATCCTTCTCTTCTCTACTTTCGCCCGACCACACCTTGAATACTGTTGTCCACTGTGGTCTCCCCACACGAAACAAAGTATCATGAAACTTGAAGCTCCTCAAAGGGCAATCACGAAAAAGATAGATGGCATGTCAGACCTTGATTACTGGGGTCGATTGGAAAACCTGAAACTTTACTCACTCCAACGTCGCCGTGAGCGTTATATTATCTGCATGATGTGGAAAATGTTCCATCATCACTGCCCAAATGATGTTGGCATCGCCTTCAAGATACACCCAAGGCTTGGGCCCCGTGCTATCCGTCCCATTCAAAAATCTAAATCGCAACTCATAACAACAATACGGCACAATTATTTCACCTCAATCGGCCCTGCTCTCTTCAACATCACACCAGGACACGTCAAAACAGAAACTGACCACACAAAATTCAAGAAGTCTTTGGACAAATTCCTCCAAGTAATCCCGGACAAACCACCCACACCCGGATATGTCTCCGCAAACAGTAATTCTCTTCTCGAATGGGCCATGGTGCCCAAATCCTGAATTGAAAGACTTCGCCAGGTGGTGCTATTAAGTTAGACATGGCCTGGGCCAATACTGGCCAAAACATTTCAAAGTTATTCAAAGTTATATATATATATCTATATATGTATATATATATATCTATATATATATATATATATCTATATATGTATATATATATATATCTATATATGTATATATATCTATCTATATATGTATATATATCTATCTATATATGTATATATATCTATATATGTATATATATATATATCTATATATGTATATATATATATCTATATATGTATATATATATATCTATATATGTATATATATATATATATGTATATATATATATATCTATATATGTATATATATATATCTATATATGTATATATATATATATCTATATATGTATATATATATATATCTATATATGTATATATATATATCTATATATGTATATATATATATATCTATATATGTATATATATATATCTATATATGTATATATATATATATATATATGTATATATATATATCTATATATATCTATATATATATCTATATATGCATATATATATATCTATATATGTATATATATATATCTATATGTGTATATATATATCTATATATGTATATATATATATCTATATGTGTATATATATATATCTATATGTGTATATATATATCTATATATATATATGTATATATATATATGTATATATATATATATATATATCTATATATGTATATATATATCTATATATATATATGGATATATATATATATATGTATATATATATATCTATATATATATATGTATATTATATATATATATGTATATATATATATACTATATATATATATGTATATATATATATGTATATGATCTATATATATATATATCTATATATGTATATATATATCTATATATATATATATATCTATATATATATATGTATATATATATATATATGTATATATATATATATATATGTATATATATATATATATATGTATATATATGAAGACGTCGCATCTCAGAGTTGCAACACTTAATGTTGGCACTCTCAGAGGTAGATCGGCTGAAATAGCGGAGATGCTGGTGAGAAGGCAGGTGTGTGCTGCGTGCAAGAGGTGAGATGGAGAGGTGCCTCTGCGAGACTAGTCGTAGGCAAGCGTCTTAGCTATAAGCTATTCTGGGTAGGTAAGGATGATGGGTTAGGGGGAGTAGGCATTTTCCTGGCTGAGAAATGGATCAATAAGACAATAGAGGTAGTTCGAGTTAGTAATCGAATAATTAAGCTTAGATTAGTTGTAGGTAGGAGACTACTGACAATCATCTCGGTCTATGCTCCCCAAGCAGGCCTAGGCAAAGATGAGAAAGACTGCTTTTATGAGCAACTTTTGCAAACAACCACAATGACAGAGGACGGAGACATCGTTATGCTAGCAGGAGACTTCAATGGTCATGTTGGACAGCTCCAGGATGGTTACACTGGGGTACATGGTGGGCATGGTTACGGTTCAAGAAATGAAGAAGGAGTGAGACTTCTTGAATTTTGTGATGCAAGTACATTGACTATTTGCAACACAAACTTCCAGAAACCTGCCAATCACCTAATAACCTACAAATCTGGTGAGCACATAAGCCAGATTGACTTCCTGCTAGTTAGGCAGCGGGACAGGCAGATAGTGTCTAATACCAAGGCATACCCTGGGGAAGAATGTACCCCACAGCATAGGTTAGTTGTTAGTGATATCTCAGTAAGCAAGAGATGGAATGAGACATATAGGAAGGTGTGGAGAAGAAAGGTCTGGAAGCTAAAAGACCTTTCACTAAAATTCAAATTTAGGAAAGCCCTTCAAGATGTATATGACGAAAAAGAAGACGATTTAGAGACGTATGACATAGATAATAACTGGAAGTTCTTACGTGACAACTTGCTGAAGGCTACTGATGAAACTTGTGGCTGGAGCAGAGCCCCAACCAGACAGAGAGTGACCTGGTGGTGGAACAGCAGTGTAGATAAGGCTATTAGAGACAAAAGACTAGCATGGAAGGCTTGGAATAAGGGTGGGAGTAGGGAAGAATATACAGCCACTAAGAGAGAAGCTAGACGTCAGGTGTACTTAGCACGCAGGGAGGCAGAGAGTAGGAGGTTTGCCAATGTTCTGCGACGGGAAGATCAGAGGTGTGCGGTGTTCCACATTGCAAGGCAGTGTGTCAATGCAAATCAGGATGTTGTTGGTGATAAATGTGTCCGGGATGATGCCGGTGTACTTAGTGTCACGAATGACCAGAAAAAGGAGGCCTGGAAATGCCATTATGAGAGACTGATGAATGTGGAGAACGAATGGGAGAGAGAGAAATTACCCTTGGTAGATCCGACAGAGGGACCAGCTATTGAGATTGACGAATATAGGGTCCAAGAGGCGATTAGGGAAATGAAAAATGGTAAGGCGGCCGGACCATCGGGAATAGTTGCTGAGATGCTGAAGGCATCAGGGGACGTAGGCACTAAACTGGTTGCACGCATAATCAATCAGGCTATATATGGTGGTGTCATACCCAAAGACTGGTGCAGCAGTATTCTCATAAATTGCTACAAAGGTAAAGGGGATGCTTTGGAGAGGAGCAATTATAGGGGTATAAAACTGATAGATCAGGTTATGAAAGTGGCAGAAAGGATTTTAGCACAACTAATTAGAGAAAGGGTCAAACTAGATGAGATGCAGTTTGGTTTTGTGCCTGGGAAGAGTACAACAGATGCCCTCTTCTTGGTGAGACAAATGCAAGAGAGGTTCTTAGAGAAGAATAAGCCACTATACTTGGCCTTTGTTGACCTAGAGAAGGCCTTTGATAGGGTACCCCGATCTGTCATCTGGTGGTCCCTAAGGAAGCTGGGTGTTGAGGAATGGCTTGTAAGGACAGTGCAAACTTTGTACAGAGGTACTCTCAGTAAAGTCAGGGTAGGAATGGAGTTTAGTGAGGAATTCCAGATACAAGTAGGAGTACATCAGGGTTAGGTCCTCAGCCCGCTCTTGTTCATTATAGTCCTCCAAGCCATAACAGAGGAGTTTAAGACTGGCTGTCCATGGGAACTTCTCTATGCTGACGATCTGGCTCTTATGGCAGAATCAGTAGAGGAGCTAGAGAATAAATTCCGGCTATGGAAACAGCAGTTGGAAGCAAGAGGACTGAGAGTAAATCTAGCTAAGACAAAAGTGTTGATGAGTAGAAAAGAGGACAAAACCCTGATTCCGTCAGGGAAATGGCCATGTTCGATATGCAGAAAAGGAACTGGCATAAATTCTATAAAATGCACACAATGTAGGTCCTGGGTACACAAGAGATGTAGCGGGATAGCAGGCAAACTAACAGGTAGGGAGAAATATGTATGCAGTAGATGTACAGGGAAATTAGACAGTAGAAGTCGCACTGATAGACACATTTTTCAAATGCGAGAGGGCGCTATAGAAGTGGTGGATAGCTTCCGGTACCTAGGAGATCAGATTAGCATGGGAGGAGGGTGTTCCGAGGCCATAGTATCTAGAATAAGGACGGGTTGGAAGAAGTTTAGGGAGCTGCTTCCTCTGTTGACGAAGAAGGGTTTCTCCCTGCGTACGAAAGGCCGGTTGTATGATGCCTGTGTGAGGAGCGCGATGCTGCATGGTAGTGAGACATGGGCAGCTACCGCAGAAGATATGCGACGGCTGGAGAGAAATGAGGCAAGCATGCTCCGTTGGATGTGCAGTGTAAATGTGCGTGAACGACCCAGCATAAATGTGTTGAGAGAGAAACTGTGTCTGAGAGGGATAGAATGTAGTGTACGGGAGAGGAGACTGAGGTGGTATGGACATGTGATGCGCATGGAGAATGACCGATGGGTGAAGAAGTGCCAGGAAATGCCAGTTGAAGGAAGACGTAGTAGAGGTAGACCACGAAAAACATGGGCGGAGGTGGTGAGAACAGACCTCAGATCATTGAAGCTCACGGTGGAGATGACGAGGGACCGTGACGAGTGGAGAGATGCTGTGC
>OZ024743.1:332919898-332922398 GCA_964016885.1 Eledone cirrhosa
AAAAGACGTCATGAAGGACATCACCTTCATTCAGAAGGATAGACTCTACGGGAGTCTATCCATTCTCATGAAGGACAGGGACACAGCAGTGAAACTGTCCATCAAACCAATCACATCCACCGCATACACCTTCTACCCTACGTACATGGGTAGAAGAACACAAAAAATAAAAATCCACACCATCCTGCCGATTATGGACATATTGTGGGTTTTGACAGGTTTTCTGGACCTGGAGGATGACATGCTGGTGTCCATGGGAAAGGCATCGGGTGACGCGTTCAGTGGAACGAGCCTCGAACTTGTAGTTCAAATGAGGCCCGAAAGGATCGCCCAGATCCCTGAACGCGTCATACTGGATGATCTAACCTTCATCAACATTACCGTTGAGGGTAGACGGCCCTCGTGTTACCTCTGCGGAACCAGAGGTCACCTGAGGGCTGTCTGTCCCCAACTTAATAAGAAAACCCCAATCCTGCCTACACCACCAACAACTGCACAACCAACACAATCACCACAACTACCACTACAAAAACAACCACCACAGCTCAAACCAAAACAAAACAATGTCCAACCCATCCCCTCCACTCAAAAAACAAAAACAATTTCCAAAACACCCGTACCGCAAACACAACCCGAAAATATACCCCTCCCCTCCAACGCGGAAGATGACCCTAGTTCGTCGTCAGACGAGGAGGAGCACTTCCACACAATCAAAAGAAAAAAAAGAAAACACACCTCAGACACACAAATGAAAAAAAAACCCTCCCCAAAACATAACACTGACACCAACACAAAAGAGCTCACAACAGCAAACAAAAAACACCACACAAAAACAAAAACATGCATACACATACATAAATACAAGAAACAAAAAACTGTTAAACATTGTGTACAACAACAATCTAATAAAAACACAAGGGCCTAACTTCACCCAGGCAGGGGATTTCCCCCACCTCAAAATGATTAAGGCCCCACAGGACACCTATAAAACTTTAAAAAACAATTTTAAAGAGGACGTGGGTCCCCCCTGCGTCGGGCCCATTAACCGCGTCCTCCTAAAAAACTATCCCACCCCCTCCCCAAACACCCTCACAACTCCAAGCTCCCCAACCACACAACACACTGATGCCCCCACACTTCCACAAACCACCACCCCACCCAACAACCCATCCCCCACCCTAATGGAAATTGTGCAGCCCGATACCCGGGACGCAGAGAGGTAAGTGCCTTTTCTCTTCACCACCAACATGGCTATGCTAAGAGTAGGCTGTTTAAATGCGCGTGGCCTGGGCTCAACTTGGAAGCAAGCAATGCTTCTAAATGACCTCAGGTCACAACGTATAGATGTGATGGTTATTTGCGAGGCCCGGATCAGCAACGTGCGACAGCTGTCCCCCACCTTTGATGACTTTGAGATGCACGCATCTCTCTGTCAGCCCGGAGGTGGGGGTGGAGTTGTCGTTCTGCTGCAAAAACATCTGGGTCTCGCAACACAGATGGTACATTTGGACCCGGAGGGTCGACTAGTGGTTCTGGACCTTGGCAGTGGTAAAGGCGGAGCGTTTAGGTTGGTAGCCGCCTACGGCCCTTTCGGGTCAATGCGGCCGGACTTCTTCCATCGTCTGGAGACTTTTCTAGGGACGTCCCGCTCTTTGCTATTAGTGGGGGACTGGAATGGTATCCTAGATGCACGCTGGGACTACGTAGGGGCCTGCCCCGATAGAGAGGGGTGTAATAGCCTCAAAGGGTTAATCGGTCGATTAGACCTGGCCGATAGATATCGACTAGATTTTCCGACTGCGCCAACCTGGACTTGGGCAAATCGTAGCGGATCATCTAGGTCGTACCTAGATAGGTTCTTAGTTAGAATTAAGGATAAGGACTTTTTAAGTTGTCCAAAAATGCGCATGGTTGGCTATTCAGACCACAAATTAGTGACCTGCATGGTCAACCTTGACAGAACTCATAGACAGGGCCCCGGTTACTGGAAGCTCAACTTGTCCTTGCCGGCAAGTAGAGCCTACAGGAATCGGATTAGTACGTTAGTTAAGGAACGGTTGACTGGAGCGATCGTCAACAGCAGGTGGTGGGTATCTCTAAAGAGAGAGATTAGAGTAGTCTCGATAGAATTTAGTAAGGTTCTAGCTGCGGATAGGAATAGGAAGGAAAGGGAGCTAATAGATAGAGTAGAAGAGGCAATTAGAAGCGGCGACGTGGCCAGAGTGCTAGCGTCGAGAACGGCTTTGAGCCAGTTTTTCGACGCGAAGCACGAAGGCTGCGTTGTCCGAAGTAAAATACGTGCTCTAGGGAACGAGGGGACCAAAGCTGTTAGCTGGGCCCGCGTGACAGAGGCCAACAGTGGAACTAAATCCACCATCCGGTCTTTGCGAGACCTGGATGGACGGGCGATTCTTGAGCCTAAGCAGATGTGTGAGGCCTTTCAAAGGCACTTTGCCCGACTGTTCGGGAGGGGCGGGGAGCCGGTTGGGAACGTGGACTT
>OZ024743.1:332932398-332937398 GCA_964016885.1 Eledone cirrhosa
ATATATATATATATATATATGTATATATATATATATATGTATATATATATATATATATATATGTATATATATATATATGTATATATGTATCATCATCATCATCATCATCATCGTTTAACGTCCGTGTTCCACGCTTGCATGGGTTTGGACGGGGGTAGTCCCACTTGAGGCAAGAGTGATTGTCTTGCTCGCATAGGACTGTCTGGCAGGTTTTCTACAGTTGGATGCCCTTCCTAACACCAACCACATTTACAGTGTGGGTCTGGGAGGTTTTTACCGTGTTGCCTACACGGCCACATTACAGCGTGGACTGTGTGTTTTTTTGTCGTGACACCTACACGATCTCATTTGTTTCGGCCTCGATGGCGCGGCACCAACATAACTTTACATAGAACGGGGTGGTGTGGATCGGGTGGGGGTGGTGGGACGGGGTGTATTTGTTAGAGATGCCTACTGGCTGGAGTAGGTTTTACTATATATTTAGGTAAGGCGGGTCTTCTCTGTTACTGAGTACCGCCAAAGGTCTCGGTCCAGTGACATTGTCTTGGAGAGGTGTAAGTGTGTGATGTCGGAGTTTATCAGCTCGTCCCAGGTTTTTCTAGGTCTGCCTATTCCGTGACTACCGTCTATCTTTATTGCCCTGCACTTTGTTATACAGCTATCGACTTTCATGCGCATCACGTGTCCATACCAACGTAGCCTTCTCTCGAGTAAACAACATCTGATCCCTCTTATCTCTAATTTATTCCTTAGTTCGTTTATGCTTTGCCGTTCACGTATATTACTGTTACACATCCAGCGGAGCATGCAAGCTTCGTTCCTCTCTAGTCTGCGTATATCCTCTGCACACAATGCCCAGGTCTCACTGCCATGCAGCATTGCTGTTCGTATGCAGGCATCGTACAACCTGCCTTTCATTTTTAGTGAGAACCCTTTAGCAGCTAATAGTGGTATAAGCTCTCTGAACTTTTTCCAACCAGTTCTGACTCTAGCTACAGTACTTTCAGAGCACCCTCCCCCACTGCTGATTTTATCGCCCAGGTAACGGAAGCTGTCCACTATTTCTATAGAACCCTCTGCGCAATTGAAAGAGCTAGTAGTTTGCGGGCACTTGCTGCTACTTATTGCACCAGAGCACCGGCCACATGTAAAATCTATGTTCTTAGTTAGCCTACCTGTGATCCCACTACATCTTTTATGCACCCATACTTTGCATTTAGGACATAAAATGGAGTTTCTACCTACGCCTTTCCTACACACCGAGCACGACCATTTCCCAGAAGGGACCGCCGCCTTGTTTTCTTTCCTACAAACTAGTACTTTGGTCTTAGCCAGGTTAATTTTAAGTCCTTTTGACTCTAGGCCGTGCTTCCATGTTTGGAATTTCTTCTCTAGCTCGGCCATTGATTCCGCTATGAGTGTCAGGTCGTCTGCGTATAGGAGTTCCCATGGGCAGCCTGTCTTGAACTCCTCTGTTATGGCCTGAAGGGCAATAATAAATAGTAGTGGACTGAGAACAGAGCCCTGATGGACGCCGACTTTTACGCTAAACTCTTCACTATATTCGTTGTAATTCTAACCTTGCTGACTGTTTCTTTATACATGGCTTGTATAGCCCTCACAAGCCATTCGTCAACGCCTAGTTTCTAAGAGCCCACCAGATAATGGAGCGGGGACTCTGTCGAAGGCTTTCTCCAAGTCGACAAAAAGCTAAGTAGAGGGGTTTACCTTAGCTAGGTACTTCTCTTGTAGTTGTCGTACTATGAAAAGAGCGTCTGTGGTACTTTTGCCTGACACAAACCCGAACAACTGCATTTCATCTAGGTCAATTCTCTCTCTGATTAGTTGCGCTATTACTCTTTCCGTGACCTTCATGACCTGGTCGATTAATTTAATGCCTCTATAGTTACTCCTATCTAGGGCGTCTCCTTTACCCTTATAACAGTTAACGATGATGCTGCTATGCCAGTCCTTCGGAACAACCCCGTTTTGTACGACTTGGTTAACTATGCGGGTGACCATGGTGTGTCCCACCGTGCCAGATGCCTTCAGCATCTCAGCAACTATTTCCGAAGGCCCAGCCGCCTTACCAGTCTTCATATCCTTGATTGCCTTACTTATTATACTCCCCTCGACTAACACTGCTGGTCCCTCTATTGGGTCGATATGGGGGAGACTGCCTTTCTCCCAATTATTCTCCTCATTTAGAAGCCTTTCATAGTGACACTTCCAAGCTACCTTCTTATCAGCGTCGGTGATGGCAAGTGTGCCATCGTCGTTTAGTACACACTTCTCCCCGACAATATCACGGTTTTCCTTGACGCATTGCCTAGCAATCCTGAACACCTCACGTTTTTGGTCATCGCGTTGTAGAACATGCTTGAACTTTCTTTCCTCAGCTTCCCTTCTTGCTAAGTACACTTGTCTCCTAGCTTCCCTCCTGGCCACTTGATAGTCCTCTCTACTTCCCCCATCCCGCCATACTTTCCAAGCCTGCTTTTTGGCCTTAATTGACCCCTCCACCTTACTGTTCCACCACCATGTTACTCTCCTCCTGCCTACAGGCCTGCTCCAGCCACAGACCTCGTCTGTCGCCAACAGCAGGTTTGCTTTCAGAAATTCCCACTCTCCCTCTATATTGTCCGACTCTAAATGTTCTTCCTTACTGTCGAAAGCATCAAGTAATATGCTTTGAAATTTATTCCTGGCTGTGGGGTCCTTTAACTTCCATATTTTCCTCCTGAGGATAGTCCTCTTCTGTTGTCGAGTACGTCTCGTCCTGACTATGAGGTCGCTAATTATCAGTCTATGTTGGGAGGTGCATTCTTCATGGGGGAGGGATTTAGTGTTAACAACAGACACTCTGTCACGTCTTCTGGTAAGGATATAATCTACCTGGCTTGTGTGTTCCCCGGATCTATAGGTGATCAGGTGATTGTCACGTTTTTTGAAGTTAGTGTTACAGATAGTTAGGTTATTTGCATCACAGAATTCCAGGATTCTGGAGCCTTCCTCATTTCTAGTACCAAACCCATAGCCTCCATGGATTTCGTCGTAGCCGTCACAATGTTGTCCAACGTGACCATTTAGGTCGCCTGCGATAATTATATAGTCACTGTCGGATATTTGGGAGGTAGTTAGCATCAGTGTCTCATAGAATCTGTCTTTTATAGTGCCGGGCAGTCCGGATTGGGGTGCGTACGCAGATATTACTGTCACCGTAGTTCTATTGAGGACAAGTCGTATTTTAATTATTCTGTCGTTCACTCTATTTACGTCTATTATCTTATCTGCCCACTTTTCTGCTACCATGATTCCTACTCCACCCAGCCCATCGTCGTTTCCCACCCAGAAAAGCTTATAACAACGTTTTTTACCCTCAATGAACCTAGCAGACCCACCCCTCCACCTGGTCTCTTGAATACAACAAACATCGACCTCCTTACGTTCAAGCATTTCTACAACCTCGTTAGCGCGACCCTTTAGGGTGCCTACATTTATGGTACCAACTCTGAAGTTTTGGATTGCGTTTGGGGGTTGGGGGCGGTGAGGGGCGGGGGGCGATGGGGTTATGTTAGCCGTCCGCGGTCGAAACAATGAGGAGTGCTCGCATTCTCGTCCAAGGGGTGAATTTGTCTTTATCTTTGGCATTGTCGCTGAGCGTCCAGATTTTTCTCTCTCACCTCCACTCTCCAGGATTCCGCAGTCCATCCATCCATCATATATCGTATATCGAAAGTCAACCAGGCAAGCGATAGTATAGGCCTCTGGTTTCTGATTGGTCCGCGTAATAATACTGGTGATACGTGGGGGCTGTTTTATGATTGGTCCACGTAATAGCAATGGTGGTGTGTGGGGGTGGGAGGGAGGGGTGTTGGGTAGCTAGCAAGAAGGTAATGATTGAGATGGGTCTATGCATTTAACAAGCGATTAACAAAAATACAAAATTTGTTCAGTTAAATACGTCCAAAAACCTAAACGTATTTAGCACTTAATAGGAACAGAAAATGTAGTTTGTTTTAGCGATAGAATGGCTATTTGGACTTGAAATACGAAATGTGGATTGTTTTGAGAATACGCTAGGAGAGAGAGAGAGAGAGAGATGAAGTCTGTACATTACGTTTACATGATTTTCGTTCGGACAGCAGGCAAAGAATGAAATTTGGCGAAGTGAATTCCTATCATATATTTATAGGGAGAGAGAGAGAGAGAGAGTGCGAGGGTAGGGGGCCACATGATGGCTGTGGGTGTTAGGCGTTTGACCGCCCCGTGCCTTCGAAGAAGGAAGAAGGAAAGGATTTTGCTTTTTTTTGTTTTGAAGATACGCATGTATATATATATATATATATATATATATGTATATATATATATATGTATATATATATATATATATATATATATATGTATATATATATATATATATATATGTATATATATATATATGTATATATATGTATATATATATATATATGTATATATATATATATGTATATATATATATATGTATATATATATATATGTATGTATATATATATATATATATATATATGTATATATATATATATATGTATATATATATGTATATATATGTATGTATATATATATATATATATATGTATATATATATGTATGTGATGGCTTAGTGGTTAGAGCATTGGCCTTGCAATCGAAAGGTTGTGAGTTCAATTCTCAGACCGGGTGATGTGTTGTTTCCTTGAGCAAGGCACTTTATTTCACATTGCTCCAGTTTACTCAGCTGTAGAAATGAGATGATAGGGACTGGGGTCCCTATCATTCCACTGAAAAGTGGTCGTGGAGGTGCCACGGCAAAAAAGCACCCAGCACTCACTGTAAATGAGGTTGGTGTTAGGAAGGGCATCCAGCTGTAGAAATCAAGCCAGCATCAGTTCCCGTCCTACCCTTGCAAGCAGGGAAAAAGCGGACGTAAAATGAAATGAATGAATGAAATGAATGTATGTATATATATATATATATATATA
>OZ024743.1:332944898-332954898 GCA_964016885.1 Eledone cirrhosa
ATAGCGATTGGGTCTTCAAAATGTTTATTTAAACATACAGAATATTTTCGAATATTCTATGTCTATCTTCACATATATATCGCTATTTCAGAGCATTTAATCCAATTTCTAATTTCTGCCGGACCGGCTACCGCTCTTTCAAACCAGTTCCTGTACACAGCTAAGTATTCTATAAGTCTCTAGCTGTGTTATTCTCGATAAAAGCACTGGATATGTAATCCTGAAGATTTCTAATGAGAATGAAACGCGTAGGTTGCTTCCCTTGCTTTTATCGAGAATCTAATTGTAATACGTGACGTATTCTATTCTATAGCGATTGGGTCTTCAAAATGTTTATTTAAACATACAGAATATTTTCGAATATTCTATGTCTATCTTCACATATATATCGCTATTTCAGAGCATTTAATCCAATTTCTAATTTCTGCCGGACCGGCAACCGCTCTTTCAAACCAGTTCCTGTACACAGCTAAGTATTCTATAAGTCTCTAGCTGTGTCATTCTCGATAAAAGCACTGGATATGTAATCCTGAAGATTTCTAATGAGAATGAAACGCGTAGGTTGCTTCCCTTGCTTTTATCGAGAATCTAATTGTAATACGTGACGTATTCTATTCTATAGCGATTGGGTCTTCAAAATGTTTATTTAAACATACAGAATATTTTCGAATATTCTATGTCTATCTTCACATATATATCGCTATTTCAGAGCATTTAATCCAATTTCTAATTTCTGCCGGACCGGCAACCGCTCTTTCAAACCAGTTCCTGTACACAGCTAAGTATTCTATAAGTCTCTAGCTGTGTCATTCTCGATAAAAGCACTGGATATGTAATCCTGAAGATTTCTAATGAGAATGAAACGCGTAGGTTGCTTCCCTTGCTTTTATCGAGAATCTAATTGTAATACGTGACGTATTCTATTCTATAGCGATTGGGTCTTCAAAATGTTTATTTAAACATACAGAATATTTTCGAATATTCTATGTCTATCTTCACATATATATATATGTATATATATACATGTATATATATACATGTATATATATATATAAATATATATATATATGTATATATATATATATGTATATAAATATATATATATATGTATATATATATATATGTATATATATAAATATATATATATATGTATATATAAATATATATATATATGTATATATAAATATATATATATATGTATATATAAATATATATATATATGTATATATAAATATATATATATATGTATATATAAATATATATATATATGTATATATAAATATATATATATAAATATATATATATATATATAAATATATATATATATGTATATATATATATAAATATATATATATATGTATATATATATATAAATATATATATATATGTATATATATATATAAATATATATATATATGTATATATATATATAAATATATATATATATGTATATATATATATAAATATATATATATATGTATATTATATATATATATATATGTATATATGTATATATATATATATATATATGTATATATATATATATATATATATGTATATATATATATATATATATGTATATATATATATATATATATGTATATATATATATATATATATGTATATATATATATATATATATATATATATATATATATATGTATATATATATATATATATATATATATATATATATATATATATATATATGTATATATATATATATATATATGTATATATATATATATATATATATATATATATATATGTATATATATGTATATATATATATATATATATATATGTATATATATGTATATATATAAATATATATGTATATATATATATATATGTATATATATATATATATATAAATATATATGTATATATATATATATATATGTATATATATATATATATATATATATATATATATATATATATATATTGGAAAATGTGTGTAATCCTTGGTACAGTTAGTTATATTAAGACAGGGGGGAAGAAAAAATGGCTTCACTTGTGCTTTCAACAAATTTATTTTCTTCACAAAATCCAAAAAGAATTTTTTTCCGGATTAGAAAAAAAATTTTTTTTCCTTAAAAAAAATTATTTTATAAATTAAGTTAGGTCTTCGGAGTTCTTGGTTAACGTAGGAGGTATTGTTTCGTTTTTAGAACGACCTTTCACGCTGAGGTGCGCTTGTCAAACTGATGTGTATGTGGTGTGTTGTTCTATATATAGGGATTTAACATGTCTGTGGTGTGGTGGGGGGTTTTTTCTCCCCCTTTTTAATAAGTGTATGGGTGTAGGTGTGTTGAAAAAGTGTTAATAGCAGTAATGAGTTGAGACGGTGAGTAGGGTTGGGTGGGGAGAAATGTAGCAAGTGCGGCCTGCCCCGGTCATTCTCGAAAAATTCCTTTATTCAGGGGATTCCTTTGTGTTGAGAATGGTCACAGGCAAATCGCACCTGCCAAGTTTGTAAACAATTATTTTTTTCTGAAGAATTTTTCTACGCCCATCCCAAAATTAGTCCTTTGTTCATGTGCGCATATACGTACATACACACACGGGCATATGTAGGAATATATAGGCACACACCATCAATCACACACCCATGTACACATACATCCACAAAAACATATAAAGACATAAAAACACATACACATACGTACACACACGAATATGTACTCATACCTCCACATGGGTGTATATATATATATATATACATACATATACATACATATACACACATAAAGATACATAACTAAATATACATATATACCCATACACGCACACACACACACATACATATGTTCGTATATATACCTCCGTTCACACATACATGCACACACACACACACACACATACATATATATATAGAGAGAGGCATACACACACACACATATACATATATATATATATATACATACATATATGTACACATAAACACATACAGACACATACACACATATACATATATCTATATACACACATGTATACATATACACATACAAGTACATACATACACACATACATACATACACATACATATGGTGGCTGCCAACTCGTTTTCGAGTACGGCCACTACTTTATATCCATGTAGGAGAACCCCTACCGATGCGCTGAACGAGTGTGACTTTTTATTCCAGCCAGCGACTTGAAAACTCTGGTACAAACACTACACTTGTGACAATTACTGACACATAGTGCTGGGCCCATAGTACCATGTGACGACAAGGGCAGAGAGATCTCCAGATATAAAGCAATGCCTGTGCCGTGAAGCTTTTATAGTGAGCAAAGGCACTGCACAAAGCCAGTCCCACTCTCTTAACCAAGATGATATTTACCAAAAAGAAGAACAAGTCAACATCATTGGATACCATCAGGGTTGCAGGTGTTATATCAGAGTTTTCCTTCTCCTAGAATTCTGCCTTGACAAAGGCTAAGGGGTCATCATATACATACATATATACATACACACATACATACACATATATATATATATATATATATATATATATATATATATATGTGTGTGTACACACAAGCACATAAAGACATATACATACATATATATATATATATATATACATCTACATACATACATACATATACACATACAGAAACATACACATATGTACACACATATATACATATATGCACATACATACACACACACATATATAGATACATACATATACATACACACACATAAACATATCTATATATATATATATATATATATATATATACATATATATACATATATACACACATATATATATATATATATATACACGCACATATACAAACATACACACATCCATACATATATATATACACACACATACACACACCCACATACATATATACCCACACGTACATACATCCATACATACCTACACACACATGTGTGTGTCTCACCGTTCACTCAGATATTCATGTGTACACATAAGAAGAGGGGGGGGTAGTGAAATGGAATTTTACCTCCGAGTGTTAATTCATTTTTTCGTGTTCAGTAGTGGTTTAAATTTTTCAATGAAGAATTCTTCTTTATATCTGCGGAAATGTTCGTTATCGGACCATATCTTGAAGAAAGGGAAGATTGTGAATTTTCCCTTCCCGCATGATGCAAAGTGTGCGCTACATGTGGTATTTCTGACTCTGGGGTCTTTAATTTGTTGTTTATGTACCCGGACTATCATGTAATCCCGTTCCGGTTTCCCCAATGTAATACTCTTTACACTGTGGACATGTTGTGCAATATATTAGGTTTTTCGTTTTGCAGTTCATGTTTGCATTGACCTTGAAATTATCATGGTTTTTGAAGGACAACTGTTTGCCCTCTTCGATGAGTTCACAGGTTCCACATCTAGGGTCCCCGCATTTCGTCACTTGCATTGATTCCATGTTGGTCGTAAATTTTGCCTTGGTAATTAGTTTTTTAAGGTTGGGTGCTTGGCGTCTGCTATAAATTATTTGTGTGTTTTTTAAGAGCGCATTCATTTATATATATATATATATATATATGTATGTATATCATAATCTATAAAGCTCAGTGTGTGGTTATGCTCCTTCGTTATAGAAATCTACGATATAGAATTTCTTCAATTGAAATTTACAAATCAGGACTCGAAACAGTATCGATTGCGTCTTGACGCAGATACTTTTTCAATTTCACCCACAATTACGCAAAAAATAGATAAAACTCAATATTTTACGATTTTTCTCTCTCATTTAAACTGCTGAACTCTTTCTACTACCATTCAAAATCTATACAACTTCATACTTTCTGCTACTTTCTCTTTCCAAGCTTGATGGTGATACTGTCTGTTCACACCACTCCCTACTGTCTTAAATTTAGAAAACACATATCCTCTATGAGGTTACTAAACCTGCTAGAAACAGCAGCTAACTCTCCCCCATATCACACCCCTCCCCACACCACTCCCTACTGTCTTAAATTTAGAAAACACATATCCTCTATGAGGTTACTAAACCTGCTAGAAACAGCAGCTAACTCTACCCCATATCACACCCCTCCCTACTGTCTTAAATTTAGAAAACATCTTCTATGAGGTCACTAAACCTGCTAGAAACAGCAGCTAACTCTCCCCCATATCACACCACTCCCTACTGTCTTAAATTTAGAAAACATATCCTCTATGAGGTCACTAAACCTGCTAGAAACAACAGCTAACTCTTCCTCATATCACAACCCTCCCTACTGTCTTAAATTTAGAAAACACACAGACAACCATGCAGAACAACTCCATCGCAGCTCTGTTGTTCGGCTGGCATCGTCTACGCGCGTGTTGCGCAAGTACTGTGAAACAATAAATTTCAACACTTCTTTGCACAGAGATAATATCCATAGGCGATACTACAATTGTCACTGCTGGCGCAGCTCATGCTTCCAGGTCTGCAATTCATTCACCCAGTGCCTGGCAGACAAAAAAGTGCTGCCATAAAATGGGTGGTGATACCTAACTTTGGTAACTTAATGACCCCGAGCAACGCCGGGCTTTAATGCTAGTATATATATATATATATGTATATATATGTATATATATATATGTGTATATATATATATATATATCATCATCATCATCATCAACGTTTAAGGTCCGTGTTCCACGCTTGCATGGGTTTGGACGGGGGTATTCCCACTTGAGGCAAGAGTGATTGTCTTGCTCACATAGGACTGTCTGGCAGGTTTTCTACAGTTGGATGCCCTTCCTAACAACAACCACATTTACAGTGTGGGACTGGGAGGTTTTTACCGTGTTGCCTACACGGCCACATTACAGCGTGGACTGTGTGTTTTTTTGTTGTGACACCTACACGATCTCATGTTTCGGCCTGGATGTTGTGGCACCAACATAACTTTACATAGGAGGGGGTGGTGTGGATGGGGGTGTGGGTGGTGGGACGGGGGTGTATTTTGTTAGAGATGCCTACTAGCTGTAGTAGGTTTTACTATGTATTTAGGTAAGGCGGGTCTTCTCTATTACTGAGTACCGCCAAAGGTCTCGGTCCAGTGACATTGTCTTGGAGAGGTGTAAGTGTGTGAGGTCGGAGTTTATCAGCTCGTCCCAGGATTTTCTAGGTCTGCCTATTCCGTGGCTACCGTCTATCTTTATTGCCCTGCACTTTGATATACAGCTATCGACTTTCATGCGCATCATGTGACCATACCAACGTAGCCTTCTCTCGAGTAAACAACATCTGATCCCTCTTATTTCTAATTTTTTCCTTAGTTCGTTTATGCTTTGCCGTTCACGTATATTACTATTACACATCCAGCGGAGCATGCAAGCTTCGTTCCTCTCTAGTCTGCGTATATCCTCTGCGCACAATGCCCAGGTCTCGCTGCCATGCAACATTGCTGTTCGTATGCAGGCATCATACAACCTGCCTTTCATTTTTAGGGAGAACCCTTTAGCGGCTAATAGTGGTATAAGCTCTCTGAACTTTTTCCATCCAGTTCTGACTCTAGCTACTGTACTTTCGGAGCACCCTCCCCCACTGCTGATTTTGTCACCCAGGTAACGGAAGCTGTCCACTTTTTCTATAGAGCC
Source organism: Eledone cirrhosa (assembly GCA_964016885.1). NCBI lineage: Eukaryota > Metazoa > Mollusca > Cephalopoda > Octopoda > Eledonidae > Eledone > Eledone cirrhosa. The sequence goes on from OZ024743.1 coordinate 332,951,480, forward strand.
CTCTGCGCAATTGAAAAAGTTAGTATTTTGTGGGCACTCGCTGCTACTTATTGCACCAGAGCACCGGCCACATGTAAAATCTAAGTTCTTAGTTAGCTTACCTGTGATCCCACTACATCTTTTATGCACCCATACTTTGCATTTGGGACATAAAATGGAGTTTCTACCTACGCCTTTCCTACACACTGAGCATGGCCATTTCCCGGAAGGGACCGCCGCCTTATTTTCTTTCCTACAAACTAGAACTTTAGTCTTAGCCAGGTTAATTTTAAGGCCTTTTGATTCTAGGCCGTGCTTCCATGTTTGGAATTTCTTCTCTAGCTCGGCCATTGATTCAGCTATGAGTGTCAGGTCGTCTGCGTATAGGAGTTCCCATGGGCAGCCGGTCTTGAACTCCTCTGTTATAGCCTGAAGGGCAATAATAAATAGTAGGGGGCTGAGAACAGAGCCCTGATGGACGCCAACTTTTACGCTAAACTCTTCACTATATTCGTTGTTAATTCTAACCTTGCTGACTGTTTCTTTATACATGGCTTGTATAGCTCTCACAAGCCATTCGTCAACACCTAGTTTTCTAAGAGCCCACCAGATAATGGAACGGGGGACTCTGTCGAAGGCTTTCTCCAAGTCGACAAAAGCTAAGTAGAGGGGTTTACCTTTAGCTAGGTACTTCTCCTGTAGTTGACGTACAATGAAAAGAGCGTCTGTGGTACTTTTGCCTGACACAAACCCGAACTGCATTTCATCTAGGTCAATTCTCTCTCTGATTAGTTGCGCTATTACTTTTTCCGTGACCTTCATGACCTGGTCAATTAGTTTAATGCCTCTATAGTTAGTCCTATCTAGGGCATCTCCTTTACCCTTATAACAGTTAACGATGATGCTGCTATGCCAGTCCTTCGGAACAACCCCATTCTGTACGACTTGGTTAACTATCCGGGTGACCAAGGTGTGTCCCACCGAGCCAGATGCCTTCAGCATCTCAGCAACTATTTCCGAAGGCCCAGCCGCCTTACCCGTCTTCATATCCTTGATTGCCTTACTTATTATACTACCCTCGACTAACACTGCTGGTCCCTCTATTGGGTCGATGTGGGGGAGACTGTCTTTCTCCCATTTATTCTCCTCATTTAGTAGCCTTTCATAGTGGCACTTCCAAGCTACCTTCTTATCAGCGTCGGTGATGGTATATGTGTGTATATATATATATATATGTGTGTGTGTATATATATATATATGTGTATATATATATATATATATATATGTGTGTATATATATATATATATATATATATATATATATGTGTATATATATATATATATATATATATGTGTATATATATATATATATATATATATATATATGTGTATATATATATATATATGTGTATATATATATATATGTGTGTATATATATATATATGTGTATATATATATATCATCATCATCATTTTACGTCCGCTTTTCCCTGCTTGCAAGGGTGGGACAGGAACTGATTCTGGCTTGATTTCTACAGCTGGATGCCCTTCCTAACACCAACCTCATTTACAGTGAGTGCTGGGTGCTTTTTTGCCGTAGCACCTCCACGACCACTTCACAGTGGAATGATAGGGACCCCAGTCCCTATCATCTCATTTCTACAGCTGAGTAAACTGGAGCAATGTGAAATAAAGTGTCTTGCTCAAGGAAACAACACATCACCCGGTCTGAGAATTGAACTCACAACCTTTCGATTGCAAGGCCAATGCTCTAACCACTAAGCCATGTGCCTCCATATGTGTGTGTATATGTATATATATATATATATATATATATATATATATGTGTATATATATATATATATGTGTGTGTATATATATATATGTATATCTGTATATGTAACCCATGTGCAACCACGCAGTATTCTTCTTTCTCATGTTTTTTATATATATTTACCTCGGCTGCGTTTGTCTGTTTCTCTGTTACTGCTTCCCCGCTCTCTCTGTTTCTCTCACCTTCTTTCGCCCCCTCTGTCAGTTACACTTTCTCTCGGCTGACCTCTTCCTCGCACTTCCACTCACTCACTCTGTTTCTCCCCTTCTCACTTCCTCCCGTTTGGCTTGTAGTGGGTCTCTTCTTGCTTACATCTCACTCACGTCGGACGGTCTGTACCTCTCTCACTCATGAAATCCACCCAGCTTATGCTGACCGGACAACAATGTTGCTCGTTTCTTTTCCTATCTTTGTTTACTTGTCCCCCTCGCTTTACGCGATTTACTGGTCCCAATAACATTTTTTAGTTATTGCTCGCACCAACCTGAGTTATATGATTTTTAATGCGATGAAATACCAATGATGGTTGAAAAATCACTGACGAAGGACTATTTTTATCATATGTAACCCATGTGCAACCACGCAGTATTCTTCTTTCTTCTCATGTTTTTTTATATATATATGTATATATATATATATCATCATCATCGTTTAACGTCCATATTCCACGCTTGCATGGGTTTGGACGGGAATTTTCCGCACTTGAGGCAAGATCGGTTGTCTTGCTCGTATAGAACTGTCTGGCGGGTTTTCTATGGCTGGATGCCCTTCCTAACACCAACCCCATTTACAGTGTGGACTGGGAGGTTTTTACCGTGTGGACTGGGAGGTTTTTACCACATTACAGCGTGGACTGTGTGTTTTTTTGTTGTGACAGCCACACAACCTCATTTATTTCGGACTGGATGTTGTGGTACCAACATAGCTTTACATTGAAAGGGGTAGTGTGGATGGCGTGGGGGGTAGTGGGCCGGGGGTGTATTTTTGTTAAGAGGTGCCTACTGACTGTAGGTTTCGCTTTGTACTTAGGCAAGGCAGGTCTTCTGTATTACTGTGTAGCGCCAAAGATCTCGGTCCAGTGACATTGTCTTGGAGAGGTGTAAGTGTGTGAGGTCGGAATTTATCAAGTCGTCCCAGGTTTTTCTGGGTCTGCCTACTCCGTAGCTACCGTCTATTTTTATAGCCCTGCGCTTTTTTATACAGCTGTCGTCTTTCATGCGCATCATGTGACCATACCAATGTAGTCTCCTCTCAAGTAAACAACATCTGATCCCTTTTATTCCTTATTTCTCCCTTAGTTTATTTATGCTTTGCCGTTCAAGTATATTACTATTACACATCCAACGGAGCATGCAAGCTTTGTTCCTCTCCAGTCTGCGTATATCCTCTGCATATAAGGCCCAAGTCTCACTGCCATGTAACATTGCTGTTCGTATGCAGGCATCATACAGCCTGCCTTTCATTTTTAGAGAGAAACCTTTAGCGGCCAATAGTGGTATAAGCTCTCTGAACTTTTTCCATCCCGTTCTGAATTTAGCTACTGTACTTTCAGAGCACCCTCCACCACTGCTGATTTTGTCACCCAGGTAACGGAAGGTGTCCACTATT
>OZ024743.1:332959898-333409898 GCA_964016885.1 Eledone cirrhosa
CGAGTCCATACCTCGTAGAATTCAAGCTGTAATTACTGCCAAAGGTGGTCCTACCCCATATTAAAATAAATTTGTTTGAAATTTTAAGGTGTTTCCATTATTTTGTCCAACCCCTGTATATACATACATATATGTATGCTTGTGTGTATATGATTATGTTTATATCTTTACACCCATAAACTTAGCAATTCAGCAAAAAGGGATGTGAAAAAAATAAGTACTGGGGCCCCTCATATGAATAACTCCCTTTATTGTGATACATCAGCTCTAATGACTGAAACTGGTAGAATAGAAGTACAAAAATGACAATTAAAATTAAGGTCAGATTTAGAGAGGGAGACGGGGGGGGGGGGAATAGGAAGCAAATGCAGAGAGGAAGGGAGAGAGATGATGATGCAGTGATAACATCTGAAATTGTAATATCTGAAATTCGAAACATTTCAAGATTATATAGGTTATCAGATTTAGATGACGTGCTGTGGGGAGGGGGTAACCATGCCGAGGAGAGAGAGCCAATGATTAAGAGAAGGGAGTAGAGAGAGAGAGATATGAAAAGAAGATTGTTTGTGTGACCACCTATTGGTGATTACATTGACATGCACTGTCTTCAAAAGTAATTTATGATGGAGATTGGGAAAATAGCAGCTGTTTAGTCAAATTGATTAACAGGAAAATAAATATATTGTCTTTTTTTTTTTTTTGTTCTAAGCAACAAGACAATATTTTTAATTGCTACCAAATTTAGAATTGTAAACATCAATAGCTACTATGTATATATACTCTTATTTCATTTTCACAACTCTGCCTTTAGAAATACAGAGAAATCTTTTAACTCTTTCATTACCATATTAATTCATGAAAGATAGTGTCTATAATTTTCAAATTATTTTCAAAATAATTAAGTATTTGAAGTGATTTAACATTATAACTAACTTTCTCGTTATAAAGCTGCTATTTGGATCACAAAGGCTCTTACAAAAAGGTTTGTAGATAAATATAAACAATTTGAAACAAACACATTTGTACTGAAGAACCAGAAGTGGTTTCAGGTGATTTGGTTTCAAAAGGGTTATGTTGATATTTACAATACAAAGAGTTCTTACAAAACAAACTATGATGGAAGGTTTTTAGATAAATATAAATATTATAAAGAAAGGATTTAGAGGGAATTGGTAAAATACCTTTCTCATTACTAAACTCGTGTTTGGAACATAAAGCTTTGTAGATAAAATTACAATGGAAGGTTTTTATATGAATATAAACATTTTCAAACAGTTTTGTATCATAACCAGAGGTGGTTTTAGATGTTAAATATTCTGTGTACATCATATCTTGTAGGCTGTTCACCTTGTATTTACATCTCAACTACTTTTGTGATGTCCAATTGTCATGAAGTATATTATACTTTCTCAGGTTTGGTGTATCTCAGACTACACCACTCAACGAGTCTTTCCTTTTTTTTAAGAATGTAAGGTGTGATAGGGTAGGCAGTGAATTGGCAGAGTTGTTAGAACATCAGATAGAATGCTTTGTGGTATTCATTCCAGCTCTCTGCTCTCCGAGTTCAAATTTTGCCGAGGTCAACTTTGCCTTTCATCCATTCAAGGTCGATAAAAAAGAAAAAAAACCAGTCTAGTACTGGGGTCAATTCTTCCTCTATATCTCTTTCTCACTATCATTCTCTGCAAGAAATCTGCTATATTCAAACCTAGAGAGGGGATGGGCTCTGCCAGGTTTAAGCAACGCTGTATGTCAATACAGTGCCCTTACATACAAGGTGTCAAAGGAAGAAGATTTTGTTATTTCCAGTAGGTGGAGCAACTGTGTAGAGCCATAGAAACCATGCTGAATACGGTCCATTAACCAGCAAGATTGGTTGCTCTGACCTGTCTCATCCTGAATCATGACACCCCACCCAACCCATACCAAAGTGGAAAGCTGGTATATGATGACGATATTTAAGTTACGTTTCTGTCTGTTTGTCATAACATACCCTGAAGTTCGGCATAGTGTCCTCGAAAATGGTTTATTAACTGTTGTGGAACTAACTTCTACTGAACTCGTCCCGTAGACTGAACTACTCTACTACTACGGATATAACCTCCCAGTGTTCTACCATTATATATATATATACATAGTTGTTTAACCTCTAATCAATTATGCAAAAGTAACCCCGTCTTAATATTTTGCAAATGGAATCGCTATCACACCTAATCACCAACATTTAGCTGGGGTTACACTACAGACATGAAGTGCTTTTGGATTGCTTAAAGCACAGTTTATCCTTGTGGTGTTACAGCATAACCTCCATGGATAAACACTTTCATTATCTGCACTATATATCATCATATCATCATCATCATCGTTTAACGTCCGTGTTCCACGCTTGCATGGGTTTGGACGGGGGTTTTCCCACTTGAGGCAAGAGTGGTTGTCTTGCTCGCATAGGACTGTCTGGCAGGTTTTCTACAGTTGGATGCCCTTCCTAACACCAACCACATTTACAGATATATATATATATATATATATATGGAAAAGTGGATATTGTATACATGTATGTATACACACACACACACACATCATTATTACTATTTTAGCAGTATTCGTTATTAGAGTAGTCGCCACTTTAACAGGGTAGATGATTGAAGGTCGTTAGTTGCCAGTGTGGTAAGTGATAGTATCCTCGTTGGATTATCTTGTTGACATAGACGTGAGGGAAGGTCCCTCGATCTATTTACCATCTATTTACAATATTCCTTTCGTCAGGTCGCCAATTCCAGCAGCATGGATTATAGATGTTATTGAGACACGAGTAACATAATAATGATTTCAACAGCAGTAATTAGAGATGAAATGTTTGTTTATTTTTGATGTAGTACAAACAATGTTTGTTAACTTATATGGTTGAAGTTACAGATAAAAAGAGGTTACAAAAGGGAATGTGCCATTGCGCCGGCGAGGCTAGGGTGCAAATCTCACCGTTACATTATGCGCGTTGCTGGCTTGAAGTTTCCGGTACAAGAGAGAGATTCTTCAAATCTTCGCGGGGAATTTCTTTCCCCAGGGCGCGTAGGGATACATCCTCTTCTACTGGCGCTGATTGGCTGAACTGAGCCAAATCACGCACAGAGAATGTATGTGAGCCCGCGGAATGTAGGTCACTACACTATCATTAAACGCTTGTTTTTCCACATTTGGGGAAATGTAGCTTGGCAAAATCAATGTTTTCAAACAAAAACCCTTGTGATATTTACTAAACTGATTTGGCTATTTATTATTGGAGAGAAGGTGGTGAACAAATCAAACAGCAGACAAAACAGCTGTTTCTAGAATTGATTAAAACACTTAAAGGCACTGACTGCCCTTACATTATCACATTGCAAAGACTAAAGTACTGAAGGAACTATCCTAACAGTCACATTCCAATGACTATGTCACTATCCTAATACTGTCACACTCCAATGACTATGTCACTATCCTCACACTCACTGACATTAAAAGACAAGAAAAAAAAAGAATAATACTAATATGGACTTCTGTTGGTTTTAAAAAATATTGCAGTTATTTGAACAGAACAGCCTGTATATGAATTTAATGTGTAAGTGACTGAGCATTCTATACACATATGTACCTTTAATGTCAGGAAGATTCAGCATGATTTTATTACAGGTACAGTCCATTAATGGTCTTCCAAGCGTTTCTGTCTTTCCAATTTCACTTACAATGTAAGGGTCAACATGAGGCTTGAGTAAATGACACTTGCCCAAAATGTCAAGCAATTTCCTTAACCATTCGCCATGCAACATCCACAATACTAATACAGGTTGCAAGAATTAACCATAAATAATTTATGATGGCATCATGCTGCCTTACAGACAGTAAGACTACCTGCTTCAGATTATTTTTGTCAATTGTCTGAAACTTACAAGATTAGATACCAAAATACCAAGTATATCTGTTATAGAAAGGAAAGGAGTTAATACCAAAATACCAAATGTATCTTGTTAGGAGAGGAATTAATATACTGCTAACTGAAAAAAAACTCACATTCTTCTTATCAAAACAACTTGAATATACATTTCCAAACACAAATACATTTCTTCTGGCTTGGTTTCTATGGCTAGATGCCCTTCTAAAATGTCAACCACTTCACAGTGTGTACTGGGAACATTTTATATTGACACCAGTTCTACTTTACAGTGTAAGCTGAGTGCTTTTTTGTTGCAGCATCAGTACTTCCACCTTTCAGAGTTGCACTGGGTGCTTTTTGTCATCGCACCAACACTAACACCTTAAAGGATATGCTTGTGCTTTTCGTTGTGACGCTTGAATTGTCACCTTACAGGGTGGACTGGATGCTTCTTGCCGGGGTACCAGCACTAGCACCTTACAGGGTGAACTGTGTGCTTTTTGTTGTGGCACCAGCACTACCACCTTACAGGGTCTGGATGGAGTAAAGACGAACATTAACCTTGTTAATATCACCAATCCCATGAACACAACGTGTTGACTGGTTCAGGAACCTACGACTATGATCGCGAGTTCAACACACTAACCACTAGCCCACACGTCTTCATAACCATTTAATAGGTAATGTAATAATTATACAATTCAACTCACTATCGATTCTAATTATACAATCCAGTTAAATTTAAACACACACACACCTGATATAAAAGCCAAAGCGTCATAATCAACATATAAAAGAAGAAAAAAAAAGAGACCTCTATAGTGCTGCTCGACCTGCTAAATAGCAGCACTACACCCTACTATCTAAAAACTAAAGGGCACATTGTATAATGTAGTGCTAGACAGAATGTCTGACAAATAAAATGATAGAACGGTCACGTCTTTGATCAGATGTCTGCTTGATAAAGGCTGACCTGGGACTAAAAAACACTCACAGAATTATCCTGTATTAACAACCGCGTCTTTCGAACGTGTGAGCATGTAAAATATGAATTGAAAGGTATTTACGGAGATATAGCTAGTTTATCAATAAAGAACATAAGGTTAATGGTTAACAAAAATGATTAAAAAATGAGAATGTTATCTATAAATATACATGTGAATTTGTGTGTGTGATGCCATAGATTCATCCTTAAGTTATAAGCAATTACCATTTGTCTATCTTATCAAAATCTTGTGTACGTGGTCACTAAACTCACTAGAAATAACGGCCATATTCTTTGTACACACCTCACTGGTTTTTTTGAAAAAAAGTAGAGTGGCACATTGTCTGAAAAATAAGATGCGGCAGTCATGGCTGAAATGCTTTCATCATAAGTTTACTTTATCGGGGCTGACCTAGGGCTAAATAGTGAATACGAGTACTTGCTAATTACGGAGCCTCTATGTGATCGTTCAATATGCTAAAAATAGCAGCTGAATCTCCAGTCTTAAAACTCGTCATTTGATACATTATACCTAAATGTAAGTCGGGATGGTCATATCTTGAACGTCCTTGCTTATAGGTGTCACCAAACAGGACCAATCTGGGGGTGGGGGGAGGGTCAACACCTAACAGGTAGAAGAACCACGCAGCACATTCATGACTGTCAAAAATCAAAATTCAGTTATAAATTACATTTTACCACCAGAGAGAAAATTATAAAAATATTTAAACAAATTCTGTTGATATTTAAATGTTCATTAAACTAATTACTTTACCTTATATATTCTGGTAAAAGTAGCATTTTAAAGTCTTATTTTTTAGATTAAATTTCTGGTGTCGACTATTACATGGATACTATTTGCAAAGGACTTATTTTACACCACAATGTATCAATAAGCAGAAATCTAAATGGACTCTAAATAAAAAGTAAAACAATTACGGATGTTTCTCCACATCAAAACACGTCAATTAAGACCACGTATCTCTTACGATCAAAACACATCAACATAGTAAGATATATTTCCTCGTTGTATGTTCAGGATAATACCTTGATTCATCAGTGTTGAGCTGTCTATAAAAAAAAATTAAGGGTCGATTCTTACCAGAGATATATAGAAAAATCTAAATTCTGGGTTGGATGAATGAACTTTACACGAGTATTTGCGGTAGATAAATTAAGTAAGTCAATAGAAAACTTATCTGTATTAAAAACAGATAAACTGACAGATTTTAATTGAAAAAAAAAAAAAATTCAAACATAGCTTAGACACTGCATGGTTTAGGCACTTGTCAAATGCACACGTACAGAATTAAAACTAGATAGCTGTGTCGTCAAGAATCAATCAAGATAAGACATGTACGACCCGAAACCTTTACATGGTCAACGAACCTTCTAAAAATAGCAGCCACATATTCTTCAAATCTGTTTTTAAAATCAAAGAACACATTGGATAATGTAATTCAGAGAGAGAGAGAGAGAGAATATTAATTCCAAATATTAACAAAACAGATATTCTTGTGATCAATTAAATTTTATTATACATATTTCAGAGGTACTGAATTAAGTTCAACAGTACGTCCTCAGATAAAATAAAATGATATATGACATACCCTGACATGATAGAGGAGGACGTACTGTTGAACTTAATTCAGTACCTCTGAAATATGTATAATAAAATATAATTGATCACAAGAATATCTGTTTTGTTAATATTTGGAATTTTTCTGTAGAGTGCTTCCAATCTATTGTAAAACTCATTCTTTGATGTACTCATTGAATCTTGTTTAACTCTTAAATATATATATATATAAATGAAAGTATAGAAATTATATATATATATATATACTATCTGAAAATAAGACGAAGCTAGAACGCTTTTAATCATAGGTCTGCAGGATCAAGTCTGACCAGAAGCTAAACAAATATGCATACACACACATACAGTGCTTTATTATTATATATATATATATATATATATATATATATATATATATATATATAAATTAATAAAAATAATGAATAAAACCAAAGAAACAGTTCCTTGTATTAAAAGATTCATCATTTTACGATCGTTTCTAGGATATATATATTGTTGGTATGTATATCATATAGATCTATGTAAAATTTTACAAACTATCAGAGGGAATATACATACCTACACATATATATGCTGTCTTCAGAAATAATATATATATATATATATATATAAAGCACTGAAACAACTTATCTGTAGCAGTCGACTGATGAGATGGGGGGGCTGATTGTACTCGTTCATTTTCCTGTCTTCGCCCATATTTTTTGTTCGTATGTTTTAGCCATGCGGGACTCACACACACACACATATATATATATATATATATATATATATATGTGTGTAATTTTATATAGTAAGGTGTATTATTGGTAGTATATGTAATTTTATTAAGGCTGAGTCAGTGTGGTATTGCATTAGTCTTGCCTGTGTTCACGGAGTCATTATACAAAACAGTCTTCCCTGGTGACTGAACACTTAAGCTGAACTCTAGAGTGACAGGACACTGACTCGTCCTTTAAAAAAATCATTAGTTTTTATTGTTATTGAGTACTCCCTCTCGCGACCGTAATAATAAACGTGTGTGCGCGCGCACGCGTATGTGTGTATTGTATAATTACTTCAATATATTGTTAATATTCCTCAAAACGTTCCTATTTGTATGGATTTATAAAGACGGTTGAATCCCATGGTCAACCCTGATGGAACAGACCGTATGATAAAGAAGACTCCAGTCGTCACCATACAGTCTATTCTAGAACTACAGCGACTGCTACTTCTAGCAGGTCGAGTGACCACGTAGAGGCCCCAATTCTTGCCAAACCACTACCAACATTTATGCTTTCTTTGAATTCTAGTGATCTAAATGTATGCTTAGTAAAATTAAATGCACTGAAATAAATATCTAGCAAGAGTGATAGCGAACGTATGAACTTTGTTGAGTCGCTTTATTTACTGCATTTATTGTAGACTCTGGTGATCTGCCGGTAGTATTAACACCCAGCGAAAAGTTGTAAACAAGAGAATAAAAAAAGACGGTGATCAGTGAAATTTGCAGACTTGCCGATACAAGAGAAAAAATACTGTCAGAGTCAAAAGAAAGAAAATATTATTTCACCCATGTAAAGAAGGGACTGTTTTTGTTTATATATAATAGAAAAACAGGGTCGTTGCTATTTGCCTCCGTATATCTTTTAATTAGTTTAATTATTGTACACAGAAGAAAATGACAATGCAAGACCCCCATAAAATATGAACTGAAGGTGTGTGTGAGAAGCCGAAATAAATACTACACAACAACATCCGACTATTTATTGTAAGAAATATAAATAAAGAAGTTTAAATTGGGGCACTTAATTAAGGAACCGAAGCGAAATTTATCGGGCTATTTTATCTTTCTTTTTACAGAGTAAAAATAAAACGATGTTTGGGGAAAAGAAAATAATGAAAATGAAAAAAAACGATTAGTTTTAAGTATAGTAGTCGGAAGTGAAGTATAGAGGAAAAAACACAACAGAGGTATAAGAATGGTTTTAAAAAGGGGGATTATAATTAAATTGTTGACATATTATAAACTAGTCCCTCAATTCTTGACCATCGATTTTGTAGTCAGCGCACTGCTTGCCACGTTGTCGGAAAACATCGCTATATATTCATAAACAAGGTAAGCTAACTACCTAAGAAATGGTAGTTTCGTTAGAAAGAATAACAATGCTCGCTTGAAATGTCATTATAAATGAAATATAGAAGATTCAGCGGCTAAATTCAGATAAAACATGCAAGAAATGACACGAGCAAACTTACCGGATTAGAAATGTACAGGAGGGCGCCATGTTTCATATACTACGTAGTTCTACGTTGAGAGTTTTGATTGGTTGAGACTGGACCAACAACAGTTTCAGTAGAAATAAACGTGCAGTGTGCACAATACACTATCTTTAACTATGGATAAGCAGAAGTGAATACTTATATTTTTCAACCGGCTTAATGTAAACCTTTTCCATCTCTCTTAAACAAAAGATACTAATTTAATTTCATAATTCCATTCACTAATAAACTATTTCGAAGTGGATGCATCATGGCCGAAGCATAAAGAGGTTCGCTTCACAATTATTAGGTCCTAGGTTCAATCCTAAATGTGTGATATTTTGTGCAAGTGCCATTTTCCATAGCTTCCGATCGATCGATTGGATAGATGGAAACCTGTCAGATGCACTGTACCTGTAATTCAAAGGTACATACAGCTTTGTCATACACTGTGTCACGCTGATTCTCCCTGAGAAACTATGATACGGATGCTTGTGACTGTGGAATGCTCTGTCACTTGTACGTTAATTTCAGGAGCAGGCTGTTCCGTTGACTATATCAATTGGAACACTCATCGTCGGAAACTACGTTGGTTCAAGACACAAACATACACATTCACATTATCTTCTTCAGGTTCACAACAGAACTTGTACTCATCACTGCAAGCTGAGAAAAACACTCGTAATTTTGACAGAGCTCCCTGGGGGTGGATCTTTTCACCATTACCTGCTCCAGCACATTGCACGCCACCACCAAAACTTGTTAGTAATAGTACCTTGCATCACAACCACCATGGTATCTTTTAATAATTTGGTGGGTCATTAAAAGTGAAATGTTCTAGTCAGGAGCCTGACTGTTACTCACAGGAGAAGGACCATGGCAAGACTGGTTTGTTGATCTCAAACACTTCATAAACCCCAGAAATCCGTTAGATCTCACCCTTTATACAATATTTCTATTGGCTGTGTTACAGAAGGACCATGTAAAAGTCGTAATTTAGAAGTCCTTAAGACATGACTCTTTATACTCGTGTAGGAGTCATGACAAAAAGCACCCAGCACATTGTAAATGTTGTTGACATTAGGAAGGGCATCCAGCCATAGAAACTTAGCCAGAAACAGTTCCGTATGAGCATGAAATGGTCACCTGAACTAACTTGCCTCTAATGGGACAACTCGTCTAATTCATACTAGCATGGAAAATGGACATTAAACGTTGATGATGATGAGTAAAGACAAGAAAAAAATAAAGGAACAACGGTCCCTTTATTTAGATTTCAGCAAAAATTGAGCTGAAGACAGAGATGTAGTAAATTATTATTGGAGTTATTCAGTAGGAATCTGTAACAGCTTGACTTAAAATCATTTCTAAATATTAGTTTAAGTATAATTTTATCTGTATTTATGACATTCATTTAAATAAATTGATTTCTTTATCTATCACCCACACTGAAATATGTATGGAGGAGTGAAAGAGAGAGAAATTGATAGATGTGGGAGGGAAGATATTGGAGAGAGAGGGAGAGGAAGATCGATTGATAGATGTGGGAGGTAAGATATTTGAAAGAGAAAGAGAGATAGATCGATAGAGGTGGGAGAGAAGATATTGGAGAAAGAGAGAGAGATTGATAGAGGTGGGAGAGAAGATATTGGAGAAAGAGAGAGAGAGATTGATAGAGGTGTGAAAGAAGATATTGGAGAAAGAGAGAGAGAGATTGATAGAGGTGTGAAAGAAGATGATGGGGGAGCAAGAGATTGTTAGCAGTGTGAGGGAAAGAGAGATTGTTAGAGGTAGGAGGGAAGTCAATGGGGAGAGAGAAGAGAGGGGGTAGAAACAAGGGGAGGATAGAAGAGTTGAGATTTATTAAGAGACAATGCAGAGAATGGTGGGTAAGTAGCAAAGTGAGTTGAGATCAAAAGATAAAGAGTGAACACAGATTTTAAAATATAAATCTCTCTACTCTCAGGTTTAGAGAGTAGAGAGATTTATAATTGCCTCTCCCACCTTATTAATTCTTCAGATTCCCCACTGCCAAATATCAAATTTTCAGATGTTTTTCAAACTCCCACTCACCCACCCTATTAAATATTAATTTTTGTTAATCTATCTCCATGAAATTTTATTTGAAGTGGTACACTCTTGTGACAATTAATTTTCCTGAGACATTAAAAAACATTATACATGACGAAAAAGCACATTACTAGAAATCCCATAAGTTATAAAATAAATAGGATGGGTTGGGATTTCAATATATAAACTAAATGACTATTTCTAATTTAAAAAAAAAATCAACAGAGACAACCTAGAAAAATTACTGATTTTCCCACTCCACTCCCACCCTCATTTTTTGGGACCCAAGAGTATATGGAACATGAATTGGTTTATTTCTCAAAATGAAAGGCAGACTGTATGATGCGTGCATACGAACAGCAATGTTACATGGTAGTGAGACCTGGGCGTTGTGTGTAGAAGACTTGCGTAGATTAGAAAGAAACGAAGCTTGCATGCTCCGATGGTAGTGTAATAGTAATATATGCGAACGGCAAAGCATAAACGAATTGAGAGAGAGACTGAGCATAAGAGAAATCAAATGCCGTGTGCAGAAGAGGAGGTTGCATTGGTATGGACATGTGATGCGTATGAAGGATAACAGCTACAAAAAAAGGTGCAGAGCACTAGAAGTTGATAGAAGCCGTGGAGTGGGGTGACCCAAGAAGGCCTGGGATGAGGTGATAAAAGCCAACCATACCCAATTGCACCTCTTAAAGGTGGTGACACAGGACCGTGATCTCTAGCGTCACACAGTAATACAGAAGACCCAACTTCTTACGGGTATAAGCTGAAGTTAAAGCATATAGACAATATACCCCCCCCCACACACACACTGCAAAGTGGTTGTGGAGGTGTCACTGCAAAAAAGCACCCAGCCTACACTGTAAAGTGGACGTGTAGGCGCCACGGAAAAAAAGCACCTAGCACTCACAGTAAATGAGGTTGGTGTTAGGAAGGGCATCCAGCTGTAGAAATCAAACCAGAATCAGTTCCTGTATGAGCAAGACATGGTCAGCCGACCAGACACTGCCCACAAGATAACCCGTCTAACCCATGCTAGCGTGGAAGAACGGACGTAAAACGGTGATGATGATGAAATACAAGGTGGTGCATTGGCAGTGTTGTTAGATTCTTCTTTGCCCACTTATTATTGAGAGTTGTGGGAGCAGAGACCTCAAACACTCCTTCCGGTGGGTCCTGTCAGAAGCAACTGTCTCCAATTGATCCAGTTGGATCTCCAATCAAGACCAGCCAAACTCATGGATGTTGTCCAACCATCTTGCTTCAGGTCTACTCCTGTCGGCTGGTTTTGTCCATAAAATCTGTCCAGCGATTCTTTCCTGAGACATTCTAACCACATGTCCATAGTATCGGAGCTGTGATCTCTCAATCCGGAGTATTAGCTCTACCTGGAATGATTCTCTGATCCCCGAGCTATGCACCCTAAGACTCAAGTAATGTTACACCTAAGACTTTCATCCTTACAAGGTAAATAAAATAAAGTACCAGTAATACACTGGCAGCGATTTAATTGATTTGCCTCCCCCACCCCCATAATCAGAAACCATTATTACAACTCCAAACAGTGGATTGGCTGTATCAGCTGAGCATCGACCAACATACTTTGCCTTCCATCTTTATGAGGCTGACAAATAAAGTACCAGATTTCTCTCCTTCTCTAGAAGAAATTGTCTGTATTTAGATCAACAGAGGGATGACCCCCGCCAGGTTTAAAATGCTCAAGACAAACTGTGTGTAAGCCAAGGGGACACAGATGGCGCCTACCAGGTTTAAAATGTTGAAGACATGCTGACTGAAGAGTGAAGGTTCCAGCCAGGTTTTAAATGCTCAAGACACATTGTGTAGCAGGATAATGCCCCATGACTCCCTCAGGAATTAAGGGCTCTTTCCTATATAAAATACAATGGCTAGCTTCATATCCGGAAGAAATATTAACAATACTGCAGAGTCATTAGAGAATTAAATAAACACCTTGTGGTATGTTACAGCTTTCTCAGTGTCAATAAATGAAGTACTTGTGTAGTGATTGTCAGATGTAAACCAAACAACTAATTCTGGTTCTTAAAAAAACACTGCACCCCCACCCCATTATTTGGGACCCAAGAATAGCCACAGATCGTCTTGAATCTTCTATACTAATCATCACTGTTCAATTTATATCATGTTCACCTAAATACCATTCCACAGATACTGCAATAAGATATAATTCTGAATTCCTGTTATTATTTCAATCATTCTTGATTTAACCATATTTCTAAACACTTCCTAAAATATTCAAAATTATAAAGAATTTAAAAAGATTTAGTAATATAACTAACTTTATCATTAAGATGATGTTAAGAGCATAACTTAAACAAAGGTTTCTTAATAAAATTTTGATGTAATCTTTTTATGTAAATATCATTTTTCCCCGAATCCAATCCTTGCTTTCTACTCGATACTCTAGCGTATTTTCCAAAACAAATCTTGTATTATTGTTTTAATGCTTGTTAAATATAATTTGTTATGCTGGCTAAATTATGCCCCAAATTCGAGGACTATATTTAAACTCTTAACCTCTGATTCCTCCTATCTTCACCCTCCCCCCCTACATCATGCTCGTTCGCCGCAAATCCCCCCCCCCCCTATCTCTACATATATAAAACAAATCCTACAAGTACGAAAATAAGATTCGCCAATTGCTATTCCAGATGGCTACTTTCATGGTTTAATGTAACACAAATATTTCTTCACACCATTTTAATTCCTTAGTCCATTCGTCATCCTGTATCATTTTTCCTTTTAATTCCTTAGTCCATTCGTCATTCTGTATCATTTTTCCCCGAATCCAATCCTTGCTTTCTACTCGGTACTCTAGCATATTTTCAAAAACAAATCTTGTATTATTGTTTTAATGCTTGTTAAATATAATTTGTTATGCTGGCTAAATTATGCCCCAAATTCGAGGACTATATTTAAACTCTTAACCTCTGCTTCCTCCTATCCCCCCCCCCCCTACATCTTATTTAAACCATAACCTTTTCGCTATAACTACCCAATATCCCTCCCACACACCACCGTTATTACGTGGGCCAATCATAAGTCGGAGACCTATGCTATCGCTTACCTGGTTGCCTTTCGATAGGACGGATGGACTACGGAATTCTGGAGAGTTAAAAAGAAAAATCTGGACGCTCAGTGACAATGCCAAAGATAAAGACAAATTCACCTCATGGACGAGAATGCAAGGACTCCTCTGTTTCGGCCGCGGATGGCTAACATAACCCCATCTCCCCCATCCACCCTCACCCTCCAAACGCAATCCAAAACTTCAGAGTTGGTACCATGAATGTAGGCACCTTAAAGGGTCGCTCTAACGAGGTTGTAGAAATGCTTGAACGTAAGGAGGTCGATGTTTGTTGTATTCAAGAGACCAGGTGGAGGGGTGGGTCTGCTAGATTCATCGTGGGTAAAGAACGATGCTATAAGCTTTTCTGGGTGGGAAATGACAATGGGCTGGGTGGAGTAGGAATCATGGTAGCAGAAAAGTGGGCAGATAAGATAATAGACGTAAATAGAGTGAACGACAGAATAATTAAAATAAGACTTGTCCTCAATAGAACTACAGTGACAGTAATATCTGCGTACGCACCCCAATCAGGATTGCCCGGCACTATAAAAGACAGATTCTTTGAGACACTGATGCTCACTACCTCCCAAATAACCGACAGTGACTATATAATTATTGCTGGCGACCTAAATGGTCACGTTGGACAACATTGTGACGGCTATGACGAATCCATGGAGGCTATGGGTTTGGTACTAGAAATGAGGAAGGCTCCAGAATGCTGGAATTCTGTGACGCAAATAACCTAACTATCTGTAACACTAACTTCAAAAAACGAGACAATCACTTGATCACCTATAGATCGGGGGAACACACAAGCCAGGTAGATTATATCCTTACCAGATGTGACAGAGTGTCTGTTGTAAACACTAAATCCCTCCCCCATGAAGAATGCACGTCTCAACATTGACTCATAATTAGCGACCTCATAGTCAGGACGAGACATATTCGACAACAGAAGAGGACTATCCTCAGGAGAAAAATATGGAAATTAAAGGACCCCACAGCCAGTCATAAATTTAAAAGCACATTACTTGATGCTTTTGATAGTAAGGAAGAGCAATTAGAGTCGTACACTATAGAGGAACAGTGGGAATTCCTGAAAGCTAACCTGCTGAAGGCGACAGATGAAACCTGTGGCTGGAGCAGGCCTATAGGCAGGAGGAGAGTAACTTGGTGGTGGAACAGTAAGGTGGAGAGGTCAATCAAGGCCAAAAAGCAGGCTTGGAAAGCAAGGCGGGATGGGGGAAGTAGAGAAGACTATCAAGTGGCCAGGAGGGAAGCTAGGAGACAAGTGTACTTCGCAAGAAGGGAAGCAGAGGAAAGAAAGTTCAAGTGTTCTACAACGCGAGGACCAAAAACGTGAGGTGTTCAGGATTGCTAGGCAATGTGTCAAGGAAAACAGTGATATTGTCGGGGAGAAGTGTGTCCTAAATGATGATGGTGTACTTGCCATCACTGACGCTGATAAGAAGGTAGCTTGGAAGTGTCACTACGAAAGGCTACTAAATGAGGTGAATAATTGGGAGAAAGACAGTCTCCCCCACATTGACCCAATAGAGGGACCAGCAGTGCTAGTTGAAGGTAGTATAATAAGTAAGGCGATCAAAGATATGAAGACGGGCAAGGCGGCCGGGCCTTCGGAAATAGTTGCCGAAATGCTGAAAGCATCTGGAACGGTGGGACACACTATGGTCACCCGGATAGTAAACCAAGTCATACAGAATGGGGTCGTTCTGAAGAACTGGCGCAGCAGCATCATCATTAACTGCTACAAGGGTAAAGGTGATGCCCTAGATAGGGGAAACTATAGAGTCATTAAATTAATTGACTAGGTCATGAAGGTCACAGAAAAAGTAATAGCGCAACTAATCAGAGAGCGAATTGATCTAGACGAAATGCAGTTCGGGTTTGTGTCAGGAAAAAGTACAACAGACGCTCTTTTCATTGTACGACAACTACAGGAGAAGTACCTAGCTAAAAGTAAACCCCTATACTTAGCTTTTGTCGACTTGGAGAAAGCCTTTGACAGAGTACCCCGCTCGATTATCTGGTGGGCCCTTAGAAAACTAGGTGTTGATGAATGGCTTGTGAGAGCTATACAAGCCATGTATAAAGAAACAGTCAGCAAGGTTAGAATTAACAACGAATATAGTGAAGAGTTTAGTGTAAAAGTTGGTGTTCATCAGGGCTCCGTCCTTAGCCCCCTACTATTTATTATTGCCCTTCAGGCTATAACAGAGGAGTTCAAGACTGGCTGCCCATGGGAACTCCTATATGCAGATGATCTAACGCTCATAGCTGAATCAATGGCTGAACTAGAGAAGAAATTCCAAACATGGAAGCATGGCCTAGAATCAAAAGGCCTTAAAGTTAACTTGTCTAAGACTAAAGTTCTAGTTTATAGGAAGGAAAATAGGGCACCGGTCCCATCTGGGAAATGGCCATGCTCAGTGTGTAGGAAAGGAGTAGGTAGAAACTCCATTTTATGTCCCAAATGCAAAGTATGGGTGCATAAAAGATGTAGTGGGATCACAGGTAAGCTAACTAAGAATATAGATTTTATATGTGGCCGGTGCTCTGGTGCAATAAGTAGCAGCAAGTGCCCACAGAATACTAACTCATTCCATTGCATGCACAGATGGTTCTATAGAAATAGTGGACAGCTTCCGTTACCTGGGTGATAAAATCAGCAGTGGGGGAGGGTGCTCCGAAAGTACAGTAGCTAGAGTCAGAACGGGATGGAAAAAGTTCAGAGAGCTTATACCACTATTGGCCACTAAAGGGTTCTCTCTAAAAATGAAAGGCAGGCTGTATGATGCCTGCATACGAACAGCAATGTTACATGGCAGTGAGACCTGGGCATTGTGTGCAGAGGATATACGCAGACTGGAGAGAAACGAAGCTTGCATGCTCCGCTGGATGTGTAATAGTAATATACGTGAACGGCAAAGCATAAACTAACTAAGGGAGAAATTAGAAATAAGAGGGATCAGATGTTGTTTACTCGAGAGAAGACTACGTTGGTATGGTCACGTGATGCGCATGAAAGACGATAGCTGTATAAAAAAGTGCAGGGCAATAAAAATAGACGGTAGCCACGGAGTAGGCAGACCCAGAAAAACCTGGGACGACTTGACAAATTCCGACCTCACACACTTACACCTCTCCAAGACAATGTCACTGGACCGAGAGCTTTGGCGGTACACAGTAATAAAGACCCGCCTTACCTAAGTACAAAGTGAAACCTACTAGTCAGTAGGCACCTCTAACAAAATAAACCCCCATCCCACTACCCACACCACCCCTTTCAATGTAAAGTTATGTTGGTGTCACAACATCTAGCCCAAAACAAATGAGGTCGTGTAGGTGTCACGACAAAAAAACACAGTCCTCGCTGTAATGTGGCCGTGTAGGCAACACGGTAAAAACCTCCCAGTTCCACACTGCAAATGTGGTTGGTGGTAGGAAGGGCATCCAGCCGTAGAAAACCGGCCAGACAGTCCTATGCGAGCAAGACAACCACTCTTGCCTCAAGTGGGAAAACTCCCGTCCAAACCCATGCAAGCGTGGAATATGGATGTTAAACGATGATGATGATAAACACTTTGAAGAACCAGGGATGGTTTCAGGCAATTTGCAGTTTGGTATGAAGATGCATGGCTTAGTGGTTAGAGCATTAGGCTTGCAATCGAAAGGTTGTGAGTTCAATTCTCAGACCGGGTGAAGTGTTTCCTTGAGCAAGACACTTTATTTCACATTGCTCCAGTTTACTCAGCTGTAGAAATGAGATGATAGGGACTGGAGTCCCTATCATTCCACTGCAAAGTGGTCGTGGAGGTGCCATGGCAAAAAAGCACCCAGCACTCACTGTAAATGAGGTTGGTGTTAGGAAGGGCATCCAGCTGTAGAAATCAAGCCAGAATCATTTCCCATATGAGCAAGAAAAGGTCAGCCGACCGGCCACTGCCTACAACAGGACAACCCGTCTAAGCCATGGTAGCGTGGAAGAACGGACATAAAACGGTGATGATGATGATGATGTAAGAGGTTAGGAAATATAGATGAAGCATAAAAAATATTTGTGAACACCCAGTTAATTGTATATTAAATTTCTCAAATATCTACTAAACCTGAGCTTTGTACATTCATACAAGGCTTGCAAAATAAAACAGTTTTTACAAAATATTTGAGATTTTTTCAGTAGATCTTTGACAGATTTTATCAATCAGACCCAAGCCTGCTCTAAAATGAAATAAAACGATAAATAAAAAGGGGAAACAAAAACAAGTTTGTTTTATACACATTTTAAAAGTTAATTTGCTTTGGTAACCAATAGGAATGTAAAAATACAGAAAATACATTTATTACAAAAATATGAATGTGAAGCTGTCTAGAACCATTTTCCTGAGAAGTTCTTAAGATTCCAAAGTTCTTATATATTCTGCAAACTCTTTCCAGATATTTTAAGCATTAGAGATGATAGTAGCCACATTAATTAGAGAATAATACAGAACTTGAAGGAAGGATAACATTTTCAATGACTTAAAAACATGTACTCCTGGGTCTCAATTAATGCCCCCCACCCCATTTATTAAATTTTGAGATGATAGTAGCCACATTAATTAGAGAATAATACAGAACTTGAAGGAAGTATAACATTTTCAATGACTTAAAAACATGTACTCCTGGGTCTCAATTAATGCCCCCCACCCCATTTATTAAATTTTGCTAATCTATCTCCAGTGAAATTTTATTTTAAATGGTTGGTGATAGAAACCTTGCCAGACAAAAGGTCAAGACCCTTCAGCCATGTGAAGCACATGACAACTCCCTTAGTGACCTACTTGATAAATGCACCCAGTATACACTGTAAAGTGGTTGGTGATAGGAACAGTATCCAGCCATAAAATGCTTGAGAGGACCCTCCAGTTGTGTCAAAGGCATGACAACCTCAGTGACTCCTCTTCAGTACTGATTTGGTCTATATAGACTCGTCCAACCCTTGCTATCAGAGAAAGTGGATGTTAAAACAACAATGATGATGATGATGACAGCATAATAGATAGAATAAGGATAGGATGGAAAAAGTTCAGACAGCCAATCCCATTGTTGACCACAAAAGGTTTCTCCCTACATACAAACGGACAACCGTATGATACCTATGTGCAAAGCGGCATGGCAGTGAAACATGGGCTGCAACTGCGGAGGACATGCATAGGCTGGAGAGAGGCAGAGCTGAGACGAGTTAAAGGAGAAGCTGGCTCAAGATAGTGTACAGGAGATTGCATTGGTTTGGACATGTGATGTGCATGGAAAATGATCATTGGGTGAAGAAGTGCCAGTGGAAGGAATTCATGGTAGAGGTAGACCAAGAAAGACCCAGGCAGAGGTGAGAGCTGACTTCAAATCATGGACACAACAAAGCGTGGAGAGATGTCATACTGAGAAGCACCCGTCCAATCCATGCAAGCATGGAAAAGCAGACATAAAAGTGATGATATATATATATGCGTGTGTAGCGTTGAGCTCACAATCATAAGGTTGTGAGTTTGAATCTCAGACCGGGTGGTGTGTTATGTTCTTGAGCAAGACACTTTATTTCATGTTGCTGCAGTTCACTCAACTGTAGAAAGGAGTTGTGACGTGTCAGGTGTCAAAGTGTATTGGATATTGCCTTTCCCTTGGACATGGAGAGGAGAGACTGGTATGCATGGGTGACTGCTGGTCTTCCACAAATACACCATGCCCAGGAGGGGGAATTTTCAGGTGCAAAGCCATGGCAGGGGGGGGGGGGGGGGGGGGGGCTCCTGTGGTCTGTGATGTAAAAGGACACCCAGGACTGAGACATGACCGGGAGAATGGAAATGACGAGCAATGGGAGTATCCAAACCGAGTCGTATCTATCCCAAATGTTCAGCAAAGCATTGTTTTGTTTGTCCGAATTATAAGGACCCGCAAAGGGAACACCGGAGGGCATAGATGTGGGTGGAGATGCAGGTGAAGGAGTGGTGGATACGGATTGAATCGTTGGGGCCTGTGAGAGTGGTGATGATCGAATAGAAAAAGTGCGTGTGTGTGTGTGCGTGTGTATTCAGTCAGCTATTTTGAACAAAATATACATATAGATTATTTTTACAGGTTGTAAAAATAATTTAAGGACATCCTGTATACTGCACTACATATATGACATTTGTTAAATTGAGTGGTGTGACCAAACCTATAAGTAATATCTCATAATGTCACCTGCTACAATAAAATTGCCCATGTCTGAGGGTGTTACAGATGCAGGTGATTAAATACAAACCGAAAGTGAAGTGACCGTGTAGGTGTCACAAGAAAATCGACCCAGCCCACACAGTAAAGTGGCCGTGTAGGTGTCACGATAAAAAGCACCCAGCCTACACTGTAAAATTGGTTGGCGTTAGGAAGGTCATCCAGCTGAAGAGACCAAGCCAGAAAGTTCTCAACCGACCTCTCTTGCCTCGAACAGGACAACTTATCTAACCCATGCTAGCATGGAAAACAGACGTTAAACTGATGATGATGATGACAACATATAAGTCTAAAGTTTGATACCATATTGATTATCTGTACACCCTGATGACTAGATATTAACTTGTTTTTTCGACATACCAGTTAGCTATTGGTGTTACTAACCAAAGTACAATGGTGTCATGAAAAAAAATAGAACATCAACAATTTGTTCAATGTGACATTTTCGAAAAGCAACATTAAATTTAAAAAAATCTGAAATAAACAAACATGTGGGTTAGCTCCCAACATCGTGTAATGATTCAGCAGAAAATATCTAAATACCAAGTTTGTTAATTCAAATATTTAGTGTCTTAACTGGTGGACACAACTTTGTGAAAATCTGCAGTATTAACTCTTTAGTTACCAACTCAGCCAAAACCAGCTCTGGTTCTATCAAATAACACCATCCATTTTAAATTAAAATCTTCCAACAAAATTTTATATAAGAACCTTACATTAATTACAATTTTACCAATCCAGCCAAAACTGGCTCTGGTTCTATGAAATAAAACTACCCATCTTAAAGTTTTCCAATTTAAATTAAAATCTTCCAACAATTTTATATTAAGTTACTATCTTACTAATGAAATAATTGATAATTTCAGAAAATTCCTCAAAATCTTTCATCAATTAATTAAAATAAAATATATTTCATTAGAAATATGGTCATGAAAGGTTTAAAGTAAAAACTTCAATCTTTAATACGATGCAATCATGGTGTTGTTTTGTACTTTCAAAGAAAGTCTTGTTAATGTAGTTTCATGTGGTACAGAATGTTAAGAGTTAATGAAAACAGCATGTGGTACACATCTTATCTCTGAGATAATTTAGCACTCACCCACCAATCATTTCACTGTTTAACATTTACATACCTCTATATATGTAATTATATTCTCACAGTAAAGGCTTTACCTCACATGATATTGAATCTATGAGATTTTGATATTATTCATTTTGAGAACAATACCTTAACATCAGTATGAGTGGCTAGTTACAGAAAGAGGTGAGAGAATTCTGGCCAGATACAGCTGGTTTAAATGCTAAAGGGTCAATCAACTTCTCTGAATTCTGTAGAACTTAATTAAAACTATTTAATCATTATTTTGATGGCAGAAAATGTGAAACCACAACACATGACTGTTGCTTATTGCATAAATAAAACCTATTTGCGGTTTCTATAAAGGCCAAGTGCTAAATTTGGAAGAAAAAAAATCCAACGAATTTAAAAAAAAGAAAAAGACACAAATGAACAGGGGGGAAAAGAAAAGCAAAAATGGAGAGTAACAAAACAGGTTTCGTCAGACTATGAGGGGGTGCTGAAAAGTTCCATGCTTAATCGCTGCTACCGAGTTCTTTTTACAGGGCTTAGAAAAACTGAAGGACCGCTGCAATAAGTGTGTGAATCTGAGAGGGGAATATGTTGAATAATGGCTTAGTGGTTAGAGCATTGGCCTTGCAATCGAAAGGTTGTGAGTTTAATTCTCAGACCGGGTGATGTGTGTGAACAAGACACTTTATTTCACATTGCTCCAGTTTACTCAGCTGTAGAAATGAGATGATAGGGACTGGGGTTCATATGATTCCACTGCAAAGTGGACGTGTAGGTGCCACGGCAAAAAAAGCACCCAGCACTCACTGTAAATGAGGTTGGTGTTAGGAAGGGCATCCAGCTGTAGAAATCAAGCCAGCATCAGTTCCCGTCCCACCCTCGCAAGCAGGGAAAAAGCAGACGTTAAATGAAATGAATGAATGAACATCATAATTAACTGATCCTCCTGTATTTTCTTTTACCCAAACTTTTCAGCACCCTCTCATATCTACAGTTCTTTCTGAGACATCACCGGAAATGTCATAGCCAACTGGCAAACAAATAAACAGTGGAAGGGAATTTAAAAAATAGAAAAAGAAACAAACGAACAGGGGTATAAAGAAAAGCAAAAATGGAAAGTAACAAAAACAGGGTTCATCAATTTATCTAGTTCTTTCTCTCAGACACTGATGGAAATGTCACAGCCAACTGGCAAAAAGTTATGAGTTACTCTCACAATTGTTTTTTCTAACATATTTACAGGCATTTTTATCAACATTATATAATTAATTTGTTCATTTGGCAATTTATTGATTTTTTTCTTCTCGTTTTAAAAATTTGTTTGGACTTCTCAATTTGTTTTTAAACATTATTAAAATCTTCTCCATTGCTATCATTCTCAACAATCTGACTACATTTACTAATACCATCTCCATCACTGTCATTCTCCTCAGCAGGAGAGTCTACAGCTGCAGAGTTATCTTTCTTAACCAAATTAGATACTCTGCCACCACTACTACTACTGTTGCTGCTGTTGGAGTGTTGGCTTGCTGTGTCAGAGTCTAATGAATCTACACCAGAGTCTGCATCAGATTCCTCGTTGGCTTTGTCACTAAAAGCATCTTGATTTTTCTGTAAATTATAACAGAAAAAATATGATCAGATCAAATGAAATGTAAGAAATGAATGCAAAATAATAAACAATTTACCAAGCCAAATTTAACTCTTTAGTATTTACATTATTCTATATTATATTTTCATGGTAAAGGTTTTTACCTAACATAATATTGAATCTATGAGATTTTGATATTTATTTTGAGAACAAAACCTTAACGTCAATATGCACGGCCAACTACAGCTGGTTTGAATAGAAAGAGGTGTGAGAATTCTGGCTGGATTCAGCTGGTTTAAATGCTAAAGGGTTAACACAATAGACAAACAAACGTTTGCTTTATTAATCCTTTAGTTACCAACCCAGCCAAAACCGGCTCTGGTTCTATGAAATAAAACCACCCATTTTAAAGGTTTCCAATTTAAATTAAAATCTTTCAACAGAATTTTATATAAGAACCTTACATTAAGTTACTATCTTAGTAATGAAATTAATAATTTTAGTAAATCCCTCAAAATTCTTAATTAATTAATTGTATATTCTTCATTAAATAATTAAGTGTATTGCATTAGAAATGCAGTTATGAAAGGCTTAAATTGCTACATTAACTAAGGTTGGACTATAGAGTCATCTGGCTCTCTAAAGAAATCAGGTTTTTTTAATGGCTTAGTCAGAAAAGGAAGAGCATTGATCATGCCTCTTTTCAAGGTCTCTGAGAATGGTGAAGAGAGGGAGAAGGTGAGTATTTATCAGACCTGAGACCTGGGAGAGGGTTATCATTAGAATGGAGATATGCCTCCTTCCAGGGTATCAAAGAATAGTGAAATGATGTGGAGGTGTGGGAGAATGGAGGGAGAAGAGGACACTATCATCAAACTGGAGACATGAGAGGAGTGCACGTTATTATCCGACATGAAGCCAGGTCTGAATCTTTACAATATATATAACTTTGCTGTAACCACTCAATGGCTGTGAAGTGGCTGTTAATTAAACCAGGCAATGTTTACAAGCCAGGATCAGGTACAATTACTTTGGTAGGCTTCTTCACACCTGAGATATTATCTACAATGCTCAAGGTACCACATGGTGGAATTAAACCCCAAACCACATAGTTGCAAAGCAAACATGCTAACTGCATAATCATGCTTACACCTATATTTAAGACAGTGGGTTTAATTTGAAGGAATTTGGCTACTATTTTTAACAGGTTGAATGATACCAGTTTATACCTATGCCTTTTACTCTATGGCACCTCTTAATAATGGTTTCTGATTTATGCACATGGCCAACGTTTTGGGGGGAGGGGAAAGTCAATTAAATCAACCCCAGTGCGTTACTGGTATTCTATTTTATAGACCACATAAGGATGAAAGACAAAGCTAATCATGGTAGGATTTGAACGTAAAATGCCTTAACTATATTAAGCATGTTGTCTGACACTCTACTGCCCTTAATTTATGAGTAATGTAATCACTATCAGCTTACCACAGTCCAAGGAGGAGGGGCCTGGTCTGGACAACGTTGAAGTGCAAACTTCCACACACCAAAACCAGACAAACCAACAGTATACCAGTATTTTTCTACAGTGTAAAGACCTACAGTAAAGAAAAAGAAAATTACATATAAAAAAAAAAACTTCAAACACAAATTTGTTTTTAAATCTCTGCAATCACACTGAAAGAACCCCAGTCCTGCTGTTTAGCCTCTGATCAGAAGATTTGATCTAGGATTAATAGGATCAGCATTTATGACCTCTTTTGGTGACAAACAGTAGCACTTATGATCCCTTCCAGGGACTGAGAATGGTGAAGAAAGGGAGGAAGTTACTCTCAAACCAGAAACCAGACCCAAATTCTTGCAAGAGAATTTTAAAAAGTCTTTTCTCAGATAACGAAAAGGTTAAATAGACTTTGAATTCAGAACTAAGGGTGGATAGACTGCAGATGATTAGGATCATGTTATTTAGCCCCAGTTTGTCAGCCCATAGTGAGCAGGCCTTGTTCCAACTGTTAGAAATAGGGGCTAAATCTCCCTGAAATCATATCATTGTTTTAAAGAACATATTGGATAATATAGTCCTTGATAATACAGGAAAGACAGTGGAACCAGAGGTTGATGAAGACTGACCTGGGGTTAAACAACAACAATAAAATAAATTGTAGATATTTTTGAAGAGATCAGACTTGCCTTCCTTAGTACCAATATGTTGGGCTAAAAAGAAATGATTCTTACCATCATAACGATATCCTTCTTCAGGAGCAAAATCACTTTTTGATTTAAATCCTCGTATCACTCTAATAGGTCTCCCTAGTTCACAATTGCGGCTTATTGCTAAATTTCCTCGAGTTAAAGTTTGGTCTTTAGACTGTGGTGCAGTTCGTAAATTCTGGAAAAAAAAAAAAAATCCCAAATCATAAGACCTTGAGAAGGTTTATAGCAGAATGTTGTCAATATTTAATTCACTAAACTTTGACAATGGTTGTAGCAGTGTGTTGATATATTTAATTCACTAAAACTTGACTATAACATACAAAGGCTTGGATATAATTTTCTATAGTCAACTATTCAAATGAATGTACAAAGATTCACAAAGGAATCAAGAATATGAGTTTATTGTAACCTATGTAATTTGCAGTGCACTATCAGCACCATCATTGCGTTTATGTCCACTTTGCCATACTGGTGAAAGTTGGACGGGACGTTTTGAGACAATGTTTCACAGCCAAATGCCCTTCCTGATGCTAACATTTTCAGTTGCCTCTTACTATACACAGGAATACAGTGTACCTACATTAAAAACAAGACATACACACAGGAATACAGTGTACCTACATTAAAAACAAGACATACACACAGGAATACAGTGTACCTACATTAAAAACTAGACATACACACAGGAATACAGTGTACCTACATTAAAAACAAGACACACACAGGAATACAGTGTACCTACATTAAAAACAAGACATACACACAGGAATACAGTGTACCTACATTAAAAACCAGACATACACACAGGAATACAGTGTACCTACATTAAAAACAAGACATACACACAGGAATACAGTGTACCTACATTAAAAACAAGACATACACACAGGAATACAGTGTACCTACATTAAAAACCAGACATACACACAGGAATACAGTGTACCTACATTAAAAACCAGACATACACACAGGAATACAGTGTACCTACATTAAAAACAAGACATACACACAGGAATACAGTGTACCTACATTAAAAACAAGACATACACACAGGAATACAGTGTACCTACATTAAAAACAAGACATACACACAGGAATACAGTACCTACATTAAAAACCAGACATACACACAAGAATACAGTGTACCAACATTAAAAACAAGACATACACACAGGAATACAGTACCTACATTAAAAACCAGACATACACACAGGAATACAGTGTACCAACATTAAAAACAAGACATACACACAGGAATACAGTGTACCTACATTAAAAACAAGACATACACACAGGAATACAGTGTACCTACATTAAAAACCAGACATACACACAGGAATACAGTGTACCTACATTAAAAACAAGACATACACACAGGAATACAGTGTACCTACATTAAAAACAAGACATACACACAGGAATACAGTGTACCTACATTAAAAACAAGACATACACACAGGAATACAATGTACCTACATTAAAAACAAGACATACACACAGGAATACAGTGTACCTACATTAAAAACCAGACATACACACAGGAATACAGTGTACCTACATTAAAAACCAGACATACACACAGGAATACAGTGTACCAACATTAAAAACAAGACATACACACAGGAATACAGTGTACCTACATTAAAAACAAGACATACACACAGGAATACAGTGTACCTACATTAAAAACCAGACATACACACAGGAATACAGTGTACCTACATTAAAAACAAGACATACACACAGGAATACAGTGTACCTACATTAAAAACAAGACATACACACAGGAATACAGTGTACCTACATTAAAAACAAGACATACACACAGGAATACAGTGTACCTACATTAAAAACAAGACATACACACAGGAATACAGTGTACCTACATTAAAAACCAGACATACACACAGGAATACAGTGTACCTACATTAAAAACAAGACATACACACAGGAATACAGTGTACCTACATTAAAAACAAGACACACACACAGGAATACAGTGTACCTACATTAAAAACAAGACATACACACAGGAATACAGTGTACCTACATTAAAAACCAGACATACACACAGGAATACAGTGTACCTACATTAAAAACCAGACATACACAGGAATACAGTGTACCTACATTAAAAACAAGACATACACACAGGGATACAGCGTACCTACATTAAAAACTAGACATATAAAGAGAAGGAAAGGAAGATAACTTACCTTTGGATTTGTTTTAGTTCCCCTGAGATCTCGACCACCTAGTAACATGTAGAAAGAAGCTAATCAGTGAACAGAAAATGTAAAATATGGATGATGGGTTAAAATAGTATAGTATAGATGTGTGTTATAGTATTGTATAGATGTGTGTTATATGGTATAGTATAGATGTGTGTTATAGTATTGTATAGATATGTGTTAGAGTATAGTATAGATGTGTGTTAGAGTATAGTATAGATGTGTGTTATATGGTATAGTATAGATGTGTGTTATAGTATTGTATAGATATGTGTTAGAGTATAGTATAGATGTGTGTTATAGTATTGTATAGATATGTGTTAGAGTATAGTATAGATGTGTGTTATAGTATTGTATAGATGTGTGTTATATGGTATAGTATAGTATAGATTTGTGTTATAGTATAGTATAAATGAGTGTTATAGCATTGATGATGATCACTGAGTGAAGAAGTACTAAGTAATCCCAGAGGAGGGAAGCCGCAGTATAGGAAGACCGAAGAAAACATGGAGGGAAGTGGTGAGAGCTGATCATAAATCGCTGAAGTTCATGGAGGAGATGACAAAGGAACACAACAAGAAGAGAGATGTTGTATTGAGAAAGACCAGTCCAAGCGTGGAACAACGGACATAAATGATGATGATGATGATGATGACAGGGATGAAAGTGAAAGCGACACCTTAGAGGATTTGAATTGAAGCAGTTATAACTTCATAAGACTCAATCAAGAGGAATGGCAGACTACCAGTATTTTGATGGCGATGGTCATCAGGATTATACAACTGTAGCTATGTTGATTAAATCACAAGAGATAAATTGAAGGACTAACTTACCTTCTCCTGTGTAGGTGAAACATTCTCCAAAATCTAAATCATCTTCATAACCTCCAGACAGGGCAATGGAGTAGGCTCCCTCTGTTTCACTACCATGAATACCAGCAACTGTAGGCCTGAGTGTAGAGGAACAGAGAAAATAAATATATCAATAGTAATCTACTTACTACATGACAAACAAACAAACCAACTGTTGACTTAATAAGCATTGGCCCTGTACCAAAATCAGAAACCACTATCATCATCGTTTAACGTCTATCTTCCATACTATTATTATATTATCAGTAGAGCATTGGACAACGTGCTTTGCAGCCTATTGTTACGGCTGTTTTGAGTAATGTACCAGTAACGTACAAAAATAAAAAAAACTGCTGTCCTTGAACCTGAATCAGAAACCACTAACTTATTCACCAAATATTCAAGAGTTATAGGGTTTAACCTCTTGCAGGTGCCTCAGTCCATGTTTCCTCCATCTACAGGGGTTCTTTACTAGATTTTCTCAACTATTATTTATTGCGATCAATTATTATGATCATTTGTGTTGGGATATACACATTTCGAAATACTGACATTATATGTAGACTTAAGTCAGCCCCATTCAAGCAGATCTATGACCAAAGACAAACCAGCAGTAACCATTCTTTTTTATTTAAACAATATATATATAAAACTACATTATCGAATATGCCCTGCTATTTTTAAGACAGTAGGAAGTGAGTCAAATAAGATTTGGCTGTTATCTTAAGCAAGTTGAATGCCTACATAAAGAGTGAAAAGATAATAGAATTAACTCTTTTGATACCAACTAAATTCCATGCAAAGCTGAAACTCACAGAGGTAACGAAGGAATGCAATGAGTGGAGAGATGCTGTACTGAAAAGGTCCTATCCAACCCATTTAATCAAGGAAAATGAACGTAAAAATTATGATGATGATATTTTTTGCTAGGTTCCATTCCAAATACCTATTTAATGAAAAGGCTTGTTATTTCAACAATTCCTCAAAGTTTAGTTCATTATGAAAATTAATTTTAAAAAAATTTTCTTAAATATGAATATAGTCATGAAAGATTTAAGTGCCGAATTCTTGCTTGGTTGAAATTGTCCAGAAAAATATAGAATTTAATAAGGTAACTTACCTGTGGATTCCAGCATAGCTACAGTTTACTCGAGAAGGCCACCAGGTTCCAACTTCTACACCTGTCAGAGAAATACAATTTATGTTAGTGAAAATCTTCGTTAAATAGAATGGGTTGCAATAAAACTAATTAACTAAATTGAAAGGTGTCTTAACTACTATAATTTTCTTTCTTAATAAAGTTACATCAAGCCCACACTGTAAAGTGGTCTTACAGGTGTCACAACAAAAAGCACCCAACCCAAACAGTAAAGTGGTTTTGTAGGTGTCACGATAAAAAGCACCCAGTCCACACTGTAAAGTGGTTGTGTAGGTGTCACAACAAAAAGCACCCAGTCCACACTGTAAAGTGGTTGTGTAGGTGTCACAACAAAAAGCATCCAGTCCACACTGTAAAGTGGTTTTGTAGGTGTCACGATAAAAAGCACCCAGTCCACACTGTAAAGTGGTTGTGTAGGTGTCACAACAAAAAGCACCCAGTCCACACTGTAAAGTGGTTGTGTAGGTGTCACAACAAAAAGCACCTAGTCCACACTGTAAAGTGGTTGTGTAGGTGTCACAACAAAAAGCACCCAACCCAAACAGTAAAGTGGTTGTGTAGGTGTCACGATAAAAAGCACCCAGTCCACACTGTAAAGTGGTTGTGTAGGTGTCACGATAGAAAGCACCCAGTCCACACTGTAAAGTGGTTGTGTAGGTGTCACAACAAAAAGCACCCAGTCCACACTGTAAAGTGGTTGTGTAGGTGTCACAACAAAAAGCACCTAGTCCACACTGTAAAGTGGTTGTGTAGGTGTCACAACAAAAAGCACCCAACCCAAACAGTAAAGTGGTTGTGTAGGTGTCACGATAAAAAGCACCCAGTCCACACTGTAAAGTGGTTGTGTAGGTGTCACGATAAAAAGCACCCAGTCCACACTGTAAAGTGGTTGTGTAGGTGTCACAACAAAAAGCACCCAGTCCACACTGTAAAGTGGTTGTGTAGGTGTCACAACAAAAAGCACCTAGTCCACACTGTAAAGTGGTTGTGTAGGTGTCACAACAAAAAGCACCCAACCCAAACAGTAAAGTGGTTGTGTAGGTGTCACGATAAAAAGCACCCAGTCCACACTGTAAAGTGGTTGTGTAGGTGTCACGATAAAAAGCACCCAGTCCACACTGTAAAGTGGTTGTGTAGGTGTCACAACAAAAAGCACCTAGTCCACACTGTAAAGTGGTTGTGTAGGTGTCACAACAAAAAGCACCTAGTCCACACTGTAAAGTGGTTGTGTAGCTGTCACAACAAAAAGCACCCAGTCCACACTGTAAAGTGGTTGTGTAGGTGTCACAACAAAAAGCACCTAGTCCACACTGTAAAGTGGTTGCGTAGGTGTCACAACAAAAAGCACCCAGTCCACACTGTAAAGTGGTTGTGTAGCTGTCACAACAAAAAGCACCCAGTCCACACTGTAAAGTGGTTGTGTAGGTGTCACAACAAAAAGCACCCAGTCCACACTGTAAAGTGATCGTGTAGGTGTCACAACAAAAAGCACCTAGTCTACACTGTAAAGTGGTTGTGTAGGTGTCACAACAAAAAGCACCCAGTCCACACTGTAAAGTGATCGCGTAGCTGTCACAACAAAAAGCACCCAGTCCACACTGTAAAGTGATCGTGTAGGTGTCACAACAAAAAGCACCTAGTCCACACTGTAAAGTGGTTGTGTAGGTGTCACAACAAAAAGCACCTAGTCCACACTGTAAAGTGGTTGTGTAGGTGTCACAACAAAAAGCACCTAGTCCACACTGTAAAGTGGTTGTGTAGGTGTCACAACAAAAAGCACCCAGTCCACACTGTAAAGTGGTTGTGTACGTGTCACAACAAAAAGCACCCAGTCCACACTGTAAAGTGGTTGTGTAGGTGTCACAACAAAAAGCACCCAGTCCACACTGTAAAGTGGTTGTGTACGTGTCACAACAAAAAGCACCCAGTCCACACTGTAAAGTGGTTGTGTAGGTGTCACAACAAAAAGCACCTAGTCCACACTGTAAAGTGGTTGTGTAGGTGTCACAACAAAAAGCACCTCGTCCACACTGTAAAGTGGTTGTGTAGGTGTCACAACAAAAAGCACCTAGTCCACACTGTAAAGTGGTTGTGTAGGTATCACAACAAAAAGCACCTAGTCCACACTGTAAAGTGGTTGTGTAGGTGTCACAACAAAAAGCACCCAGTCCACACTCTAAAGTGGTTGTGTAGGTGTCACAACAAAAAGCACCCAGTCCACACTGTAAAGTGGTTGTGTAGGTGTCACAACAAAAAGCACCTAGTCCACACTGTAAAGTGGTTGTGTAGCTGTCACAACAAAAAGCACCTAGTCCACACTGTAAAGTGGTTGTGTAGGTGTCACAACAAAAAGCACCTAGTCCACACTGTAAAGTGGTTGCGTACGTGTCACAACAAAAAGCACCCAGTCCACACTGTAAAGTGGTTGTGTAGCTGTCACAACAAAAAGCACCCAGTCCACACTGTAAAGTGGTTGTGTAGGTGTCACAACAAAAAGCACCCAGTCCACACTGTAAAGTGATCGTGTAGGTGTCACAACAAAAAGCACCTAGTCTACACTGTAAAGTGGTTGTGTAGGTGTCACAACAAAAAGCACCCAGTCCACACTGTAAAGTGATCGCGTAGCTGTCACAACAAAAAGCACCCAGTCCACACTGTAAAGTGATCGTGTAGGTGTCACAACAAAAAGCACCTAGTCCACACTGTAAAGTGGTTGTGTAGGTGTCACAACAAAAAGCACCTAGTCCACACTGTAAAGTGGTTGTGTAGGTGTCACAACAAAAAGCACCTAGTCCACACTGTAAAGTGGTTGTGTAGGTGTCACAACAAAAAGCACCCAGTCCACACTGTAAAGTGGTTGTGTACGTGTCACAACAAAAAGCACCCAGTCCACACTGTAAAGTGGTTGTGTAGGTGTCACAACAAAAAGCACCCAGTCCACACTGTAAAGTGGTTGTGTACGTGTCACAACAAAAAGCACCCAGTCCACACTGTAAAGTGGTTGTGTAGGTGTCACAACAAAAAGCACCTAGTCCACACTGTAAAGTGGTTGTGTAGGTGTCACAACAAAAAGCACCTCGTCCACACTGTAAAGTGGTTGTGTAGGTGTCACAACAAAAAGCACCTAGTCCACACTGTAAAGTGGTTGTGTAGGTATCACAACAAAAAGCACCTAGTCCACACTGTAAAGTGGTTGTGTAGGTGTCACAACAAAAAGCACCCAGTCCACACTCTAAAGTGGTTGTGTAGGTGTCACAACAAAAAGCACCCAGTCCACACCGTAAAGTGGTTGTGTAGCTGTCACAACAAAAAGCACCTAGTCCACACAGTAAAGTGGACTAGGTGCTTTTTATATATAGATGTCCCACTCATATGAAAAGCACCCAGTCCACATTGTAAAGTGGTTGTGTAGGTGTCACAACAAAAAGCAACCAGCACACATTGTAAAGAAAAGAGATAGAATATTGCTTTTAGAAAGGATATTCAATAATATAATCATAAAAATCAAGAAAACTCACCGTCAATAGAACCAAATGTATTTTGCCGAAACTGAGGAACTCTCTTAGTAGGAGACTCTTTGACATCATCAGAAAATTGAATAAAATTGTTTTCAGAAGGTTTCTAGAAAATATAAGAAAGTAATTAAAACTGAGAAAAATAAATAGTTCACTGTTAGTATAATATAGCTGCTGAAGACTGTATTTGGATTTCTATGGTCTTTGTTTTGTTTAACTCTTTTCTACCACACTGATATCAAACCACCAATGGTTTTAGGATACAGAACTGTTTTAAAATGTTTATATTTATCTAAAAACTTTCCATCATAATTTTATATAAGATCTGTTGTTTTGTTGAATTATGTTCTAAACACCAGCATATTAATGAGAAAGTTAGTTATATTACTAAATCCTCTTAATTTCTTGATTATTTATAAATCAGACAATGACTTTCATTAGAAATATGGTAATGAAAAGGTTAATGACATAGGCAGTGTCTTTCATTAGAAATATGATAATGAAAAGGTTAATGACATAGGCAGTGACTTTCATTAGAAATATGGTAATGAAAAGGTTAATGACAAAGGCAGTGTATTTCATTAGAAATATGGTGATTAAAGGGTTAATGACAGACAGTGTCTTTCATTAGAAATAAGGTGATTAACCCTTTAGCATTTAAACTGGCCATATCTGGCCAGAATTCTCTCAACTCTTTCTGTTCAAACTGGCCGCTCATAGTTATGTTAAGGTATTGATTTCAAAATGAATAATATCAAAATCTCATAGATTTGATATTATGAGGTAAAGCCTTTACCACAAAAATATAATAGTAAATATAGAGTAATGTAAATGCTAATGGGTTAAAGATTTAGCAACAAGGAAAGGTTGTTTAATCAGACATTTGCAGACCCAGCAATACTGGTAATAAGCTTGATGTGGTTTATAGTCAGTTGGAATTGGTCATAATCTCCTTTATACTTTATAGGTGTTCTTTTAGTAGTGATTAGAGTATTGTAAAGTTAAATCTGTTTATTTATCTGTCATAAAACAAGTAACTTAGAGGTTAGTTTGTTTGACTCGTGATTGTAAGGTTGTAAGTTTGATTCCAAGTAGTGTATTGTATCCTTGAACAAGACATTTTTTTCCTTGTTGCACCAGTTCATTCAAACAACTTTACTTACCTCTCCTCTTAATCGACAAGAACGTCGCACAACCCCAATGGCAATCGAGCCCTCTTCAGAGGTAGAAGAAACTGAAAATCTTTTGGTAGCCTTTGGTGTCCACAGTGATTTGCGTTTAATGGGTTTGTGAACAACTTGAAACTTTTCAAGCTAAAAAGAATGGAAAAAAGAAGGAAATTTAGGATCAAGAGAATCACTCATTGTAGACAGAAACTGTATGAATGAATACTCTTCATATATGTAAGAGTATTTGGCACACGATCATAACGTTGTGAGTTCAATTTCCAGTGACATGATGTATCCTTAAGCAAGACACTTTATTTCATGTTGTTCCAGTCCACCCAGCTGCCAAAAATAAGGTGTACCAGTAATTCAATGTGTCGGCATTTATTGTGTAAATCACCAGAGTTCTCTCAGCCTATTTTTAGCAAGGCTTCTACAACTTGATACCTTTCTATTACGCCACCGGACAGGGTGTACTGGATGCATTTTTTATGGTACCAGCACTAGCGAGGTTCTGAGCCCTTGACAAGACATATGTATGTACATACATATTGGTGATCCACACAATAAATGTACCCACTACATGATGTATAGTTGGAGATAGGAAAGACATCCAGCCGTAGAAAACTACCCAAATGTGGTGCCACAAAAGAAAAAGAAAAAAAAAGTACTTGGTAGAGTGTGGGAAATGTATGTAAGCAAAATGGGGACCCCACCCCAGCCTATTTGGGAAGTCAGTAGCTCAGCTTGAGCACAAACAAAGGAAAACATGTTCTGAGTGCAGAGGTGAAACTCCAGAGTAAGAAGGGTCCCCACTTAGCCATAATACTGACATACACATACAATATATATATACACACACACCTCATTGCTTTTATATCAGTTTTATGAGACAGCTTTACTATAGCCAAATGGAAATCCTAGACACCTATTACTGTATTGGTGAATTGGCAGTATTGGTAGAGGGTCGGACATGCTTTCCAGCATAGTTACGTCCCTTTACGATCTGAGTTCAAATCCAGAGGTTAACTTTGCCTTTCATCCTTACGGGGTCGATAAAATAAAGTACCAGTAATGTACTGGGTAATTGCTGGCCTTGTGCCAAAAGTAGAAACAATTATTATAAGTATGATGACTTATCAGCACTGGATGTATATTATCTAAGGCGTGACTGCACCAAGGGAGGGGGAGGTAACTATGGAATAAGGTGTCGCAAGGAATCAAGCTTACAGTGACAACGATGCATTTCAGAATTAGGTACAAATGCAATGTTTGAACATGGATGTTGTGAATTGAAGTTCTTAAGTATATCACTGTCCCTGTAACCTCTAACCATCCAGAGAGAGAGAGAGAAAGGATGACTCAAAGGAAAAAAGTGATGTAATCTAAAAATGATATGCTCTCATTAATAACACAACTCCATTGATTAATCAATTAATTAATACAAGGTTATCAAGTATTTGAATTGAAGGAACACAAACACAACCAACTGGTCACAGAAATCGATTGATGATGCTAACGAAAGGACTCTTCATTTGTGTCAAAGACAACAATCTCCCTATTGCTGGTGCTATGACAAAATGCAGTGTACTCTGTAGAGTTCGAGAATGTAAACGGGACGCAGCCACAGTCCATCTGACAGATCAGTGGCTCAGTGGCACTAAGTACTGACTAGGTCTCTGATGACCTGTCCAACCCATTGTTAGCTGGGAAAACTGACATTAAATGATGATGACTATGGTGTGCTTACCAAAAAACTCTAGAGTTGTCTCCCTTACTCGCACTAAGAATCAATATAATTGTTTCTACTTTTGGCACAAGGCCAGCAATTATCTGTGCATTACTGGTACTTTATTTTATCGATCCCGTAAGGATAAAAGGCAAAGTAAACCATAGCCGGATTTGAACTCAGGCCATAAAGGGGCATAACTCTATGCTACAAAGCATGACGTCCGACCCTCTACCGATACTGCCATGGTTTCTAATTCAAGTACATGGACAACAATTTGGAGAGAGGGGGAAGTCGATTAAATCGACCCCAGTGCATGTGTTATTAATGGTACTTTATTTTATCATCCCAATCAGGATGAAAGGCAAAGATAAACTCGACGAGATATGAAATCAGAACGCAGAACGTAAAGGGCTGTAATTCTATGCCGCAAAGCATCAAAATAATAACATTCAATTTTTATAGTTATCTTTTCGATATTCTTCCATTACTAACACCATATTTATTATTATTTAATAGCTGGCTCCTTCGTCTGGGCTAGTATGTATTTACCAATATTGTTTTGTTTTTTTACATGACAACAATTACCAAAACTTTCCTTAAATTACGCCATCACTTCTGAAAGATATTTTATGTACAAAACGACATGAAATGAAATTTAAACCATACAGGTTTAGCAAGCTTCCCAAATTGCATATCATGACGTTTCTAGAACTAGAAAAATGTTCAACACGCTGACGCCTATGTATATATCTGTGTGTGTGTGTGTGTGCATATGCATACATTTATATGTATCAGGCACATTTTCAAAAATACACTCAGACATACATTCGCACAAACACACAGCTTAGAAAATTCAACGCCAGCTGTTGTTTTGCTATAGTTTTTTCACCATCCCCTCCCTTTCACATTGTGTGACGGACGGAAGTCGTTCAAATTTATATATAGATGTCCCACTCATATCATGAAAAGCAACGTAAAATGAAGCATCTTGTTCAAGAACCGAATCCAAAATCTCATGATCATCGGCCCAACACCATAACCGCACTTTCCATAATCCTATGATCATCAGCCCAACACCCTAAACACACTCTTTCTACAATCTTATGATCATTGGACCAACACCCTAACTACACACTTTCCATAATCTTATGATTGGACCAACACCCTAACCACCATAATCCTATGATCATCAGCCCAACACCCTAACCACCACAATCTTTTGATCATTGACCCAACATCCTAACCACTAGGCCACACACTTCCACTATATTTAAAGTGTCTAAAAAAAAATGATTATCACTGAAAACCCATTGATTTTGCTTCATCCGTGGTTTAAACAATTTCGTTAAAATTTTAAAATAGATGTGTGAAATTTAATATCTAATGTATGTAGAAATGAAAGAATAATTATGTATTTTCTTAATGAGTGGCTAAATAGTTCCTGCTCTTTCCCTCTTTTTTTTATTTATGTCATTTATAGTCATTTATTTCCTCTACTATACAGCCAGATCTGCGCTTTTCCCTTTTTTCATTACTTAAATTCGTTTTTAGCTTTTTTTAAATATTTCCATCATTGCATAACATAGTTTACATATGTTTATGTATAACAAATAAAATATTTCAATCATTGTATAACTTGTCTATAAAATATAGTTGGCATAAGATGTTTGTATAATAGTGTAATAATAATATAAACAAGAAAATAAATATATCAAGAGAGAGACGTGGAAGAAAAATGTTATGGGACAGATTAAAGTGAAGACATAAAGATAGAGAACGCTCCCTGGCGGCAAGCAAGCTAAAACTATATTTCAGGAGGCGATAATTCACCAAACAATGGTTTATTTATCACACTGCCAGCAACTTATACACACTGTTTTATAAATATGAAAATGAGGATACAGGTATGTGGAGAAATCATATCGATTCATCTCTTTCTCTCTCTCCTTTAAGTTAAGCAAGTACACACAAATATTTGTGAGGAGACCAAAACACTACATGTGGGTACACGTGTGTGTAAAATGTTTTTGATGTAGGGAGGGAGGGGGTTTAAAGCACCGGGTGCGATTTCGATTCCGGATTTATAGTAACTCTCCCTCTCTCGTCCGCTAACGGCCCTTAGTAACGGTATGAAATACTCATTCATCTCCCTTCCATCAACAGTTATGAGTGAGTGTGTCTCTCGGTTCATTTCAGCCCGTCTGAGAAAGCCACCGTGTACTTCCTTACAGTGATAATCTTAACAAGCCAACAAACTTAAGCTGTTTAAGAATAGGTTGTATGTAGAAAGGTTAACAAATATCAAAACTAGAGAAAACTTTCGTACGGGAAAGGAGAATGAACGTGTGGCTTTATTTGATTTATTGAGGAAACACGAAGAAAGGGAAAATAAACTATGAATAACAAGAACAGAACAGAAGTTTAAAAGAAAGTCCGACTCTGTAATAATCATTTCTAATTGAGACACAAGAACAGCGATTTGGGGGAGGAAAAGTCAATTACATCTACCCGGTACATGACTGCTACATTTTATTTCATCGAACCCGGAAGGATGAAAATCAAAGTCGACCTCGACAAAAATGTAGAGATGTCACGAAATACTGCAATGTATTCCATTCGATGCTCCAATTCTTCCAATCCACCGCCCTTCCATTCTGTAATAATTTTTTCTAGCATTGGCATAAGACCATCAATTTATGGGAAAGGGGAAAATTGATTAAATCGACTCCGGATGAATGAAAGGCAAACAAAACAAACCAATACTCCCCTAAAACGCGTCACCCAGGAAGTTTCTACACAGTTAGATCAGCTAGAAATAGCATTCAAATCTTCCTCAAATTACAGTCTTAAATACAACTTTAGCAGGTGTAACATCTGACATAAAATAACTACTCTCGGGTTGTGAACAATGACCTCCCCCACCATTAATTTTTCAAACCCCCAATTATTAAATTTTGTTAATCTATCTCGGGCCAAATTTTATTTTAAGTGGTAGCATCCCTGCGACAATTACTTTTTTTATACATAAAAAAATGTACATTACTAGAAATCTCATAGGTTATAAAAATAGCATGTTTTGGGTCTCAATATGTAAACGACTAATTCTGGTTTTTAAAAAAGAATCAACAGAGACAATCTAGAAAAATTACCGATTTTCCACACCCCCTTATTATTTGGGATTCTAGAGTAGATGGTCATAGCTGAAACGACAGGTCATAAGAGATAAATTGGAGCTATCAACGATAGTTGAAAATCTTAGTGAAATTTGTGTCTATAAATATTTTGGGAAAAGTTTTAAAGAACTACTCAAGTTAGTTAAGTTCTGATTGAGCAGACATTTGATCATTCCACTATAACCACACCAACAGTGAGAAGGTAAGAGCGGCGTGTTTCGTTTAAAGCATATAAAATGGCAGACAAAATGAAACTTGAACCTAATAGTTAACCTCATAAAGTAACTGTAATAATCGTGGAGCAGTTAATACTGAAAGGTCTTTCTCTAAGATATTCACAAGATCATTATCATCATCGATTTTCCATCCGTTTTCCCTTGGATTGTACAGGTCCTTCTCAGCATCTCATCTCCCCACTCGCCGCGTTTCTTCATTTCTGTGAGTCTCAGCGATTTGAGGTCAGCTCTCACCACATCTGCTCAGGTCTTTCTTGGTCTACCTCTACTGCAGCTTCCTTCCACCTCTTCACCCATCGATCATTGTCCATGTGCATCACATGCCCATACCTACACCGTCTTCTCTCTTGCACACCAACTCGAATTCCTTTAAAACCGAGCTTCTCCCTCAATTCGTCCAAGCTCTGTCTTTTTCTCACATTTACATTGCACATCCAAAGATAACTAATATATATTACTAACCTCACGCAATCATTTTCTGTGGATATTTTGCTTTTTATATAAAATGACAAAACGAAATTGAATGAAACGTGCAGGTCTTAAGCAAGAGTTTCTTTTCTGGGGTCTCATATCTGACTGTTTCACTCTGTTGAGTTAATCTATTGATGGGCAGTTGTTGAGGAAAGCGTCTTGAGTGGCACCACAACGACTGGCTGCATTAGTTGCGGGAACATGATTGTTTGAATTGACATCAAACTGTTGAGGAAAATCTGATCAAAGGCATTCCAACCGTAACTATCT
Source organism: Eledone cirrhosa (assembly GCA_964016885.1). Classification (NCBI taxonomy): domain Eukaryota; kingdom Metazoa; phylum Mollusca; class Cephalopoda; order Octopoda; family Eledonidae; genus Eledone; species Eledone cirrhosa. The sequence continues at coordinate 332,999,783 of OZ024743.1, forward strand.
CGTCTATATATCGACAATACACTCTTGCAAGCATTTGAATAGAGTTTCCGACTTGAGAATACCTCCTCCCACGAACAACCTCTGAAAAAAAGTGATGGACACTGCAATTCCCTATCTGACTAAACAATTAAAACATGAAAATATACATTGCCCAATGTGTCCTCCCTCTCCCCTTTTAATCAGGTAAACTGAATTAGGAGGATTTAGCTAATATCCTAGCAGAGTTTAGTGTCTGCGTGTGGGCTTTCTTTCGTTGGATCGAGTAAGACAAACAACAGCTGTTTAGGTCAAGCTTAACTGAGTAGACCTATGATCAAAGACCTGGATGCCCTGTCTTTTCGTATTGCCACTGTAAATTCACAATAAAATTCATACTACATGTGGGTTTAAATATGTCTTTCGAAATTTTTTTCAAAGAAACCAACAATGCTTCAAAATATGTATATTTAATGTTTTTAATAATAAATGCTTTATTTCACGTTGTTCTTTGTGACAGACAGTATCAGCAATTGAAAGACCAATGGAAACATTGTTTCTTCGGTCTGAACGGACCCTTTTCTTTTATTTATAAACATAAAATATATATAATTAACAAGGATCTAATATAGTACCCCCACCCCTCTTATACAGGTGACCGAAGCACTAACTATCTATATATTGGATCAAATAATATCCTTGCTAAATATATTTTATATAATTACATGTTTTATCATCATCATCATCGTCCGCTTTTTCCCTGTTTGCAAAGGTGGGACGGGAACTGATTCTGGCTTGATTTCTACAGCTGGATGCCCTTCCTAACACCAACCTCATTTACAGTGAGTGCTGCGTGCTTTTTGCCGTGGCACCTACACAACCACTTTGCAGTGGAATGATAGGGACCCCAGTCCTATCATCTCATTTTTACAGCTGAGTAAACTGGAGCAATGTGAAATAAAGTGTCTTGCTCAAGGAAACAACACATCACTCGGTCTGAGAATTGAACTCACAACCTTTCGATTACAAGGCTAATGCTTTAACCACTAAGCCATGTGCCTCCATTTATACTTTAAAAAAACAACAACACACGATTAAATATTTTAAGTATTATTGTTTGCTTCTTCAGCAAACTTGATGTTCGTGTATATACAGTCGCAAATATGAAGATAAGCATCTAAAAAAAAAACCTGTCATAGCCATCTTAAAGAAGTGGTGGTAATTTGAGAGTTGATTGCAGTTTTTAGCAAGTCAAACTACCACGTTTCCTCACATAATGTGTCACATCAAGCGTATCTTAATGACTATATAAGAACACTAACTTCAATGAGTTAATATTTAATAATGCAACGTAGTACATATTTTAAGGTTGGGAAATTATTTGTTCACATCATTGGAAAGTGTTTTTTAATATTTTATGAATATAATTATTTCTTTTCAACATTTCATGTTTCTGGATTGGAATTTAATGAATTTAATTAATTATAGGTTTAAGTCGATTTAATTAGCTTCCTATCTACTAGATAGTAAGTTCAGTGTCTTCTATCGCCTCGAATTGTCAAACATATCTCATGACTCATAACTCAGCAGTTCAACAAATAGAGTTGGATACATCCTACCCTTTGAGCTACTAGCCATCACCCCCACTGTTATCTGATCTCAGTGACAAACCTTAAGCTACCATGATCCTTCTACAGGGTCACTCCGACATACTCCATCCCCCACAACGACCTCCCTTCTAGAGTTGGTGCCACGACAAATACATCCCGTGTACTCTGTAAAATGGTTGGCATTAGGAAAGGCATTCAGTTGTACAAACCATGCCAACACAAATCGTATCAACAGAGACAACCTAGAAAAATGATCAATTTCCAAAGCCCCTTCCCCGCTATTATTTGGGACCTGAGAGTACATGAATGGCTGTTATTGGCATTGCTCTGTTTTATTAATCACAACATTGCTAAACTTAGGTCTTTAGATACCTATGTCAGTGGGAAATACCCTGTATCAATAACCGAAAATATTGAACAATGATAGTTATGTCTTCCTTATTTTCCAAAAATGTTTTGTAAATGTTGTTATCAAGTCGTAAAGTCCTCCCGAAGGCGTTCTAGCCATAAAGTCATCCATCTTATTTATCTTATTCAATGGATTTCTTTTTTAAGGTGGTTAGGTTTGACGTCTGGGAAACTTGGCTGCTATTTCTAACACGTCGAGACACCTTACAGATATTCCTTCATTAATTTGTGTAAATCAGACACAATATTGCCTCCTGAACAGGTTTCATTAATCCTCGTTCAGAACTTGTCCACTTTCACATTATACTCACTCTTGCCAATTGATTTATTCAACTTTCTTTAAAATTTAAATATGTTCGTTTATTGTTTAAAATTAAAAAAATCTTTCTTTCAGATTTCTATCAAACAATATTAACGAGAAATGGTTGAAATGAAATAATTAGGAGAGGAGGAAAAGAAAAAAAAACAAAAAAAAAGCGATCAAAATGCCGAAGATTATAACTAGAGAAAGTCTCCAAAACTTAACATATCAAGAAAACAAACACGACGATTTCCTTCTTGCTGAAGTAGAAGCAATTCTTCGGCACCCTGACCCAACAAAAATTACTATTGCACCACCGTTCTTCCCGAAAGGTGGGGATGTTTATCTTTACAAATCAGGGCCCCATGACAGAAGAGTAAAAGATAATTACTGGTGGGTTAACAGAGGCAACAATTTCCATTCAAAAAGTCAAAAACGCCATGCTATTATGAAGACTTACTTCAGTCTAAAAGACAGAAACGGCAGCAAGAAAAGTGATTGTCTTAATGGATTCCGGCGCCACATCTACCGGCTGGCTGACACAAAAGATGACAAGAGAACACTAATGCTTGTTCACTACCTTGGAGATGAAAAACTACACACACCAGTCCCTCAAATTAACAGTAAAGTGAAGAATGGTAGAAACGGGAGTATCCGCCAAGGTAAAGTTGGCTTGGATATTATAAACCTCTCCGTGCAGAATTCTTATATAGCTAAAGGAGGACTGAGAACTATTGATACCAAAAATAACAGGATTATAGAAATGAAACGACCAGTTTTTACGACTCAAACATTAAGAGAAAGCAGTTCTGACGATCTGAAAAACTGTTTGGAGAAGTTAAAACAAAATACGGTAAGATTTAGTCTTATTTTTATTTTCCAAGTAATGAAAATATTTTATTGTTTCACTTTCTGGAAAACTTGAAGTACTATTTCATTTTTTTAAAGGTTCAAACAATATGTAAACAATATATTTTAGTGCTTGACCAAAATAGCCCCCCCCCCCCCCCCCTGATGATAGATGATAAATTAATATATCTGGTCCGAACTAATTTATTCCAAATGAGAGTTAGAGTTTCGAGTTAAATCAAACATTTTCATATAAATCTGACTCCAAATTGATAAGCCATCCAAACATAGAACTAACCCTAATTTGTAATAAATTAGTTCGGATTATATATATATCTTCTTCGCCCACTTATTCGTGAGAGGGTCGTGGGGGAAGAGACCTCAAACACTCCTTCCAGCGGGTCCTGTCAGAAGCAGCCATTTCCAAACAGCCAAGCTCATGAATGTTATCCAATCATTTTGCTCGGTGTCTATCGCTGGGTTTCCTGTCCATTATTCTGCATTCAAACAACATATTAATACACATTGATAGGTGCTTCTCCAGAATACTCCAACACTGTCTTGTGATAAATTAGTTCTGATTATATTATTATCTTATACTCTGGGGTCCCAATAGGGGGGGTGGTCTAGGTTGTCTCCCTTGATTTTTTGAAAACCAGAATTAGTCGTTTAGTTTACATATTGAAATCCCAACCTATTCTATTTATTTTATAAAGTGTGAGATATTTTTTTTGTAATGTACTTTTTTGCCATGTATAAAGAAAATTAATTGTCGCAGGAATAACACCCCTCTGGTAAGGACGCCGTTCGTGAACGACATAAAACTCCTACTGTTATAAAACGTATTTCGATGTAAGAGATAGATAAGAACACATCAAAGGCTGTAGTTTCCCACTATTCTTTACAATACAGTGAGCCGCTTCATAAACAATGATAGTAATTGTGGGGAACGAATTTTGATCTGTTGATGTCAACGACTACTCAGTTTCCTTCAATTTACATACAATTGTCGATAAACCACACATATATATAATCATCATTGATTAACTCCATTTTCCACGCTAGCATAGGTAGGATGTGCTGGCCCGCTATGAGGCAGTTAGGTCGGAGGACCGTGTTTTGCTCACATAGAACTGATTTTGGCTTGGTTTCTACGGCTTGATGCCTTTCCTTACGCCAACCACATTTACAGTGTGGGCTGGACGCTTTTTATCGTGACACCTACACGACCACTTTACAATGGGATGTGGGCGCTTACTGTCGTGGTTCCAGGAAGACCACATGGTGTGGATTAGTGACTTGGGTGGGGGTACATGGAGAATTGGAGAGGTAAATATAGGGGTGGGGTGATTGCAACGAGAAAGATGTATGGGAGGGAAGGTGGTCCATACTAGATGTATGCTTCAGCTCCTGCATATGGGAAGGCAGGTCTTCTGTATTACTACATAGCACCAGAGATTACGGTCCTGTGCCATCGCCTTTAAGAGGTGTAATTACGCAAGGTCCGTTTTTATTATCTCATCCCGACTCTTCCTAGGCTTGCCCACTTCACAGCTCCTTTGAGCACTCTGCACATTTTTATACAGCTGTCATCCTTCATATGCATCACATGTCCATACCAAGGCAATCTCTTCTCCTGCACACTGCACCTGATCCCACTTATACCAAATTTCTCTCGCAGTTCATTTGTTTTGCCTTTCGCATATATTACTATTACATATTCATTGAAGCATGGAGGCCTCGTTTCTTTCCACTCTGGCTACTGTGCTTTCAGAACAGCCTCCTGCCCTGCTAATTTGGTCACCCAGGTAACAAACTATCTACTACTTCTACAGAGCTCTCTGGATATTTGAAGGAGTTTGTATTCCTGAGAGCTCTTGCTACTTACTGTCCTTGTGTACTAGCCACATGTAGAACCTACGTTCTTTGTTAGCCTGCCTACTCGTTTTCTGCACACACAACTTTAAGTCTTTGCCAAGACTTTTTGATTCTAGGCCATGCTTCCAGGTTTAGGTCATCTGCAGGAGTTCCCATGGGCAGCCAGTTTTAAATTCCTCTGATATTGCCTGCAGGATGACAATAAGCAGGAGAAGTTTAGGAACTGAGCCCCGATGGACACAAACCTGCACACTGAATTCTTTGCCATAGGTATTGTTAAATCTGACCTTGTTGACTGTTCCTCTATACATGGCTTGTACTGCCCTCACAAGCCACTCATCTACTCCTAGTTTCCTAAGAGCCCACCAGATAATGAAATGGGGGATTCTGTCAAAAGCTTTCTCCATGTCCACAAAAGCCTGTAGAGGGGTTTACCTTTAGCTAGGTACTTCTCTTTACAAGAAAGAGGGCATCCGTGGTACTATCACCTGGTACAAATCCAAACTGCATTTTATCTGGATTAACATGTTCCCGAATTAGCTGTGCTATAACTCTTTGTGATCTTTATAACCAGGTCAACCAACTTAATGCCTGTATAGTTTTCTCTATATAGAGCATCACTTTTGCCCTTGTAGCAGTTGATGATGCTGCTGCTATGCCAGTCATTGGCTATGACACCATTTTGTATTATTTGGTTTACAATGCGGGAGACTATGGTGTGGCTCACCATTCCTGAAGGTCCAACTGCCCTGCTTGCCTTCATATATATATATATATAAAAACACATGGGGAGAAATATAGGAAACAGAAAACGCGTAAGAAACGCACATGGATAATTCCTACTCACCAGCTGTCTTTCTGGGGATTGTTATAGTTTCAGATGCTTTAATATACATATTTATATATCAATTATCATCATTTAACGTCCATTTTTCCACACTAACATGGGTTGGACGAGTTGCCCTTTCTAATGCCAACTACATTTACAGCATGTAGTGGGTGGTTATTTTTCGTAACACCTACACAATCATTTTACAGTGTGGACTGGGCACTTTTTGTCATGGCCCCAAAAAGACCACTTTCCCGTGTGGAGTGGGGACTTGAGGAAGTAGATCTAGGGTCATGAGTGAGGGGTGGGATGTGTACAGAAGGGGGTGATGGAGTGGAAGGTGGTGCATACAAGATGCATGCCGCAACCCCTGCACACGGGAAGGTAGGTCTTCTGCATAATGCCAGAGACCACGGTCATGTGTCATCGCCTTTGAGAGGTGCAATTGATCAAGGTCAGCTATCACTTCACCCCAAGTCTTCCTACTCCATAGTTTTCATCAACTTTTGACCTGCACCTTTTTATACGGCTGTCATCCTTCATATGCATCACATGTCCATACCAACGCAATCTCCTCTCCTGCACACTGCATCTGATCTCTTTTATGCTCAGTTTCTCTCAGTTCATTAATGCTTTGCTTTTCATGTATATTACTATTAAACATCCATTGAAGAATGGAAGTTTAATTTCTTTCCAATCTTCGCAGGCCCTCTACACACACCACCCAGGCCTGACGATCATGCAACATTATTGCTTATTTATATATGCAAACTATGAGTACATAAAAGATGTAGTGGGATCACAGGCAAGCTATCTAAGAATGTAGATTTTATATGTGACCGATGCTCTGGTGCATCATCATCATCATCAGTTTTTACGTCCATTCTTCCACGCCAGCATGGGTTAGACGGGTTGTCCTGTTGTGGGCAGTGTCTGGTCGGCTGACCATGCCTTGCTCATACAGGAACTGATTTGGTTTGATTTCTACAGTTGGATGCCCTTCCTAACACCAACCTCATTTACAGTGAGTGGTGGGTGCTTTTTCGTGGCGCCTACACGTCCACTTTACAGTGTGGGCTGGGTGCTTTTTTGCCGTGGCACCTCCACGACCACCTTGCAGTGGGGGGGGGGGGGGGCATATTGTCTATATGCTTCAGCTTGTACCCATGGGAGGTCGGGTACTCTGTATTACTGTGTGACGCCAGAGGTGCAATAAGTAGCAAGTGCCCACAGAATACTAGCTCCTTCTACTGCCCAGATGATTCTATAGAAATAGTGGACACTTTCCGTTACCTGAGTGACAAAATCAGCAGTGATGGAGGGTGCTCTGAAAGGCCAGTAGCCAGAGTCAGAACGGGATGGAAAAAGTCCAGAGAACTTATAACGCTGTTGGCCACAAAAAGTTTCTCTCTAAAAATGTAAGGCAGATTGTATGATGCCTGTATACGAACAGCAATGTTACATGGCAGTGAGACATGGGCATTGTGTGCAGAGGACGTGCGCAGACTTGAAAGGAATGAAGCATGCATGCTCCGTTGGATGTACACGAACGGCAAAACATAATTGAACGAAGTGAGAATTAGGAATAAGAGGGATCAGATGCTGTTTACTCGAGAGATTACGTTGGTATGGTCACGTGATGCGCATAAAAAACGACAGCTGTATATAAAAGTGCAGGGCAATCAAAATTGATGGAAGTTACGGAGTAGGTAGACCCAGAAAAACCTGGGACATGATAAATTCCGACCTTGCTCCTCTCTAAGACAGTGTCACTGGATCGAGATCTTTGGCGCTACGCAAAGTTAACCTACAGTCAATAGGCCCCTCCAAACCAAACATACACCCCAACTCCAACCCTCCACTCCCGCCAACACCACCCTTTCTCTATAAAGTTATGTTGGTACCACAACATCCAGTCCAAACTAATGAAGTCATGTAAAAAAAAAAAAACACAGTCCACGCTGTAATGTGGTCGTGTAGGTAACACGGTAAAAAGCTCCCAGTCCACACTGTAAATGTGGTTGGTGCTAGGAAGGGCATCTAGTCGTATAAAACCTGCCAGATACGAGCGAGACACTGTCACCTGACCAATCTTGCCTCAAGTAGGACAACTCCCGTCTAACCCATGCTAGCGTGGAAAATGGACGTTAAACGATGATATGTTGGTAACATGACAAAAAGCACCCAGTCCACATTGTAAAGTGATCGTTTTGGATCAACGACAAAAAGCGCCCAATCAACGCTGTAAATGTGTTGGTGTTAGGAAGGGCATCCAGCCATAGAAACCAAGCCAGAAACAGTTCCCGTGTGAGCAAAACAAGGTCAGCCGACCTAACATTGCCCACAACAGGACAACCCGTCTAACCCATGCTAGCGTGGAAGAATCGACGTAAAACGATATGATGATGATATATATATATATATATATATATATATATATATATATATATATACACTCGTCTGATGATCCTGCAAGTAACACTTAACCATTAAATATTTAAACTCCACTTCGGTATTGAGTACTTTTTCTCACGTCCGTCAATAATACACACACACCAGTTCTACATACATCAGTCAAAATTTTGGTTTTGTTTCCTCTTGCCCGTCCAGTCCTCAGTTTCGCGTTTTCTTATTTCAACATTTTTTGTGGTGCATTTCCGTCTGGTTGGTGGTGGAATTGTTTTTAGTTTTGTCTTTAATTCAGATTATTAAAGGCTTTCCCACCATGACCATCTCGTCATTTCCCCTACGACCATATCTAAATACAGTGGAATGTGGTGTGACAGTTCAATCGTGTTGACTCTCACATCAAATCTGAAAACTTATCTTTTCTATAAACTCTATATGTATAAATGGATGGACAAATAATTGTTTTTTTTTTTTCGTTTTGGTGGATTTTAAGTGCTTTATTATTATTTTATTCGAGGAAGTACGATGGATTAGCATAGTCGTGAGACGCCGAACAACGTTTTGCGGCATATACTTTGGTCCGTTTAAAGTCCTTAGTTCAAATCTTGCTGAGGTTAGCTTTGCCTTTCATTGACACAAAAAAGTACCAGTAACGCAGTGGAGTTGATTTAATCGACTTTCTTCTACCCCAAAATTGTTGGCTTCGTGTCTAAATTAGAAACCGTTATTTATTCGCGGAAGTGCGATGGATTAACAGAGTCGTTAGATCGTCGGAACAATGCAGTGTTTACATTTTCAGTTCAAATCCCACCGAGGCCAATTTTGCTTTTCACTCTTCCGGGATTGATAGAATAATGTACCAGTTAAATACTGATATCGACATAACGACTTTCCCCTCATATAAATTGCTGGCCTTGTGCCAATGTTAGAAAGCCTTATTTTATTTATTCGAGGAAGATTTGGCTGCTACTTCTTGTATGTCGAATGAGCACGTGGATGGCCACTCATCTTAGACAATCCAAATATTTTATTTTATTTTATTACATAAGGTTACTTAAGAGTAAATTACTGTATAAATAAAAGGTATATTTCGCGGCTTCTCTTTTTATGCGCACACACACACAAAACAGTTGTTTAGGTCAACGCTGAACGGGCAGGCCCACGATCAAATGAATTTCAACCATGGCAATCATAGATTTTAAGGAATATTCAAAATTACGTATCCTTACTTTAAGACGGTAAAATGTAATTTGAGGGAAATTTGATTTCTACATGCTATTTCTAGCATGTAGAGCGATCGCTTATAGGGTCCCTCGTATTTGAAAATAGACGAATATTTTAAAAAAAACAGGTGGTTGCTTTATATATATTTTTAATAAATATATATATATTTTTTCTGTGAATATTAATTTTGAAAGTTTGATCGTGAAATAGTAATGCTATATGTAATTTGTAATAATTTCGTAGCTAAATACTTTAACATTTTCATAAATTTAAAGTACATTCCTCTAGAAATAAATCCGTTAGAAATATTTCTTACTGAAATTTCATTAAACATCTGATTAAACTTCATCTTTCATCAAACTAAGTTATATCTAAACATCTTTTAGCTTTTTATGTAAAACTGAAAAGTACAATTTCAATAGCACGTGTGTGTGTATGTTACCGGCTAATCCGTAAGTTAAGAAGAAGAAACAAAGAAAAGAAGAAATTTTAACATGGACGAAAACACTTACCGAATGACGGATTCCCAACTCAGCCAAAACCCTTCGATTGTCCGCTAGATTTTTCAAACGAAGTTTTTCGTATTCACTGCACATTTTTGTTGATGGAGAAATTGAAGAGAACATTAATAAATTCAACGAAAAATAGAATTATTAGTTGGAATCTGAAAGTTTTACAGCTTGTTTTAGTAGTGTCTCTAAGAAGTTTCAATGGCAACATACACAGACACACGTAATGTGTGTATTCCAGTCTCCCGCGAAATTAATATCACGTGTCATCACTCCAAGCAAATGATTGGTCGTTTTCAGCTTCTAGGCGTTACGGCGGGAAATAACTGTCACTAAAACTCCACCTACATGTAATTGAACTAGTGTCATGGTGATAACACCGGCTTCATAAGATTTTCACCAAAAACCCTAATTCTGGTGCTATTATATCAAAAATGGAACAGCATTATTTTTCACAACTCTTAAAGTGGTTTTGAATGTTATTCTTCAGTTCCAGTTCATTAATCTCTTTGATTAATTTTCTTAAATGTATTATTTTTATGCCAGTATAGTTGTCTGTTTTGATTACCCAAATAAATAAATAAAATAATAGGAAGAAACCATTATTATCATTATTTTACGGGGTCGATAAAATAAAGTACCAGTAATGCACTGGGTAATTGTTGGCCTTGTGCCAAAAGTAGAAACAATTATTATTGTATGGTCTGAGTTCAAATCCCTCCGTGGTTAACTTTGCCTTTCATCCTTACGGGGTCGATAAAATAAGTATCAGTAATGTACTGAGTAATTGCTGTCCTTGTGCCAAAAGTAGAAACAATTATTTTATAAATGATTAAACTCTCTTGAGTCCGAATAACATTTTTGTATTTATTCTCTAATTTTAACTTTCCTGTAGATGTGAGCCTATATATATAAATAAATTGGGATTTATAATGATAGATACATAGGAGCCCCAGCAATTATTTCGATCTCGTTATCCACAACTGCTCAAGGAAAACATGTATTTCATTGCCTAAGAGTCTAAATAGCCATTTAAATTGAAATTTTCCAACAAAATTATAAGAGCTATCTTTGTAATGAAATAATTAATTATTTTAGTAAATCCTTCAAAATGTTTCTTTTATTAATCTAAATAGTGTATTTCACAAGAAATATGGTCACGAAAGGGTTAAAATACGCAAATATAGGGATATTTTAGTAATATATAAAGTGTCAAAAATGTACATCTACGAACTGCTGTTTTTCAATGAAATGTTAGCAGTCTCCTTCCTGTTGAGCATTTGAACGGCTTTGTTACAGGTTGCTCTCACTACTAACTACTATATCAACTGTCGTTTGGCTGTCATTTCACTGAATCTGCCTTATTGTTGAACGTAAAAGAGATTAAAATAATAAACAGGAAGAGATTAAATTAAATACTGTAAAAAGGGGAAGAGATGAATAAGCTCTACAACCCCTGGCTAGGCTGTGTGTCTTTGTTGTGCCCTATGGACAAAATGGAGAAAGCATTGCAGCAGCCATTCAACCTCAGGCGGGTTGCATTCTTCGTGACGGGGTGGAGGGAGGCTGTAGTCAAAGAGACACGTGTCTGGAATGCTCAGCCTCTTACAAGTTAATTTCATGAGCAGACTGTTCTGTTGATTGAACTGGAACACTCATCATCGAAACGGACGGAAGACTTACATAGATATTTGTAGATTAGTGAGTCAGTATTATTAGAGTTTCAGTTGATATATACTCACTAGCACTTTAGTTTTGGCTAAGGAGAGAAGATAGGACCCAAATTCCTTCACGGAAGTGGCCCTGCTCAGTATATAGAAAAGGAGTAGGCATAAACTCCATACAATGTACACAATGTAAATCTTGGGTACACAAAAGATGTAAAAGGATAACTATTAGACTGACAGGAAGGAAGAACGTTGCATATAGAAGATGCAGTAAGACAGTATCTCACCTGTTCTGAGACCAACTTCACAGAGAATATATATAAGAGGTTTTCACAGAGAATTAATTCACATATCTTCTGACTAACTTCACAATATAAGAAGAAACTCTTTTGACACTTCATGAGATTGACTTAAACTAATGGAACACCTGTAGTGTTTGATAAAATGTACATCTCTTTCATGTAACATATACTCTCAGGTCTTGAATACCCCACTCCCCACTTATTAAATTTTACTAGTCTATCTCCTGCAAAATTTTATTGCAAGTGATTCACATTGATACAGCAGCTGGAGAGTCTATTGATTTTATTTTACATTAAAAAAACATTATATATGACAAAAAAAGAACTTTACAAGAAATCCCATATTTATGAACATACACTATATAATTACCGATCTCCCTTCCCCCCACTTATAAGAATTTAAGCAAATGTCTAAACCCCCCCACTTATTCCAATCCCCCCTATTATTTGGGACCTGAGAGTATACAGGTATTTGTTCTGTCTGATTGAATAAAAAAAACAATCTTTAAAAATAGAACAAAAAAAGTAAATGGATTGTGCTACTATGATTAGTTTATAATTATTGGTTTATCTAATATCTTTTTTACTATTATCATTTCAGGCTAATCCTTCAGAACTGCTGGATAACAACTTAAAGGTAGTAACAAAAATTAGAAGAATAGCTGGAAACACTTACAACGTAAACCCCCAACATCATCATTCTGTGAACCAACTTAAATCAACTCCTCATCCCTGGAGGGAAAACCAACAGAACCATTCCCAAATCCATTCTTTACCAGTCTCCCGAGCAAACACAGCCCTGTTGAAGCCTGTATTACAAAACAAAGAGAAACCCCAGGTGAGGATTCTCGATGAAGCTATTAAAAATCAAGCAGCTTTACATCAGAGACAGCCAGTAAACATGTCATTCCAACAAAGAAGACGACTTCAACAGATGCAGAAAGCCAACAATTCTCTTGGAAATTTATTACCAAAGTCATCAGTTGCTGCAAAAGCTTTATCTTTCCAAAATCAAAAATCATTACGATTGAACACCAGCACAAATACTCAGCCCAGTGTAAGGATTGTGAATCCCAGGGAACATTTAACCCCTCAAAATGGGTCTGTGGAGGGGTCAGATCAATCTAGCTCATCAAATTGTCCAGAAGCTAATTCCAGATTACAAATAGACTATAAGAAGCTTTTTGAAGAAGCATCAAAGTTGCCGCGAATGGGTTGTGATGTGTTTGTTCTTGTATCATATCCTGGCAGTAAACCAGCTTACTGGGGCACAAAGAAATATGTTGAGAAATTTGAAAATTCTGAGTGTTTGGAGTCTTACGTTGCTTCAAATTGTCTTACTGTGAAACTGAAAGACTCTTCTGTGTCTCCTGAAGACTTCAACCATTCTGAAGCAGTAAGGGAGAAACAGTTAACAAATAATACCTTAGTGACTATAAAGACAGAACCTATGGAGAACAACTCTCCAGATAATGGTAACAGACTTCCAGATAATGGTAACAGACTTCCAGATGTGATGATAAAAAGGGAAATCATTGATGACATAAATAATAGGGACTCTGTTGCTCTTGCTAATAATAATAATAATATATTAGAAAATAGAATTAGCTCAGTGACTAAAGCTAATAATCTCAACTACATCCAGAGAACAATGTTTACATAAAGGTATTTACATTTAGATATTCTTTGCAAAGGACTATAGAAGAACAGTACAAGTCAATGAAGAGAATCCAGTCTCCTTTGACTGTGACACACTTCAGAATAAGAGAAAGCGAGAGAAAAGAAATCCATCAGCAATGATATGACATGTTATATTGATGTTAAACAAAATACTGCAGAACATTCAGATGTGGCAATAGCAAATCCTATTTGTGTAAAAATTGAATCTTTGGCTGAGGATTTAGAAAACAGGTAATGATAGCTTTATGGGAATGTGATGTGATATACTCCTTCTAGTTATCACATGAAGTATAGTGTGATATCTTGCGTGCTAATGATAGATAATAATATATGGGAGTGTGATGTACTCCTAGTTATCACACATAGCTTTATGTGAGTGTGATGTGATATATTCTTTCTAGTTATCACACATGGTTTAATATGTGATATACTACATGAAGTGTAGTGTGATATCTTGTGTGCTGATAATAGATTATATCTTTATGGGTGTGTGATATCTTGTATGCTGATGATAGATAACATCTTTATGGGAGTGTGATATACTCTTAGTTATCACATGAGGCATAGTGTGATATCTTGTGTACTGATGACAGATAATATCTTTATGGGGGTGTGATATACTCCTAGTTATCACATAAAGTGGGGTGTGCTAATGATAGATAATAATATCTTTACAGGAGTGTGATATACTACTCCTAGTTATCACCTGTGGTCTAATGTAATATCTAATATGCTGAAATAAACTTGATTTAATAATACATGGTTATTTCAATACTATGTAATATATGAATATTAAATGCTATTGATAACAACCAAATATTACTAAATCAGACTATTCATATATGTAATCTATGAATAGAAAGTGTGTGGCCTAGTGGTTAGGGTGTTGGACTCACAATCATAAGATCAAGGATTTGATTCCTGGACGATGTGGTGCATTTTGTTCTTGAGCAAGATATTTTATTTCATGTCCCTCTTTCTGCCTCCCAACTTTACCTTTCATCCATTCGAGATAAAAATACATACCAGTCAAATACTGGAATTGATTCTTCCTCTATATCTCTTTCTCACGTCCATTCCCTCACTGTCTATCCTTCTCTGCAAGAAATCTACAGTATTCAGACCTGGAGAGGATTGGGCTCCGCCAGGTTTTAAAATGTCCAAGTAACGCTGTATATTAATTTAGTGCCCCTTCAGCTCACCCATGAGTTATGGGACCCTGCCATGCACTCCTTCTGCCAACAGATAGTATCAGCCATGGAAAGACCATTGGAAATATTGTTTCCTTGGTCTGATCTGACAATCAGCTCCTTTCTTGCTACCACATTTTTAAATTGTTTCATTTTTAAAATTTGTTTATTTTCCTTCTTTTTTTTTGTATGTACTAATTGCGGTTATCTCCCTTATTCAAAGGCAGATTACTTACTATGAATGACAAAATAAACAACTAGATTGTTGATAACTTTTATAATAATAAAGTTACTGTTAACATATTTAATGTGGGAATAGAAATAAGGCTGGATCCCCAAGTGAGACCAGCCAAGCTCATGGATGTTATCCAACCACTCTGAGCAAAATGGTTGGATAACATCCACGAGCTTGGCTGGTCTCACTTGGAGATCCAGTAGGATCAGTTGGAGACAGTTGCTTCTGACAGAGCATTCTGGAAGGAGTGTTTGAGGACTCTGCACCCACGACCCTCTCAGGAATAAGTTGGAGAAAAAGAAGAATCAATTATTAGTTAATGATTACTATTTATTATTTTAATTCTAAAGAGAAGGAAGTGTAAACACACTTTCTACTGTTCTCCCTGTACATAGAAAAACATAAGCAATTATCTCCATAATTCTGTCTAAATTTTTCTGCAAAACACAACGTATATGAGAAGATTTAACATTAATTTAGTATACAACCATCTTACTGGGCAATGTTGACTGGGACCACAAGGTTGATTGTCCCTTAAGTTTCATTTATCGTGGTGGGATGTGGAATAGATTTACTTCCTTAAGCATGAGTGGGTAAAGATTACAGCTTTTGAATTAGAAACCTTGTGAAAGAATAAAGTGTAAACACTACTATTCCTTCAAAAAAAAAAAAACAGATTATCTTTAAATGTTTTAGAGATTATTGCCTACTTTTGTGATTCTGGCTACAGAGGAATCTTTATAGCATTACTATTTTTGTCAAGCAGAAATATAGCTGAAATAGTCAGTCTAATTTGCATTAGTTTATACAGAAACTTGGCCAAGATAACTATTGCAATTGTTCAAAGACGGTTACGATTTGCAGGACATTGCTGGAAAAGTTATACACAAGCTACCATAGTGGGAACCAACTCACGAGATACACAGTAGAGGAAGACCTGCTCGATCCTTCATCGAACAGCTCTCAGATGATACAAACCTCAGTAAAGAAGAGTTACCAGGAGCAATGGAAAATCGTGAATTGTGAAGAGACTTTGACAGGAATGTTAGACTGGTCACAATGATGACGAATTTGTATGATATGCATTAGTCTGGAAGGAATAAAGGACCACAACAAACAGAACATTCTGAAAGATATAAAGCCTCTTAGTTTAGCTTGTATATTCATTTACATTACATATATCTGTTATTCATAACCGTCTGTTAACCTCATATCAAAGATGAAAATTACTTTAACTATTTATATGACACGACTTCGTCATCATTTTACATCCGCTTTTCCCTGCTTGCAAGGGTGGGACGGGAGCTGATTCTGGCTTGATTTCTACAGCTGGATGCCCTTCCTAACACCAACCTCATTTACAGTGAGTGCTGGGTGCTTTTTTGCCTGGCACCTCCACGACCACTTCACAGTGGAATGATAGGGACCCCAGTCCCTATCATCTCATTTCTACAGCTGAGTAAACTGGAGCAATGTGAAATAAAGTGTCTTGCTCAAGGAAACAACACATCACCCGGTCTGAGAATTGAACTCACAACCTTTCGATTGCAAGGCCAATGCTCTAACCACTAAGCCATGTGCCTCCATTTAGAAATTAAGTTTCATAATTCTAATCCAGACTGGTACTATTTACACATACGGCAATAATACATAAACTCTGTAAAGTAGCTGCTATTAGGAAGAATATCCAACTGTAGAAACTATGCCAAAATTTGGAATGATAGAGCATAACATATTCACTTAGGTAACAGAAGCTGTTAGCTATTTCTTGGAAACTTTCTGGGCATCTGAAGAAATTCATTTCATGTGTGTCTTGCTAACTACTCCTGTACATCTGCTACATACAAAGTTTTGTCTGTGACTGAACTGTGTCTCCTAGTTTACATGAAGTACACTATATAGTCACTTCCCAGATGACAATAGTGTGCTGTGTATTTTCCTGCTAATTAAAACCTTTATTTTTTAGGCTTCTGTTTTCTAGGCTTCACTTCTTCATTTGGAATTTTTTCTCTAATTTTTCAAGATTCAGCTGTTCGAACTAAGTCGTCAGCATAGAGAATTTTCCAGGGAAGTTAGTCATAAACAAATTTATTATAGCCTGGCAAAGTATAATGAGAAAGAGAAAAATCTGAAAACTGAACCCTAATGAACATCTAACAGCAGAACTCATTGATAACCCTTACATTGCTGACAGCATCTTACATTGCTGACAGCATCTCATGTCGCATGGATCTTACAAGTCTTTCCTCTGCACTTAATGTTTTAGTAACCACCTGACTACCAAGCATGGTAGTACCATCTCCAGGCTGACTAATGCTAGGTAAAGTGGTTTACTTGCAGCTAAGAACTTTTAGGAAGAGGGCATCAGTGCTACCCAGTCTTGGCACAAACCGATGTGCATCTTATCCATACTAATTCTCTTTTTAATCTGTTGTGCTGTAGCTCTTTCTGTTACTTTCATAACCTTGTCTATCAATTTCATGTTTCCTTAGTTGCTTTTTTCTAGATCATCTGCTTTGCCTTTATTGACACTGCTTTGCCAGTTGTTGGGTATGATATGTCCTTGACTGAAAGAATATGATGATGAGTACAAACAGCTGAAATGAGTTCCTCCAAAGGGTCTTTGAAGTAACGTTACTCAATAGAATGTGTAGCTCAGAGATCTGATATTATGTGGTTAGAATGTCTAAGGAAAGAAACACTGGACAGATATTACAGGCAAAACTAGCTGACAGGAGACCCAAGAGTAGACCTTGAGCAGCCTGATTGGATAACATCCATGTGCTTGGCTGGTCTCGCTTGGGGATCCAGCTGGATCAGTTGGAGACGGTTGCTTCTAACAGGACCTGTTTCTAGGTACCTGATATTGATCCTTGCTTCCCACTTCTTCCAAGTCTTTCCAGGTTTGTCTCTTCCAGTTGTCCTAAACCTTGCTCCATCCAAAGATCCATTCTGTCCTTGCAGTTGCTTGTCTTTACACTTTATCTTTTCCAATTGACAGGCTGATCCTTGAAATCTCTACTCTTTCTTGTCAAATAATAAAAGAAGTCTAAAGTCTGTCTCGAACCCAAAGACTCATCATGCCAGTGCTTATCTCAGTTTCCGTGGTGTTAAGTGACTGAGTACAAGACTCCCCCTTGAACAGCATGCCAGTTCATCGTTGGATTAAACCCCCAGCTATTGCTGGTACTTGTTTTCAGCTGAGTATACTGGAGCAATGTGAACTGAAGTGTTTTGCTCAAGAATACAACACACAACCCAGCCCAGGAATCAAACCCACAGCATTATGATCGTAGGTGCAACACTTTTACCACTAGGCCCTGTGTGGTAAAGGTACATTGTCAAATGAACCACCTAGAAATTCTTTTTAGCTTCTATGCTTTCCTCCATAATGCCTTGTATCTTTCAGTTCATCTGAAGTGTCTAAGCACTCGTCAATGTTGACTGGGACATTTGATACCTTCTTTCTCCATATCACCCTGTCTCTCTGAGTCTATCCAACTCTTTCTCTCAGTCCATCTAACTCCCACTCTCTCTCTTATCCTAACGTTCCTAATCATTAGTCAATGTTGACTGCTACATTATTTACTCAGGAAAGATTTAGTATTCACAGCGAGTTCACCATCACCATCAACAGTATTAGAATGTGTAGTGTACTCTCTAGAGTGCCAAAATGAGTAAACATCTGTCCTAGCAGGGAGAATAGAATGATGATGATGATGATTTCCATGTTGGCATGGGTTAGACAGGTTGTCATCGTCCATGATCAGATAGGGAGTAACCTCTCAAACAGAGGTGTGTTTCTTGTGACACCTATACGTATGTATCTTTCATGGCACCAGCACTAGAGAGGTTGTCACATGCTAGGCCAGACAGAAGAGTCCTCTCAAACACTATAGTCTCTGGTCTGTCACCACATCTACTTTTATTGTCACCCAGTCTAGCTGGCTTTGAGTGTTATGAAGATGATCTATTGTGGAATTGTATTACAGAACCCCAACAGTTTTTGTTCCCTCTGCCTTCCATGTCCATGGGAGTAACCTTTATAGTGTTGCCCAACATTGAAGTCATCACATGCTGTATATACTCGTACTGATGGTAAGAGGGAGGTGGAGGGATTCAGTTTATATTCAAGATCAAAATTCTATATAAATGAGGTGCTAAAATATTTTTGCTTTGGAGGTGAATATTACATTAGTTTCACTTTGGAGGTGATTACACTGATTTCACTTTGGAGGTGAATATTACACACTTTCAATGTGAAATTTGTATATTGATGAGTTTTCAAAACGTTTGTAAACTGTTAAAAAATCATTATGTAATGGAGTCCTAAAAGAAAAATTATATTTGCAATGAAAATTAAAATATTTAAATATCAAAAGTATTAAAACTTCATAAATATATTTTCCACTCAGAAAAATTTCAAAATCTAAACATAATGTGTTGATTAGCTACTTTGGCTTATAAACAGGGTTTGGATTTTTGCCTATTTCTCAGACATAAAATAGGGGTCAGCTTATATTTGAATATATATAGTAAATAATGAGGTCACTGTAATTCATTATTGAAGTATTATGCAAGAGGGTGTATGACTTAGTGGTTAGAGCATTGGGCTTGCAATCATGAGATTGTTAGTTCGATCTCAGACCGGGTGATGCGTTGTGTCCTTGAGTAAGACACTTTATTTCGCGTTGCTCCAGTTTACTCAGCTGTAGAAATGAGTTGTGATGTCACTGGTGCCAAGCTGTATTGGCCGTTGCCTTTCCCTTGGACAACATCGGTGACATGGAGAGGGGGAGGCTAGTGTGCATGGGTGACTACTTGCCAGGCTTGTGCCTTGGAGAACCTTCTAGGTGCAAATCCCATGGTCATTCGTGACTGAAGGAGGTCTTTACGCAAGAGGGTATTTGTGACTCCTCTCTATCTCCCCCCTCTACTTACTCTTCATCATGCTACCAATTATGGTGCCAGATCTCAAGTTTTGAACCTGACAAGAAGAGAAGAATTTCTGGTGGTAGGTAAGTTGTATGATGTTCATTTTCTGCATTAGAATAGAAAGAAGGGAGTCAATGCACCAGGTGACCCCACTACCATTTTAGCTGTGAAAATATTCATCATCATTTAGCCTCCATTTTCCACACTAGCATGGGTTAGATGAGTTATGCCATTGTGAAACAAGTCAGATCAGATGACCATGTCTTGCTCGTACAGAACTGTTTCTGGTTTGGTTCTTACAGCTGGGTGCCCTTCCTAACATCAACTACATTTACAGTGTGGACTAGGTTCTTTTTCATCATATCACCCATCAGCATGACAACCTAACAGGGTAGACTGGGTGCTTTTTGTTGAGTCACCAACACAATCATTTTACAGGGCGGGCTGGGTGCTTTTTGCTGTGTCACCAACACGACCACTGTACGTAAAAATGAGAGAAAGAGGAACAATTGACCCCAGTTCTTTACTGGTATCTTATCAACTTCAAAAGGATGAAAGGCAAAGTTGCCCTCATTGTGATTTGAACTCACAACCAGAACAAATACCATGAAATAATCTATCCAATGTTCTAACAACTTTGCCAGTTTGCTTCTTACAGAATTCAATATTTTCAACATAAAAACTACCCAAATAAATATTAATTTGTTCACTTTTTCTTTTGGGCTGAACATGTTTTTACTACAACAAATATTTCACTGTCAACTGTTCTCCTGACTGAACTTGTTCATCACCTCATTTAAATGTCCACTCTCTCTGCTAGCAAAGGTTAAACTTATGACAAGTATTTTATTGTTAAATATTCTTCTTAATACTATGTTATCAACTATAAGTCTTCTTCTCCCACTATTTCCTGAGAGGGTTGTCGGAGCAGAGTCCTCAAACTTCTTTCAGCGAGTCCTGTCAAAAGCAACCATTTCTAATTGATCCAGCTGGCTTCCCAAGTGAGACCAGCCAAGCTCATGGATGTTATCTAACCACCTTGCTTGGGGTCTAACCCTGGGTCTCCTTCTGGTTGGTTTTACCTGGAAAATCTGTCCAGTAATTCTTTGCTGAGACATTCTGAGCACATGTCTATAGTATCGGAGCTCTGATCTCTCAATTTGGCTCTACCTGGAGTGACTCTCTGATCTCCAAGCTATGCACTGTATCATCATCATCATCATGGTTTTACGTCCATTCTTCCACGCTAGCATGGGTTTGACGGGTTGTCCTGTTGTGGGCAGTGTCGGCTGACCTTGTCTTGCTCATACAGGAACTGATTCTGGCTTGATTTCTACAGCTGGATGCCCTTCCTAACACCAACCTCATTTACAGTGAGTGCTGGATGCTTTTTTTCTGTGGCGCCTACACGTCCACTTTACAGTGTGGGCTGGGTGCTTTTTTGCCCTGGCACCTCCACGACCACTTTGCAGTGAGAGAGTGTGGGGGCATATTGTCTATATGCTTCAGCTTCTGCTCGTACCTGTGGGAGGTCGGGTCTTCTGTATTACTGCGTGATGCCAGAGGTCACGGTCGTGTGTCATCGCCTTTGAGAGGTGCAATTGGGTAAGGCCGGCTTTTATCACCTCATCCCAGGTTTTCTTGGGACTCCCCACTCAGTGGTTTCCATTGACTTCTAGTGCTCTGCACCTTTTTATGCAGCTGTCATCCTTCATACGCATCACATGTCCATACCAATGCAACCGCCTCTCCTGCACACTGCATCTGATTCCTCTTATGTTCAGTCTTTCTCTCAATTCATTTATGCTTTGCCGTTCGCATATATTACTATTACACATCCATCGGATCATGCAGGCTTCGTTTCTTTCTAATCTACGTAAGTCTTCCACCTTCAGCGCCCAGGTTTCACTTCCATGTAACATTGCTGTTCGTATACACCCATCATACAGTCTGCCTTTCATTTTGAGGGAGAAGCCTTTTGCAGCTAGCAGTAGCTCCCTGAACTTCTTTCACCCCGTTCTTACCCTGGTTACTGTACTTTCCGAACACCCACCTCTGCTGCTAATTCGGTCACCTCGGTAGCAGAATCTGTCTACTGTTTCTACAGAGCCCTCCCAGAGATTGGTGGTACTTGTTTCCTGTGGCTGTTTGCTGCTTGCTGTCCCAGGACAGCTGCTACATGTGAAGCCTACATTCTTAGTATCACGTAATGTTACTCCAAAGACCCTTCGGAGGAACTCCAATTCATCTGCTTCATATTCAATCATATTCTTTCAGTCATTACCCAAGATTCATGACCATAGGTAAGGGTTGGCACAAATACTGAATTAAAGATAGCAAGTTTAGCTTTTACAATAAGTAGCTGATAATATTTATTTGCAGGTTGAATTGACCAAAGCAAGTAAAATTGAGTGTTTTATTTCTCTCTAATGTTTGTTTAATGTAACAATGCTGAGCCACTACACTCTACATTCATCATCATCGTCGTTTAACGTGCATCTTCCACACTAGCATGGGTCTGGACGGGAATTGTCCCACTTGAGGCAAGATTGGTTGTCTTGCTCGTATAGGACTGTCTGGCGGGTTTTCTATGGCTGGATGCCCTTCCTAACACCAACCACGTTTACAGTGTGGACTGGAAAGGTTTTTACCGTGTTACCTACACGGCCACATTACAGCGTGGACTGTGTGTTTTTCTGTCGTGACACCTACACGACCTCATTTATTTAGGACTGGATGTTGTGGTACCAACATAACTTTACATCGAAAGGGGTGGTGTTGATGGGGGTAGGGGTAGGGTTAGTGGGATGGGGGTGTATTTTGGTTAAGAGGTGCCTACTGACTGTAGGTTTTGCTTTGTACTTAGGCAAGGTGGGTCTTCTGTATTACTACGTAGCACCAAAGATCTCGGTCCAGTGACATTGTCTTGGAGAGGTGTAAGTGTGTGAGGTTGGATTTTATCAAGTTGTCCCAGGTTTTTCTGGGTCTGCCTACTCCGTGGCTACCGTCTATTTTGATCGCCCTGCACTTTTTTATACAGCTGTCATCTTTCATGTGCATCACGTGACCATACCAACGTAGTCTTCTCTCGAGTAAACAGCATCTGATCCTTCTTATTCCTAATTTCTCACTTAGTTCATTTATGCTTTGCCGTTCGCGTATATTACTATTACACATCCAATGGAGCATGCAAGCTTCGTTCCTCTCCAGTCTGCGTAGATACACTGCACACAAGGCCCATGTCTCACTGCCATGTAACATCGCTGTTCGTATGCAGGCATCATACAGCCTGCCTTTTATTTTTAGAGAGAAACCTTTAGCGGGCAATAGTGGTATAAGCTCTCCGAACTTTTCCCATCCAGTTCAGACTCTAGCTACTGTACTTTCAGAGCACCCTCCCCCACTGCTGATTTTGTCACCCAGGTAACAGATATGGTCCACTATTTCTATAGAACCATCTGGGCAATGGAATGAGCTAGTATTCTGTGGGCATTTCCTGCTACTTATTGAACCAGAGCACCGGCCACATATAAAATCTATGTTCTTAGTTAGCTTACCTGTGATCCCACATCTTTTATGCACCCATACTTTGCATTTGGGACATAAAATGGAGTTTCTGTCTACTCCTTTCCTACACACTGAGCATGGCCATTTCCCAGATGAGACAAGTGCCCTATTCTCCTTCCTACATATTAGGACTTTAGTCTTAGACAAGTTAACTTTAAGGCCTTTTGATTCTAGGCCATGCTTCCATGTTTGGAATTTCTTCTCTAGTTCAGCCATTGATTCAGCTATGAGCGTTAGATCATCTGCGTATAGAAGTTCCCATGGGCAGCCGGTCTTGAACTCCTCCGTTATAGCTTGGAGGGCGATAATAAATAGGAGGGGGCTAAGGACGGAGCCCTGATGAACACCAACTTTTACGCTAAACTCTTCACTATATTCGTTGTTAATTCTAACCTTGCTGACTGTTTCTTTATACATGGCTTGTATAGCTCTCACAAGCCATTCATCTACACCTAGTTTTCTAAGAGCCCACCAAATAATGGAGCGGGGGACTCTGTCAAGGGCTTTCTCCAGATCTACAAAAGCTAAGTATAGGGGTTTACTTTTAGCTAGGTACTTCTCCTGTAGTTGTCATACAATGAAAAGAGCGTCTGTGGTACTTTTACCTGACACAAACCCGAATTGCATTTCATCTAGATCAATTCGCTCTCTGATTAGTTGCGCTATAACTTTTTCTGTGACCTTCATGATCTGGTCAATTAATTTAATGCCTCTATAGTTTCCCCTATCTAGAGCATCTCCTTTACCCTTGTCGCAGTTAATGATGATGCTGCTACGCCAGTCCTTTGGTATGACCCCATTCTGTATAACTTGGTTTACTATCCGGGTGACCATAGTGTGTCCCACCGTTCCAGATGCTTTCAGCATTTCAGCAATTATTTCCGAAGGCCCAGCCGCCTTCATATCTTTGATTGCCTTACTTATTATACTACCTTCAACTTGCACTGCTGGTCCCTCTATTGGATCGATGTGGGGGAGACTCATTTAGTAGCCTTTCGTAGTGACACTTCCAAGCTACCTTCTTATCAGCGTCAGTGATGGCAAGTACACCATCATCATTACGGACACACTTCTCCCCAACAATATCACGGTTCTCCTTGACACAGTCTAGTAATCCTGAACACCTCACGTTTTTGGTCCTCGCGTTGTAGAACATGCTTGAACTTTCTTTCCTCTGCTTCCCTTCTTGCGAAGTACACTTGTCTCCTAGCTTCCCTCCTGGCCACTTGATAGTCTTCTCTATTTCCCCCATACTTTCCAAGCCTGCTTTTTGGCCTTGATCGACTCCTCCACCACCTAGTTACTCTCCTCCTGCCTATAGGTCTGCTCCAGCCACAGATTTAATCTGTCGCCTTCAGCTTGTTAGCTTTCAGGAATTCCCACTGTTCCTCTATATTGTATGACTAATTGTTCTTCCTTACTGTCAAAAGCATCAAGTAATATGCTTTTAAATTTATTACTGGCTGTGGGGTCCTTTAACTTCCATATTTTTCTCCTCAGGGTAGTCCTCCTCTGTTGTCGAATACGTCTCGTCCTGACTATGAGGCTATGTTGGGAGGTGCATTCTTCATGGGGGAGGGATTTAGTGTTTACAAGAGACACTCTGTCTCGTCTTCTGGTAAGGATATAATCTATCTGACTGGCGTGTTCCCCTGATCGATAGGTGATCAAGTGATTGTCTCGTTTTTTGAAGTTTGTGTTACAGATAGTTCGATTATTTGTGTCACAGAATTCCAGGATTCTGGAGCCTTCCTCATTTCTAGTACCAAACCCATAGCCTCCATGGATTCCGTCACAGTGTTGTCCAACATGACCATTTAGGTCGCCAGCAATAATTATATAGTCACTGTTGGTTATTTGGGAGGTAATGAGCATTAACGACTCATAGAATCTGTCTTTCTTTAGCGAAATTAAACAAATCAGTCGGTTACTCAGCTACTAATGAGATAATACATATAATTACATAAAAATTAAACAAATCGGTCAGTAAGTACGTAATTTGATAATACATTTAATTAGATTCTTTTCACTGTTTACCTTCATCAATACCTCTCTTTTTCTATAGGTCTATATCTTTCTACTGGTTCCAATCATTGAACTGTGGCCATGCTGGGGCACTACATTGTAGGTTTTCTTATTTTTGACCATATCAACCCCAATACTTAGTTGTTTTGTAAATAAAAAAGCAATAAAATAAGTCACCTTTTGATATGAAGGAATGCAATTCAAGGCAACATTTTGCACCAATATACACAAAGATAGGTACACATCTCACCTTTGAGTACTCTGTTGAGTAATGGTCTAACTAGTTTTATCTGGTTCTTGATACACACACCTAACAGGATTCAGCATAGTTTCTGTCTACATATTCTACTGAAGACATTGTTAAATATTGAACATATGAGCGAGATGATGTCATTTCGATATCTTTCACCTTAAACCACGACAGCATGTAGAGTGGATGTAAAAAACGACGCTATGGAAACAGCAGTTGGAATCAAGAGGACTGAGAGTGAACATAGCTAAGACAAAAGCATTGATAAATAGAAAAGAGGACAAAATTCTGATTCCATCAGGGAAGTGGCCATGTTCGATATGTAGAAAAGGAACCGGCATAAATTCTATAAAATGTACACAATGCAGATGTTGGGTACACAAGAGATGTAGTGGGATAGCAGGCAAACTAACAGGTAGGGAAAACTACGTATGCAGTAGATGTACAGAGAAATTTGACAGTAGAAGTCGCAGTGATAGACACATTTTTCAAATGCAGGTGGGTTCTATAGAAGTGGTTGATAGCTTCGGTACCTAGGTGATCAGATTAGCATGGGAGGGGGGTGTTCCAAGGCCATAGTATCTAGAATAAAGACGGATTGGAAGAAGTTTAGGGAGCTGCTTCCTCTGTTGACAAAGAACGGTTTCTCTCTGAGTACGAAAGGCCAGTTATATCATGCCTGTGTGAGATGCGCGATGCTGCATGGTAGTGAGACATGGGCAGCAACTGCAGAGGAAATGAGGCAAGCATGCTCCGTTGGATATGCAATGTCAATGTGCATAAACGACCAAGCATAGGTGAGTTGAGAGAGAAACTGTGTATAAGAGGGATAAGTTGTAGTGTGCGGGAGAGAATAATGCGATGGTGTGGACATGTGATGCGCATGGAGGATGACCGCTGGGTAAAGAAGTGCCAAGAAATCCCAGTAGAAGGAAGATGCAGTAGAGGAAGACCACGAAAAACATGGGCGGAGGTGGTAAGAGCAGACCTCAGATCGCTGATGCTCACGGAGGAGATGACAAAGGACCGTGACAAGTGGAGAGATGCTGTGCTGAATAGGACCTGTCCCACCCTTGTAAGCAGGGAAAAGTGGACGTAAAATGATGATCTCACCAATGTCAGAGGGTTTGTGAAGATTATGAACACAGCCCTTTACTTCAGACTAATCTATTGAAAACAAAATGAAACTAGAAATGTAAACCACTATAGTAACATAGAGGTCTTCATACAACTAACTTGCTTCACAAAGAAATTGTGTAAAGCCTCTGATATCAACTCACTTTAATTCTTAACATCCTGTATCACATGAAACCACATTAGCAAGACATTCTTGAAAGTAAAAAACAGCACTATGACTGCATCAGCATCGGTTAATGTCTGTTTTCCCTGCTAGCAAGGGTTGGACATGTCACAGATCAATCAGTACTCGAGTGGAGCCTCTGACTTTCAGGTGAGCTGGGGCCAAATATACGATCCCACACTCAACTGAGTGCATTTTATCATGCTACCAACAATAGGGAAGTTTTCATGGCTTTGGCATAGCTGAAGAGTTTTCCTAGCTCTTTGTTTGGTAGTTTTATTCTAATATTGCAAATGCTCACAACAATCTGTCCACTGGTAAAGATACTATAAACATTTGAATTAACAAACCTGTTTATACATTTTTTTTTTCTAAATCATGACAGGATGTTAAGAATTAAAAAAAAAACAAACACAAAAATAAAATAAAAAAAAAGATTTCACAGGGTATAATTATTTTGTTTTTATTTTGTAGAATTTTCAAAGGTTTTTTTTCCATCTATTTTCCCCCCCACTTGAAAAATTGTCTTTCAGACATGGTCAATCCATTTAATTCCTAACAACCGCCCCAAAATGGTTTTACTCACACAAAATAATGAAAAAGAACAAATAATAGGGAGGTGTTGAACAAAATATGGGGTTTTCTTGAAAAAATATAAATGCCCTTTAAAATCAGGTTTGACTGATGTCGTTCAGAATGTGGATATGTCAACCTGTTTGACTGTATAGGTGTGTCAACCTGTTTGACTGTATGGGTGTGTGTGTCAACCTGTTTGATTGTATAGGTGTGTCCATCTGTTTGACTGTATGACTGTGTGTCCATCTGTTTGACTGTATGAGTGTATGTCAATTTGTTAGATTGCATAGATGTGTCTCAATTCATTTGATTGCATGGATAGGTATCAGAAGTAACTCTGTCTGTGCGTGTGTGTGTGTGTATGTGTGTGTGCGTTCGCGTGTGTGTGAAGAAACCCAGAAAACTGCAGTAAAAACTATCCATAACAACATATTTAAAGAATTAGAATAATGTGAATATTAAAATATTCTTTGTAAATTTACTTGGAAGAAAATATATGTTAAAGGCAACATTTTTGTCCCCAATAGAGTATGGCGGATCATCTATTATTTTCAAGGACTCAATATGGTAGTCTTCTAATACTGAACTGTAAACAAATTAAACAAAGAAAACAACAACAATAAAAAACAGGGACAAAGTGATAGTTTTAAAAAACCCAATGAAGTGACTCTATTAAAAGATGAAATGTAAAAAAATTAGGCAGAACGGATATAATAGGAGCTCAGTCCAACTCAAATAAGATATTATTACTGAACTGAAATGGACAGTAAGTCTGATGGTCATTTTTCTGTAAATTGGACATCGGAGTACTTTCCCAACTCAGCACTGAATCCACTTTGTAAATATCTGAAGAATTAACTGTACAACTTTCTTTATTCTTGCTGTCAGAATTGTCCTTCATGTTAGAATCCTCTCTACAATGGCCATTTGCTTTGGAAGAATGTTTATCTGCAATATTCTCATCACCTTCAACTTTCCCATTCATTTTCATATCTTTACACTTATCTCTGTCGGAGATGTCGTTTGATATTGATCCATCGTCCCCTTCACTCCCACCTGCTGTTGAGACTGTCATACCTACGTCTGTTTTGCTAGGAGACAAGGCTCTGTCTAACTCTAACATGTATCCATTTGAAGTGTGTTGTTGTATTGAAGCGTTATTATTGTCAACATTAGTGATAGAGAGAGCAGCCATTTCTGTCAAAGTCTGGTCAACTTGAGCTGTGGAGACTTCACTGGAGTCAACATCAGGAGATTCTGGTACTTCATAGTCATCAAGTTCTGGTAGCAATGTCTTATTCACAGCTACTGTCATTAAATTGTCTAAACGACTTTTCTCTGTTTCTGTCAGTTTGTTGTTATCACAATTACTGCTACCTTCCATAACCTCTAATGAGGCACAGTTCTTTGATTTCTTAGAACTGTTTCGTTTGGATTTTGAGGACGAACTTTTCCGAGAACGGAAGTTGTAGTTGTTGTTCTTTGACTGTGAGGATGACTCAGCCTGCGAATGGTCATGCATAGTTTGGCTGTTCTGATCATAACCAGAATCTGTGTCATGATCAGATGCCTCTGTATTACTAGTTTCATCTGTTTCATCCACGGTACTGCTACTAGCGCCACCTTCCTGTTTTGTGCCACTTCGAGCTAATGAAGTAGATTTTTTCTTCGTACTTTTACTTTCGTTTGTTTTTGGCTGAGGTTTTGTGCTAGGTTCGCCAGGACCTTTCCTCTTTGTCTCTTCTCCTTCACTGCTCTCCTGACTGCTTTGTCGCCTCCGACGACGGCCAGTCTTTCTGCGTTCTTCACGCTGCCGGTTTCGCTTCCGCTTACTCTTCAACATACTACGCATACTTGAAACTGTGGAATTGGTTTTGAACATAGCTTGATCAATACGTTCATTAAATGAAACTGATTTCTTAACAGTTGTAAATGGACTGTCCACAGAAGAAGTATCAGGTGAGGCAGATAATGTAGCATTTTCATCACTAGATTCAGACTTAGAATGTTGTTTCAGAATTCCATGTAAGTGTGGATGTCTTTTATGATGTACAACTTCTATGCTTGGATAGGTAGAGGGTTCAGTGTCTGTTGTATCAGACTCTGAAACTGCACGACCCACCTGAAACAGAAAACAAAAGACATATTTTATAGTTATAGAAAATGTCTCTCAACTATTTTCTTTTACAATCTTGAGGATCCAGCTGGGTCAATTGGAGATGGTTGCTTCTGACAGGACCCACTAAAAGGAGTACTCTCGAGTCCCAAAGAATAGGGGAGTTGGAATAAGTTGGGGTTGGAAAATTGGTAATTTTTCTAGGTTGTTTCCATTGATATTTTTTAAAAAACAAGAATTAGTCGTTAGTTTATATATTAAGACCCCAACCCATCCTATTTATTTTAGTAATACCTCCAAAATTCAATTTATTGAAATAGAGTATATTTCATTAGAAATATGGTTACAAAAGGGTTAAAAGGAAATTGTATTGATGGCTAAGTTCCAGCAAGTGTTGTAAGGCTATTTTCACAGCTGGATGCTCTTGTTAGCACAAACCCTTTTAGTCACCTGTGACATACAGGGATAAGGAGTACCTATTTTAAACTGGACACACAGATAATTACTGGTGGTTAAATACCACATCAAATATGTTAATCCACAGAGGACAAGTGTCAGATAGTAAGTAATATATACCACATCAAATATGTTAATCCCCAGAGGTCAAATCAAACCCCACTAACCATTAATGAAAATTATTCCTGTATTGCATCAGCTACACCTTGACATAGATAAACTTGCCTATGAGAATCACAGTCTTACAATCTGTAACATCTTTCAAATTCAGTCTCACATTACATTTCTAGTAAAGCATAGATTAATATCTTCTTTTGTACATCCTCACTCCATTAGCAGTGAATTGGCAGAGTCGTTAGACCATCAGATAGAATGCCTTGTGGTATTTGTTCCAGTTCCTTGCTGAGTTCAAATCTTGTTGAAGTCAACTTTACGTTTCATCCTTTTGAAGTCGATAAAAGAAATATCATTCTAGTACTGTGGTTGATTTTTTTCTTTACGTCTCTTTTTCACTGCCTCTCTCTTACTCTTACTGGAAGAAATCTGTCGTATTCAGGCCTGGAGAGGGATGGGCTCTGCCAGGCTTAAAATGCCCAAGAAACTCTGTATATCAATACAGCACCTGTATAACTCCACCAGGAGTTATGGGATCATACCATATATACTCATTTAGCTTAACACAAACACACACATATATACAGACATACACATATATATATACACAAACACACATGCATGTTACAACATCTATTGAATAGAATAAGAATGATTTTGTTAAGCTTTCTCTGCTAGCAAAGGTTAGACAGGTCACCATAGGCAAAAGCAGCCGGGGGTGGGTGGGGGGTGGGGGGGGGGGGGGTGGGGGGCGGGGACGTCCCTTTTCGGTCTGAGTTCAAATCTCGCCGAGGTTACTTTGCCTTACGAGGTCGATAAAATAAAGTAAGTAATGCACTGGGATAATTGCTGGCCTTGTGCCAAAAGTAGAAACAATTATTTAACGTCCGTTTTCCCTGCTAGCAAAAGTTGGATGGATAGATTGTCACAGAATAAGTCAGTACTGAATGAGAGCTACTGAGCTCTGAGGCAGGCCAGAGGCCACATGAAATAAAACTGAAACCAGTGTGTGGGTCATTAGATAATTGTTTCTACATTTGGCACAAGCCCACCAATTATACCAGTGTATTACTGGTGCTTTATTTTATCTACCCCGTAAGGATGAAAGGCAAAGTTAACCTCGGCGGGATTTGAACTCAGATCGTAAAGGGACGTAACTATGCTGGAAAGCATGGCGTCCGACCCTCTACCGATACTGCCAATCCACAATTAAATAATTGTTTCTACTTTAGGCACAAGGCCAGCAATTACCCAGTACATTACTGGTACTTTATTTTATCGACCCCGTAAGGATGAAAGGCAAAGTCAACCTCGGCGGTATTTGAACTCAGATCGTAAAGGGACGTAACTATGCTGGAAAGCATGGCGTCCGACCCTCTACCGATACTGCCAATCCACAATTAAATAATTGTTTCTACTTTAGGCACAAGGCCAGCAATTACCCAGTACATTACTGGTACTTTATTTTATCGACCCCGCAAGGATGAAAGGCAAAGTCAACCTCGGCGGTATTTGAACTCAGATCGTAAAGGGACGTAACTATGCTGGAAAGCATGGCGTCCGACTCTCTACCGATACTGCCAATCCCCCGCCCTTCAATTAAATAATGAGAAACAGAGTTGCCTCCCTTGGTTCAAGCGGATCAATAGCAAAGTTAGTAATTCTGACAGTATATTTAGTTAACAGTCTAACAGAGATGAGGAACCTGCAGCCTTCTATGCAATTCTATACGGCCTTTTGAAAGAATAAAAAAATTCGCAACAAATTTTAAATTTTTATTAAAATGTTTTTTTCCATCACTTATTATTTTAATTTAAACCATAAGATGAACGTATTTTAAATACCAAAGTGTAAAAGGAAATTAAACGAAATAATCCACACTGACAGCCAGAATTTAAAAACTGGTGTATCACAAGAGCCATTTCAGAACTTTCTACACTCATGTTTTTAGTTCTGATGTGATTCTAGAATGTACATTAAATTCCTGCTTGACTGGAGCCAGTATCACCCGAGGCTGGTTGCTCAGAACCCGTTGGGATTTAGTATGACAGTGATTATCAACATTTTAAGAATATATAAATATGGTTTCTTAAATGCGGCCTTTCAACATGAAAAGGTTCCCCCACCCCTGGTCTAACACCCTTGTAATCATTGTATCTTTTATACCATCATCATCGTTTATGTCCACTTGCCATGCTGGCATGGGTTGGAAGGGTTGTCACGATTTCAGGCCAGACAGTTTGGAGCTCCATCTTGCTCATATGCTCCATATTTGGCAAGGCGTCTACAAGTGGATGCCCTTCCTAACACAAACCATTTTACAAGGCGTACTGGGTACGTTATTTTTTTTGAACCACCAGCACTACCGTTTTACAGAGTGGACTGGGCGTGTGCTCCTCCCAAATCTTTGCACTAACATTCTCTAGTCCTTCCTTCTGAGGGAACACCCCCACCCTCTGGAATTCTCTCCCTATCCATGTTTTTGCTACAGCTATCAACTTGCAACTGTTTAAGATCTCAGCAGCCTCAGAGAATCTGTATCGGCCAGGAGCACAGCCATGAAGAGCCTGAGACGAAAAGAGCCAGTCTCGGTGGGCATGTGATGGCCAGGACTACAACTATGAAAGGCCTGTGAAGAAAAGGGCCTGTGATGACCAGGGCCTGTGATGGCTAAACCACAGCCACAGAGTGTTTGTGATGGCCAGAGGAACAGCTTTAGAAGACCTGTGATGACCAGAGTCACAGTCTTAGAAGACCTGTGATGGCTGCAGGCACAGCCTCTCCTCTAGACCTAAAGATTAAAAGATATATAAACTCAACATATAAAAAAGAAACTGACTGCAGTATGTTGATGTCTGTTGTATATACATCTAGAGTTTTGTAATCCATTGGGTGCACACTTTATAATTAGCTGTACATCCTCTGTAAATCAATGTAAGTTGTAGTTTATAATTACCTGTACATCCAGTTTAATGTGTTTCTCATTCAGTTCCGACACATTCAGGTGATAATCCAGCTGTTGTTGAGGCATATTGCAGGCACTGTCGTTTCCACCACACTCAAGTTCTTCAAGAGAGGATTGTAACTGGCTGCTACTTTCAAAACTGTGGTACTGTAATATAGAAAAGAAGGGGTTTGATTATTGGCGATTTGTGAGAGAATATCATCACCATCACCACTATACCACCACCTCCATCAACATCATCATAGTCCTAGTCAGGATTTATTCCTAAATGGATCAGAAGACTGTATCTCACTTGTATGTTCCAAATTTTGGCACAATTTCTATGATTGGATGCTCCAACCACTTAACAGAGTGTACTGAGAACATCTCATCATGGCACCAGCAGTAGAGAATTTGTCATGTTCTTGACAAAGAGTCCTCTCTACCCTACATATTCATTCCCACTTGACAGACTGTATATGACTACAAAATTAAATCTATTTCATTATTTTCCACATGTATTCAATTAAATACAATATCACCTTACAGGGTGGACTGGGAGCCTTTTATCATGTCACCAGTACTAGCACCTTTCACAACAGACTAGGTGTTTTTAACAAGTCACCTTACAGGGTGGCCTGTTAATTTTTGTTTAAAAACATTGTATCATAATTTTATGAAAGAAGCTACATTAAGTTATGTTCCAAATACCAATTTCATAATAAGAATGTTAGTTGTATTACTAACCCACTTTAAATTCTTGATTATTTTCAAAATTATTTGAAAACCATAGGCAGTGTCTTTCATTAGAAATATGGTAATGAAAGAGGCTGAAGACATAGACAATGTCTTTCATTAGAAATCATCATTATCATCATTTAATGTCTATCTTCCATGCTAGCATGGGTTAGACGGGTTTGTCCCATTTGAAGCAAGTTTGGTCGGGTGATTGTGTCTCACTCGTATAGAAATATGGTAATGAAATGGTTTATTCGAAATACAGTTAAACAAGAGTCATTTAAAGTCCTTTTTGCAGGCTTGTAAAGGCTTGATTGGTTCTCATGTTATGTGAGTCCCTGGTATCTTGTCTGAAGTTGCTTTTTAACATTGTATGTGTACATACATATACATGCATAATATTCTATGTTTATCATTTTCATATGATATTAACTCTTAACATCCTGTAATGATTTAGTAGAAAATGTTCAAATGTTTAGCATCTTTACTAGTCAACAGATTGTTGTGAAGATTTGCAGTTGATGTTTTGTACTTTTAAAGAATGTCTTCTTAACCCTTTAGTTACCAACTCAGCCAAAATTGGCTCTGGTTCTATGAAATAAAACCACGCATTTTAAAGGATTACAATTTAAATTTAAATCTTCCAACATAATTTTATATAAGAACCTTACATTAAGTTACTATCTTAGTAATGAAATAATTAATAATTTTAGTAAATCTCTCACAATTCTTCATTAATTAATTGAAATAGTGTATTTCATTAGAAATGTGGTCATGAAAGGGTTAATGTGGTTCCATGTGGTACAGGATGTTAAAAGTTAAACAAGTAAAATGCAGAATATAGAAAACATTTGATAAGAGGTGAATCACAAATGACATTTGGTAAATTTAGATGTGTGTTCATAAGTAGGTCAACTTGAAATATTATATCAGTAAGTTTTAACTCAATCTGGATTTTGAGTCATAAGAAGTTTTTGCTGGGTATTTATATTTTGCTCAACCTTCACCCGAAGATAGAAGGTCAAAATTATATATTGTTAATGTACAAAGCAGAATGTTCGGCTTTTCAAGCACTGAATATATAAGTATAAAGAAAGTGTTCAAGCACTGAAATGCTATAAAGATAGCTTACAAAATAGGGTGAAGACCCTTAAAAAACAGAAATAGAAGTTGCCATTGGCTACTATGAAAAAATGAACCCATAGCGGCCAATGGCAACTTCTTTTTCCCTCTTATAAGGGTCTTCACCCTATTTTGAAAGCTATCTGTTTAGCATTTCTACACTTGACCACTTTCTTTATTATATTGTTATGTATTTAATGTAGTACCCAACAATCTAAAGCAGTTAGTTCCAACAAGACTAGTCAGAAATAGCAGCTAAATCTGCCTCAATTCTCACCCTACTGTCATTTAAAAAAAACAAAAAAAAAAAACAGTGAGGAACACATTGGATAATTCAGTCCTTTAACCATTTAGCATTTAAATAGGCCAGAATTTTCTCACCTCTTTCTGTTCAAACCGGCTGTAACCAGCCACTCATACTGATGTTAAGGTATTGTTCTCAACATAAATAACATGAAAATCTCATACATTCGATATTTATGTGAGGAAAATTCTTTACCATGAAAATATAACAGTAAATATAGAGTAATGTAATTGCTACAGGGATATAGATGTCAGGAAATCAACAGGATGGTCACGTTTGGTACAGCTTTGATCCTAGGTCTGACTGATCAATTTAATTGATCAGAGCTAATCAGAGGCATACAACAACAAAACCTCCACTAATACTGTCACCCCTATTAGAGCTTTGGACTTCCCTAACCCTACACTGCAGTTATTAACCATACTGACGAGGCTGCAAAGAATATGAACATAGAACCTTCTTCCAGATCAATCTCTGTGCTCCAGCTTTCATCAAAGTTAATATTAAAGATCCAACTCAGTTCTATCCAGTCTTAACAGGTTTTCTACTTAATAAATATAAAAGATCTCCTTTCGTTGTTGAGTCCAAAATGCTGATGAAACAAGTACCAGTATCTACTTCAACTTGTTAAATAGACCACAAAATAAGTACTTCAACTTGAAGCATATCTGTGATTCATCTCCCACTGAAACAGAGGGGTCAGTCACAGTTGACTGTTCCCAGGTAGTATGTTTTTCTTTCATTTGTGTGTGTGTTTAGTCAGTATGTGGGAGGGTAGGGGTTGGGGTTACTATTTAGTCTGCGCGCGCGCGCGTGTGTGTGTGTGTGTGGGGGGGTTTAGCATTTAGTAGGGAGAAGGAAGGAAGTAAGGTCAGTATTTATGAGCCTTTCCAAGCCTCCCATAATTGGTAGAAGGTGAGAGGGGGGGGAGATGAATTGTGTCCTCAAATCAGCAACCTGACCAAAATGTTTGCTGTAACAGAGTGGACTCTAGCTAACTGGAGTTCAATAGTCAAGTGTTATTGTTAACTCTTAATACCCTGAAATAATTTAGTAGAAAATATCTTTAAAAAAGGGGCAATGTCTTCTACATCCTGTCAGCAGGGACTTCAAAGCGACTGACTCTTAAGTTTAACGTATTGTGGTGGTGTGTATTTGGCTTACTCCCATAAGCATACATACATGAATACATGGTGGCTGCCAACTCGTTTTCGAGTACGGCCACTACTTTATATCCATGTAGGAGAACCCCTAGCGATGCGCTGAACAAGTGTGACTTTTTAGTCCAGCTAGCGACTTGAAAACTCTGGTACAAATACTACACTTGTGACAATTATTGACACATAGTGCTAGGCCCATGGTACCATGTGATGACAAGTGCAGAGAGATCTCCAGATATAAAGCAATGCCTGTGCCGTGAAGCTTTTATAGTGAGCAAAGGCACTGCACAAAGCCAGTCCCACTCTCTTAACTAAGATGATATTTACCAAAAAGAACAAGTCAACATCATTGGATACCATCAGTGTTGCAGGTGTTATAGCAGAGTTTTCCTTCTCCTAGAATTCTGCCTTGACAAAGGCTAAGGGGTCATCTCTCCCGGTGATTTTGGATGACCATTGACTCTTAAGAGCTCCTCTGCCCTTTGACAGGATGTCCAAAGTCACCCTCCTCACCAAGAAACCTTGGTGGGGTTATCAGTTTAGTCGCCAACGACGCGACCATGAGACCGGTTGTACTGGGATACATGTTACCAGTAGCACCAACTGGTGACCTGACATACATACATGAATACATACGTTGGAGTATAATTGTTAATATTCCAAACTTTCATCATCACTATTATAATAATAAATATTAATTTCACCGTAAAACAAAAAATCTTTCCTGGTGGAGAGATTGTTGTGAGAATTTGCAGTATTAAAGTAAAAACTTGAATATCTAATGTGATGTAGCCACAGAGCTATTTGATACTTTTCAACAATGTCTTGTTAATGTGGTTTGATGTAGTTAGGACATTAAGACTTAAAGAAAAATTGAAATGAATTATTTTCACAGGTGAAAGGGGGTGGGGTGGAGAGGAGGAGGAAGGTAATGTGTTAATATGTTACAGTTGTCTCTTATCAGGTCAACCTCATAACCACACTTACCTTGACCTAAACATCGCTCTCATTACCACTAACTTTTCACCTATCTTTAAGAATTCACACTATCTCTAATATCATGCTTATTTGGCATCTTAATATATGATAATAATAATGGTTTCTACTTTTGGCACAAGGCCAGCAAATTACCCAGTAGATTACTGGTACTTTATTTTATCGACCCTGTAAGGATGAAAGGCAATGTTAACCTGATATATATATATATATGATAATATATGATAATAATAATGGTTTCTGATTTAGGCACAAGGCCAACAATGGGGGGAGGGAGAAAGTCGATTAAATCGACCCAGATGCACTACTGGTACCTTATTTTATAGACCCGTAAGGATGAAAGGCAAAGCTAACTTCGGTGGGATTTGAACTCAGAATGCAAAGGGCCGTAACTCTATGCCGCAAAGCATGGTGCCCAATTCTCTACCGATACTGCCAAAATAATAATAATTGGTTCTAAGATTGGCACAAGGTCAGAAATTATATATGCATCATCATCATCATTGTCATTTAATGTCCATTTTCCATGCTAGCATGGGTTAGACGTGCTGTCTCTTTGTGAGACAACAGGATCAGCGGCTGTGTCTTGCCCATACAGAACTGTTTCTGGCTTGGTTTCTACAGCTGGATCCCCTTCCTAATGCCAACCACATTTACAGTGTGGACTGGGTGCTTTTTGTTGTGACACCTACATGACCACTTTACAGTGTGGGCTGGGTGCTTTTTGTTGTGACACCTACATGACCACTTTACAGTGTGGACTGGGTGCTTTTTGTTGTGACACCTACATGACCACTTTACAGTGTGGGCTGGGTGCTTTTTGTTGTGACACCTACATGACCACTTTACAGTGTGGACTGGGTGCTTTTTGTTGTGACACCTACATGACCACTTTACAGTGTGGGCTGGGTGCTTTTTGTTGTGACACCTACATGACCACTTTACAGTGTGGGCTGGGTGCTTTTTGTTGTGACACCTACATGACCACTTTACAGTGTGGACTGGGTGCTTTTTGTTGTGACAACTACATGACCACTTTACAGTGTGGGCTGGGTGCTTTTTGTTGTGACACCTACATGACCACTTTACAGTGTGGGCTGGGTGCTTTTTGTTGTGACACCTACATGACCACTTTACATTGTGGGCTGGGTGCTTTTTGTTGTGACACCTACATGACCACTTTACAGTGTGGACTGGGTGCTTTTTGTTGTGACACCTACATGACCACTTTACAGTGTGGGCTGGGTGCTTTTTGTTGTGACACCTACATGACCACTTTACAGTGTGGACTGGGTGCTTTTTGTTGTGACACCTACACGACCACTTTACAGTGTGGACTAGGCGCTTTTTGTCGTGACACCTACACGACCACTTTAGAGAGAGAGAGAGTAAATAAAATGAGTCATAAAAACATGTGGTTGGTAAATAAATATATTTTCTATGCTATCTAGTGATTCTGAAGATTTCATACAGTGGACTTAAATGCTGTCTACTTCTGTATTATAATGTATTAAAGTATTAAACCTTGGTTATTGATTATTCATTTATATATATATATCATTATCCTCGTTTAACGTCCACTTTCCACGCTAGCATGGATTAGACGGGAGTTATATATACATATAATATATTTCATCATTGTACAATGGAGGCACATGGCTTAGTGGCTAGAGCATTGACCTTGCAATTGAAAGGTTGTGAGTTCAATTCTCAGACCGGGTGATGTGTTGTGCCCTTGAGCAAGACACTTTATTTCACATTGCTCCAGTTTACTCAGCTGTAGAAATGAGATGATAGGGACTGGGGTCTCTATCATTCCACTGCAAAGTGGTCATGGAGGTGCCACAGTAAAAAAGCACCCAGCACTCACTGTAAATGAGGTTGGTGTTAGGAAGGGCATCCAGCTGTAGAAATCAAGCCAGAATCAGTTCCCGTCCCACCCTTGCAAGCAGGGAACAGCGGACGTAAAATGATGATGATGATGATGATGATGATGTACAGTGTCATTTGTTTTTTGCATACTTCCTTTAAAGTGGTTGGTGATAGAAAGGGCTTCCTGCCATAGAAAGCTTGCCAAACAAAAGGTTGGGAGGGCCCTTTAGTTATGTTAAGTATATGACAACCTCTTCTGTGTGCACTTGATTGAATGTGAGACTTTAAGTGAGATTCAGACTCCTTGCCCCTGACATGGAAGGTCAGTGGTGCCATTTCAGTACTAACGTGGTCTATGAAGACCCCTCCAACCCTTACTAGTAAGGACAACAATGATAATGATGATGAGGGAGAAGGGATGATGAAATATATATATATATGAAACTATTGTGTACAGTGCTCAGATGCACTACAACTCATCAAAGGTGCATGTATAGTACATAGAATAATGTACAAATGTCAGGAAAGTGAACAGTGTATGAGTTATGATATACATATTATCCTTGCTTGTTGAAACAATCAACAAAAAATGTTGGTGTTAGGAAGGGCATCCAGCTAAAGAAATCATGAAAAATATGGAACATAAGCAAGATGAGGTTGCTCCAGCCCATTTCGTCTCAAACCATCAAAACTCATCCAACCCATGCAAGGATGGAAAATGGCCGTAAAAAAAAAATGATGACGTGTCTATATACATATATATAGACACACACACACACACATATATATATATATATATACATTCTGTAGCTTAGAGGACTACTAAATATGAGTGGTATTTACAGTACTTATGTCCAATCCAGGCCAGCATGATGATGATGATGATAATAATGAGGATGACTAAATCGACCCCAGTACTTAACTGGTGCGTTATTTTATTAACCCTGTAATGACAAAAGGCAAAGTTAACCTGGGTGGGAATTGAACTCAGAATGTATACAGCTGGTCCAAATGCCACAAGTTATTTTGTCTACCAAAACTTTAATGATTCTACCAACTGCCCATCCACCACAACAACACTAGAAAATGTAAAAGTCATCTAAAGCTCACCTATATTTACTTCTCAAGTGTAAAAGTCTAAAATCTCAAACCCTGTGGCTTATCAGGCCAATGCTTATCCAGGTTTCCATGGCAAACATCTAAAGTCTGTTTCAAACCCTGAGGCTCATCAGGCCAGTGCTTGTCCTGATTTCTGTGGTGTTAAGTGACAGAGAACAAGACTCCCTCCTGGACAAGGACACCAGTTCAGCGCAAGGTTAAACCGCCAGCTATTGCTGGTACTCGTTTTCAGCTGAGTATACTGGAACAACATGAACTGAAGTGTTTTGTTCAAGAACACAACACACAACCCAGTCCAGGAATCAAACCCACGGCATTAGAATCATTAAGTCAAACATCCTTACCACTAGGCCAGACGCCTCTACCGTATAGATTCACACATTATTCTATATATACTATTATATTTTCATGGTAAAGGCTTTACCTCGCATAATTATCTCACATAATATCAAATCTATGAGACTTTGAAAGTATTTATATTGAGAACAAAACCTTAACATCAGTTTGAGTGACCAGTTACAGCCAGTTGCAACAGAAAGAGGTAGAGAATTCTGGCCAGTTTTAACACTAAAAGGTTAAATTACCAAGTGAATCATTAGTTGCTATCAGACACACTAGTTTGTCTAAGTGGAATATTTCTAAGATGCATGAAAAGTGAGAGTTATGGCTATCCCCAGGAAACACCCTCTCTCAACCTCTTAACAGTTTAGGTAGTTCTGTTAGTTTCTCAAGCTCTTCTTAGACACTACTAACTACTGACTACACTAGCTTACATTAACTCTGACTAAGTAAACAACATAACACAACCTCATCCTATTTTTAGCAAACTATTGTTATGAATCAAGATGTGTTAGCTGCACAGTCTGCTGTCATACAGGCATACAAATGCTTGTGTAGAACAACACACACAACCCCTTTGTTACTGCATTTCTTATGAAAAACACTACCTCCTATGGTTTTCCTATCATTTTGAAAATAAGAATTTGGAGAGATTTAATAATATAACTTTCTTATTAATCTGGTGTTAGGATCATAACTTAATAAAGATTCTTACATAAAATTATGATGGAAGATGATTCGATAAATATAAACACTTCAAAATATACAGTTTTGTATCAGAACTAAAGGTAGTTTTAAGCAGTTTAGTATGAAAAGGGTTAGAGATAGTTCCTTAGTTGACCCTTAATTTTGTTTTAGCTATCATAACTAAAGCAATGCCACGTTGGAGCACTACCTCTTGGTATTTACATACATTTACAGAAGGCACATGGCTTAGTGGTTAGAGCATTGGCCTTGCAATCGAAAGGTTGTGAGTTCAATTCTCAGACCGGGTGATGTGTTGTTTCCTTGAGCAAGACACTTTATTTCACATTGCTCCAGTTTACTCAGCTGTAGAAATGAGATGATAGGGACTGGGGTCTCTATCATTCCACTGCAAAGTGGTCGTGGAGGTGCCACGGCAAAAAAGCACCCAGCCCACACTGTAAAGTGGACATGTAGGTGCCATGAGAAAAAAGCACCCAGCACTCACTGTAAATGAGGTTGGTGTTAGGAAGGGCATCCAGCTGTAGAAATCAAGCCAGAATCAGTTCCCGTCCCACCCTTGCAATCAGGGAAAAGTGGACGTAAAATGAAATGATGATGATGATTTACATAAACAAATAAACATAGAAATTTCAATAGATATTGCAGCAGCAGTTAACAAAGCACAGGTGTTCTTTAAACACAAAAATACTACATAAATACCTCAAATCTTAATTCCCCCTCTCACACTGTCTCTGTCTATATACCCTTTACTCTCACTCTCTCTCACACACACACACACACATATATACTATATTATAAACAAACTGAAGCTAAATACATGAAAATAAATACACATATCAGCAAGACCAAGTTGTGTTTCTTTAAACTGGCCGACTTAATAAGTAGAGCAAAGTTCTTCATAAGCCAGCAGAATGAAATGAAGGTTGGGCTCAATGCCTGGCAGATTAAATCTACTCACAGTAAT
Source organism: Eledone cirrhosa (assembly GCA_964016885.1). Taxonomy (NCBI): domain Eukaryota; kingdom Metazoa; phylum Mollusca; class Cephalopoda; order Octopoda; family Eledonidae; genus Eledone; species Eledone cirrhosa. The sequence goes on from OZ024743.1 coordinate 333,042,455, forward strand.
AAAGAGACAAGCTATCAACATTCAGTGAAAGTTCATAGGATTTCAGCTGTTCCATATTTAACTGCATGATATTACTGCAAAGTACATAAAAAACACAGCCATAGCTGTATTCATCATCATCACCATTTAACGTCCACTTTTTCACGCTAGCATAGGTTAGGAAGAGCATCCAACCGTAGAAACCAAGTCCAAACCAGTCCTGTATGAGCAAGTCATGGTCATTGGACCTGGCTTGTCTCACAACGGAGCAACTCATCTAACCGATGCTAGCGGTGATGATGATAGTTACACTATAATTCAATAAGCAAGCAGTTCAGTTGACCAAACGACTGAAATACACATCATTGCTACTGATGGAGGATCCCATTTACATTTTATATAGCAAACTAGCTAGCGGTGTATTTACAGATATATTTCGTTGGCTGTGTAATAGTAATATACACAAACAGCAAAACATAAACAAACTAAGTGAGAAATTAGGAATAAGAGGGATCAGATGCTGTTTACTTGAGAAGAGATTATGTTGGTATGGTCAAGTGAAAGACGACAACTGTATAAAAAAACGCATGAAAGACGACAACTGTATAAAAAAATGCAGGGCGATCAAAATTGATGGAAGCTATGGAGTAGGTAGACCCAGAAAAACCTGGGAAGACATGATAAAATCTGACCTTGCACACTTACACCTCTCTAAGACAATGTCACTGGATCGAGACCTTTGGCATTACGTACTAATACAGAAAACCCGCCTTCCCTTACATACGAAGTTAAACCTAGTCAGTAGGCACCTCTTAACTAAATATACACCCACCCCACTACCCCATCCTCCCACCCCACCCTTTCTCTGTAAAGTTATGTTGGTACCACAACATCCAATCCACGCTGTAAAGTGGTAGTGTAGGAGACAAGGTAAAAGGCTTCCAGTCTACACTGTAAATGTGGTTGGTATTAGGAAGGGTATCCAGCCGTAGAAAACCTGCCAGATACAGCCCTATATGAGTGAGACACAGTCACTCAACCAATCTTGCCTCAAGTGGGACAATTCCTGTCTAACCCATGCTAGCGTGGAAGATAGACGTTAAACGGTGATGATGATTTGGGTGACAGGCATGGCTGAGAGGTTAAGCACTTCACTTTGCAACCATGTAGTTCTGGGTTCAGCCCCACTATGTGGCACTATTACTATAGTTTTGGCATGACCAATGACTTGTCAGTGGAATTTGGTAGACAGAAACTGTAGAAGCCTATCATGAGTTTATATATATATATAAAGATAGAACCAGTTTGAAACTAGTTAGACTATTACTCAACAGAGTACTTGATACTTGGTGTAATAGAGTGTGGCAATATTGTAAAGAGTTGAGACCCAACAGCTGAGTTCTTGCTGTTTCAACAGTTAATCCCAGGCTCTGGAACTAGCTGTTGAAACAGCAAGAGCTCAGCCGTCGGGCTCCCGACTCTTTATAATATATATATATACTTCATTTTTCTATTTGTTTTGCAAGAATTCTTATCTGAAAATGTGTGTTGAAACAAATATTGTTGTACTTTGGGAGGGTCATGCTGCTAATAAAAACACATACACCTGTTGGTTTTCACTTCATTTTATTACAAACTTCCAATCAGTTAGTTTAATAACCGGATGGTTGTTTATTTGTTTATTGTCAAAGCTCTTTCGTCACACATTGTGACCTTCTCGGTGACTAATTTGAGACACAAAATAACAAATATATGTGTGTGCATGTGTGTCCTATAACCTTGTGGTTCAACAAAAAAGAGATTGATAAAATAAGTACTAGGGGCTGACTAAATTAATGTTATGCCCCAGCATGACCTGAGTAGTAAAAGAATAAAAGTAGAATATATTACTTATATGAAAGAGACAAAGGTTAAGTTGGACTTGAACATTCTAAAGTTTATTATCTATACAAGTTTATTATCTATATTATCTATAAAGTTTATTATCTATACAAGATATAGATAATAAACATGCATAGATGTGTTCCACCCTCCCCCAACACAACATTTATTTAACTCTTAATATCCTGAAATAATTTAATGATAAAATGTCTAAAAACAGGTTTGTTATATCAAATGTCTATACTATATTTACAAGTGGACAGATTGCTGTGAAAATTAGCAGTGAACTAAAGAGAAGGCCTTAATTTTGAATGTGATGCAGTCATAGTGTTGTTTTGTACTTTCCAAGAATGTCATGCTAATGTGGTTTCATGAGGTTTGTTAATTCAAATGTTTAGAGTATCTTTTAATAGTGAACAGATGAGCAAGACACTGTCACTTGACCTGACTTAGTGCATAACATGACAATCTGTCTAACTCATGTAAGTGTGGAAAACAGACGTTAAATGGTGATGATGATGATGAGACAGCCAGATGTGGCTGGAACAGGTAAAAGAGTAAAACTAAAGTGAAAACTCTAATCTTTAATGTGATTGTGTCATAGTGAGGGTAGGCCACTCATCTGGGATGTCACATGCTGTGAGACCTTCTCTAACAGCAACTTGGTGCATTCAGCTACCAACCAAGGCTCCACTGCCTGCCAAGTCCAAGAGGGCAACTGTCAAAGTATCAGCCACTCTATGATATATTTGTGGTTGAGCCTCTGTCAGTGAAGACTTCTGGCCACATCCCTGCTCACTGCTATCAAAGCGGAGTTGGCAGTCTGCAAGTGCAAGCCCCAGGTGGAGTGGCTGCTTCAGCGTGTCTCCATCACCATCCTCAAGGACGTCTTCTCCATCCTGTCAGCTGGGGGACCACAAGCCGGACTGACTCTTAAGTCTCATCTATGGTGTTGACGTAAGTATAATTAGTTACAACAGTGACATGTACAGGTATTTAAGTTTCGTTGCGTGAGACCGTACATAAATGAGACACAGATCCCTGCGTTGCTTGGGAGATTAGTGGCTCCACTTCAGGACAGTCTTGGACCCATCCAACCCTTGCTAGCAGGGAAAGCAGACGTTAAAACGACAATGATAATGATATATATATAAATGTGAGTCCCGGGTTCAATCGGGGGAGTAACCACAGTAAGTAAGTTACTAAATACATTAGTAGAGTGTATACAACAAATTTAATATAGGGATGGCTTCTACAAGAGTAGAACAGTTTCATTCAAAGGAAATCATACTCGATGATTTCCTTGAAATGAAACCCAGTCCTGTAGAAGCCATCTCTATATTAAATTTGTTATATATATATATATATATATATATATATATATATATATATATATATATAATATTAATTCAAAATATTAACAAAATAGATATTCTTGTGACCAATTATATTTTATTATACATATTTCAGAGGTACTGAGTTAAGTTCAACAGTACGTCCTCATCAGATAAAATAAGATGATGCATGACATACCCTGACATAGTAGAGGGTTAAGATTCAGTCATGGTAGTGATTAACTTATGAAAAAACTCAATATTTATACCCTAATATTGAGAACATGAGATAACATAATACAAACAATAGAGAGGGTGCGTGTAGTAGAGCTTAAGAAATACATGGCACCAATATAACAGTTATAACATTTTTTTATTTTTAAAAACTACTGGAGAAAGAGGAGGGAAAGGAAAGCATAGAGGAAGAAACAGCTGATGTGATAATATATTTAGTAGGTGGCTTGAAAAAACAGATGAAAAATGATTAAAGAGATAGAGAGACAAAGGGGAGTAATTTATGTTCAAGTTTATATACACAGATTTCCATATATGCAACACATGTCCAAATTAATATAGTTGGCGGTTAATTTTCAAAATATTTAATTTAAGTTATTTCAGAGTAATGAATACTGTTTTAGGTTTTAAAAGTTAATAGGTATTTGTATTAATATTATAATTATGTTTAATTTCTAAAATTCAAATTTTATGAAAACAAATTTAAAGGATTTACGAAACACGAGAAAGAAAATATATATATAATGCTTTTATATCTTCACGAAGGTAATCTTTACCAAAATTATTTATAATATTGACAACAGTTTATATAATATAATTTATAAAATAATTATAGTTATAATTATTAAAGAATTTATTGTTAAATAGTTTGAGTGCCTAAAGTATCAACCGGTCTTATAACTAAACTTAAAGAAGTCCGAATGTTTAATTATATATATGTTGATAAAAAAATACAAAGATTATAGTTTATTATTTGTTTATAATTGAGGTGATACCTTTCAAATATATATAATATAATACAATAATGCAATATAGTAATTAAGTTACTGAAAATATTGTTCAAAAATATATATAGTTAAAAAATGTTGTTAAAAATATTGCTAAAGAATTAATGTTTTATATCAATTATTTTCACTTAGTTGATATCTATATATATAAAACTGTGGTTGTCTGTCTGTCTATCGATTTTTGGCACACATCTCCTCTTAGAATCTCTCACGGAATTGCACCGAAATTGCTATACTTGTACATTGAGCCCTAGCGAAGACATCGGAAAAAAAAAATTTCAAATTGACCTACCCTATGTGACGAAATCGAATATAATGTATCGATTTTTGAGCGTAAGTTATCAGTTATTTCCCTTTGTTCTGTTTACATTGAGCGTCTTACGTAAAAAATTACGCTGGCTTTAACAGTTGTCGAGCCAGCAAAATATTGACCTGCAAAATTCATCAGTTCGAACACTAAGCTTCCGTTTTGCTTCATTTCCATTTAAAAGCATTTTAAAACAATATTTTTACTTGAAAACAAGTCTATTTAAAGACTACGTAAAACAAGAAAATATTTCGTCGTTAGGCGTGCAGACAGACAGTCGTGCAGAGAGGTGATATAGGCGTGCAGACAGACATAACTGATAATTTGGTTACGCTAATGTTTTTCTCTGCGTTGCAGTGTTTACATTTTCGATCTTTGTTAATAAATAACCAGTGCAGTTTCTATCCCCAGCATCCTCTTTTGTTATAACATTCGGGTTATCGTTATGTTTTCTTAACTTCATAAGGCATATTGTTGGTTGAGGGAATATTAATCAAAAACACCACATGCAAGTCTGCACAGTAGACACTACAGTTTTTAAGCCAAGAAAGAAACTTAACATTGTAACTTTAACACAGCTACTGAGGGACCCCGAGCAACGCCGGGCTTTACTGCTAGTATACTATAAAGATATAAGTCAAAACTATATGAGTCCTAATGATAGGGGCTAGATACAAAATAAATATACAAATAAAAGAAAATGAATTGTTTGCGAAACTTAAAGATGCCCAATATTAAAAATATATTATAAATGTAATAGGGTTTTAATATAGTATACAAAAGATATATCTAAAATATTTTAGCGAATGAGAGGAGCTAAATATTTGAAAAAGCCGAAGGTAATCTAAATTTAATTAAAATAAAATAGATTATATTATATTAAGTAAATGGAATATTAAGTAAAGGGAATATCAAACACTTATAATATATAGTCATTTGAGTGTCTAAATCATTTATAAATGTAACTACGATTATGTTATTACACTAGATAAAGATATTTGTACAACTATATAGAGATATTATTATAGGTATACATTTAATAAAATATAATAATTATAATCATTATTAGTAATGCTATAATTGTAGTTTTACCTCCAGTTCAGTGGAGAGATAGACCAATATTTGTCGGCTATTATGGTTTGTTATATTTATACCTAAATATATATAAAAAATAAATGCAAATTTAACTTTCTGAGTCCCCCCAAAACATATTCAAAATGAGTAAAATATATAAAATATTAAATAAATAAAATATGCAAACGTATGAATGATCCACAGTTCAATTATAATCAGTAAATTTACAAGTTAAATATCCAAACTATATATTTAAAACAGAGACAGATAAATAAGATCTGAATCAAAATTATAAATATCCAAAAAATCATAAGGTAGGTATATTTATCAAGTAAACAAGTTATCAAACGAGTGTCCTTCATTCTAACATTAATTCTACCATAGATGATTAGAAGATAAAGCATTATTAAAGTTTTATAAACCGTTATGACTTTTTATGCCCAACAGTTCATAAGAGACGTCAAAAATCAGGCCTGATTGTTTACTGTTTTTTCCTGACTTTCTCTTTTTATATATATACATATATATATATGGAATAGAATGAAACGAAATTTCATTTCTCACTCTTAGTACGGCACTTACTTAAATGTAAGTATGTATGTATGTATACGTACATACATATATGTATACAGACGTACAGTAGTATGTATATATATACATACATGCACACATATATATAGGCACGTATCGGTTTACCGAACATTTATTATAATGTTCGGTTTGTTTGTTTGTAAACAAACAAACAGCTCGAATTACGCCGTACAGTGTTTAGGCAACCACGTCACCTTTTTTGTTCAACACTGACACAGGAACGATGTACTAGTTTCAAGCTTATTAGTTATGATCAGCATCGTATACCTTCCCTTTGCATATCGAGTGGGTTCAGTCGGCCGGGCACACCGAAAACGATAAATGGAATAGAATGAAACGAAATTTCATTTCTCACTCTTAGTACGGCACTTACTTAAATGTAAGCATGTATGTATACGTACATACATATATGTATACAGACGTACAGTATATATATATATATATATATATATATATATATATATAATTATTTCTACTTTAGGCACAAGGCCAGCAATTACCCAGTGCATTACTGGTACTTTATTTTATCGACCCCGGCGGGATTTGAACTCAGAGTATATACAACGAAGGAAATATGGTAAGGAACCAGATGGACCATAACGCACCAAAGTACTCAATACTTAGGGTAGTAGAGTGGGTAATAGGAACAAGTATGACCCCGACGGCAGAGCTCGAAACGGCTTGAGCTCTGCCGTCAGGGTCATACTTGTTCCTATATATATATATATATATATATAAAAGAGAGAGAGAGAGAGATATATATTCAACTACGCCTTTTCCTTAACGCATGGTTCCATTCTACATAGCATATTTAACACTTAACCTCCTGTACCACATGATGCCACATTAACAAGACATTCTTCAAAAGTACAAAATGGCACTGTGACCTAATCACATTAAAAATCAAATAGTAATTACTGTAACAGTACGAGTTTTTCAATCAATCTGTCCACCAGTAAAGATACTATAAACATTTGAATTAATAAAGCCATTTTTTAAAAGATATTTTCAGCTAAATCATCAGAGGATGTTAATATTTGAAGGTGAAATGGTTTAATAGCAGCAGTAGTAAACAACAAGGTATCATAGGACGCGACAAGTTAGCTTTTCACACCCCTTAACCCCTACCTCATTAATGTGGATATAAGTTGTCATGATGAAAGAATGGTATTTAACTAATGTAGTGGTACGTGATGGGGCCCACCCACAGCCCCGGCGGACAGAATGGAGAAGGCGTTTCCCCGGAGGACGGCAAGGGAGACGCGCTGGAAAAGCCACTCCAACTCGCAGGGCTCACACCTGCGGCTGGCCAGCTCAGCGCCTATGGTGGTGAGTAAGGAGGTAGCCCTGGGGCCGAGGACACCAGAAGTTTCCACTGCCAGGGGAACGACGGCAAACCTGTCGGAGAGCAACCGATATTTGAGGAGTTTGGCCCCCTCAGCCCGACGTGCAGCAGAACCTGGGTCAGTCGTAGACTGCACCAGGTTGCGGCTGCAGAAAGTGTTGGTGCAAGTGGCATCCCAGACGAGAGGTTTGCCATCTGGCCTTTTGCCGTCTCCTCGATCCAGCCCTACCGGCTCGAGATGGGAAGGGAAGCCTGCAGCGTCCAAGCCATGCTTAATGACCTCGTTGGGGGCAGTATGGCGTGGAATGCGGCCGGCATTGTGGCGACAGGAAAGCAGGTGGAGGCCAAAAGAGTCCACGGTAGAACCGCAGCGATATTGGTGTAGCTGGCAGATGCGGAGGCCGAGCCTCAGGGAAACGCCGATTCGCAGGCTATGGTTGTCTAGCTGTGTGCCAGTGGAGACGGAGGGCAGATCATGGAGCCAGGCACCACTGTGGATACAAGTATCGAGGTCAGCGAGGAGAGATGTCTGGGTGTAGCATGGAGCGCTGCGGAGTGTATAGAGGAGCTTCGGCATGGCGAAGCAGTTCCTCAGCAGAAAGAGAGCTGGGTGGCCGTCAATCAAGCCCAGTCGGCTCGTGAGAGTCTGGAGCTGTTGAAGCCAAGACCTGATGGTGGAGCAGATGGCCGGCAGGTGGATCGGTGACCCAAGGACATCCTCTTTGGGGGTCACCTGAACCTGGCGGAGAATGGACCGCACGTCCAAGAAGGAGGCTGCAAAGCTCGCAGCATCGAGGCTGACGTTCACCACCTCCGACTTGGCCGAGTTGACCTGGAGGCCGATTCCCGCCAGGGCAGGAATCACCGATTGAAGGTCTTGGCAGACCGTCCGTACGGGCCCGCCCAACGTAGCATCATCCAGATACCAAACGTTGAGAGGGGCCGTGATACTCCAGGCGATGTGGTCAATACCAAGGGCGAACAGGAGGGGTCCCAAAGGGTCGCCCTGTTGGACCCTAGTAGCTGAGGGTATGACAGTATCAGCAGCTAGGAGCATGCTCGGGGCTCCATCTAACAGGTAGGCTGGCGGGTAGGCAGAGGGGGCTTGGCTGAGGCAGGCCTCGAGCAGATGCTCCCGGCATAAAGAGTTGAAGGCATTCCTCATGTCAAGCTTGACAATGAGGTGCCTGGAGTCCCTGGATGCCGGTACCGATGGGCAGCTGCTGAAGAACTGCCTGATTGCATGAGAGGCTCCCTCACAGTCACCGGACACGCCGACACCCAGTTGCACTGGACTAAACTCCTCACCCAGTTCGTGTGTGACGGACTTGCAGATCACCTTGGCAGCCAGCCTCCGAAGACATTGCCCACAGCAATGGGGCGTATGCCACCCTCCTTCTTCTTGAGAGTGGTGAGGCTGGGCACGCTTGGAATGGGCGCTCGCCCAAATGATGAGACATTGGCCTTGACGAAGGCTGCTGTTGACCGGCCGCCCCGGTCAGCGCCAGAGCTGCGGAGGCCGAGGGTGAGTGGGGCGAAATAGAACAGCCGCTCCCAGTCACTGGCTCGATTGGAGTCCAGGGCGCTCTCAATCGAGGAAGCGAGGGCACCCGTGCCGCTCTCGGGATCCTGAGTGGGATCTTCCGGAGCCGCCTGAGCCGAGCGATGTTGACCAGCGAGGCTTGGGCATCAGGCAAGCTCGCTGTCCCACCGAGCGGCATCAGGGGTGGGTGGCTGGTGTGTGTGGGTGGAAGGGAAAGTGCTGGTAAGAGGGCAGCATAGTTCACCTATATATATGGAGGTGCCAGAAAACGAGAGCGAAAAGGGGCTGCATGGAGAGGGAGAGACAGGAAGGTAGAATGGCAGTAAATGAATGAGTGAATGGATGTACCCCTACTACTTTCTATCAACTCTATTGCACACAACCCGGTGGGTCTGGGAGTTAATGTAGAGAAAGAAGGGAGGGGAGATAGAGAAGAGAAAAGAGAGAAAGGAGAAAAAAGAGGGAAGAGATTAAAGAGAAAGAGGAGGGAGATGAGAGAGAGAGAGAGGGGGGGGGGGAAGAGAGAGAGAGAGAGAGAGAGAGAGAGAGAGAGAGAGAGAGAGAGAGAGAGAGAGAGAGAGAGAGAGAGAGAGAGAGAGAGAATTACAAGTAAGCAGTACCTAAGGAGGATAGGGAGATAGGTATGATGACAGACATTGTTATATATTCTACTAAATTGCTCTGCTGCTAAAATGGGACTTATGTGATTTTGAAGCTGTGCACAAGAAAATGCCAGGCAGACACGCAGAACACTTAGAATATAGACAACCAGCCAATCACTAACCACACAAGCCCTTAAACTTTGACATATTTATTGTAAGTTATTGTTGTTTATTTACAAACGATATGAGATCATCAACTTGAAAAACAACTGAGGCAAACATGAACCAACGAGGGAGCTTTATACGTGGTTGTTTGACCTGCTAAAAATAGCAGCCACATCTCCTTCAAATCATGTACCCTACAGTTTTGAAAAAGGAAAAGCACAGTAGTCATGCCAGGAACGACTTTGATCAAAGGTTTGCTGAATCAGGACTGACCTAGTACTAAACAGCAAATAATGAGAATAAAATTCAAACTAAAATAAAACGATCATTATCAAATAAACACTAGTGTTTACTAACAAGGCTGCTTCTACATGGTCGTCCGACTTGCTAGAAATATCGACCAAATCTCCATCAAATCATACACCCTACCCTCTTAAAAAAGGAATGACACATCGAATAATGTTGCCCTAGATGCATTGTGACTATCAGATCCGCCATGGAGATAAACAACAATATTTAAAATGTTAAACTTTAGACCAAGTATATAAACATTAATACCCCTGCATGAAATATATGCTAATACTAACTTGATTATTCTTTTACAAGCTTCAGTCGACTACGGCCATGCTGGTACTAACATTTTCTTTTCAAATCTGGTATTTATTTTATCGATCTTTTTTGTCGAACCATTATATATATGTATATATATATATATATATATATATATATATATACATTCAGTTGAAATACGGATAATGGAATTAGATAATAAAATGAAAATGTACGAATAAAACCATCTCTTAGTGTGTGTGTGTGTGTGCGCGCGCGGGTGTGCGTGCGTGTGTGTGTGATACTGTGGACTATAAAATCACATTTGAGCTTTGAATTATTCTTTGCCTTATATGGTTGTGTTATCAACTCGTCTACACTATTTTATATAAATGAAGGGCTGATTAACTGGTGCGTGTATACGAACAGCAATGTTACACAGTAGTGAGACCTGGGCGCTGTGAGCACCTGCGAAGATTGGAAAGAAATGAAGTTGGCGTGCTTTGATCGATGTGTAATACATGAATGACAAAGCATAAATGAACTAAGAGAGAAACTGGACATAAAAGGGATCAGATGCAGCGTGCAGGAGAGTAGATTGCATCGGTATTGACATATGCTGGATGACAGCTGTATTAAAAGGTGCAGGACACAGTTGATGTAAGCTATGGAGTAGGAAGACTTGGGATGAGGTGATAAAAGCTGACCTTGCAGAATTGCACCTCTCGAAGGATTGAGATCTCTGGCGTAATGCAGTAATAGAGAAGAGCCACCTTCCCATGTGTACAGGATTTGGACTGAGATATCTCGGCCATCGCCCTAACAATTCAGCCAATCCACCACCTGGACTGTTACTAGATTTTATTGACCCTCGAATGTATGAAAGGTAAAGTTTACCTCAGCAGGATTTGAAGACGAAGTTCAAAGAACTGGAACAAACCATGCTCACGAAACTAACGTGTAAGTAGTTGAGCATTCCACAGACACGTGTAACCATGTCGTATTTCTTGGGGAGATTCATCATGGGACACTTTGAATTAGAAGTAATCCGACAGACTTCCAAACAGTTTCTGTTTACCTAATTTCACTCACAAGGCAGGGTCAACCTAAGGCTAAGGTAAATACTACTTGCCCATGATTGTGAAGCTTCTTCTTCTTCAGCCACTCATTCATGAGAGGATTGTGGGGACAGAGACCCCAAACACTCCTTCCAGCGGGTCCTGTCAGAAGCAACTGTCTCCAACTGAACCAGCTGGATCCCAAAATGAAACAGATTTTACAGGCAAAACCAACTGGCATGAGACCCAGGGGTTTTAAGCAGCCAATGGTGAATCAAGCAGTCAGTTACATTGCCCAGTCAGAAAGTAGAAAGTAGAAAAGATTGGTTAGTGTCAGATGTAGTCATATTTCAAGTGTATATGATAAGATATTTCAAACAATAAGGAGAGTTTCCTTACCTTTATTGCATCATTTAAGATAACATGACAAGAGTGTATGGTGGTGGTGGTGGTGGGATGATGATATTTGACTGTATGCTGGTGGGGGTAGCAGGGAGATGTTACTAAACCTTAACTCATAACAACCTTTAAGGATTTAGCAGAAAATGTTTAAAAACTGGTTTGTTAATTCAAATGTTTACAGTATCATGTAAGAATATAAAAGTCATAATACTATTTTGTACTTTTCAACTATATTTCATGTCTCAAGTTGTGTACCACAACTTTAGACAGGTTTATAATACAATATCTTCTGATAAACTATGGTGTGTACCACAACCTCAAACAGGTTTATAACACAATATTTTCTGATTAACTGTATTAATTCATTTCAAAATGTTTTATTTTTCATAATTAATTATATAAATTTAAAAAAAGGAGGGAAGGGGTAAAGAAAGGAAGATCTGGCTGAATAGGAAAGTAAAAGAAAGGACTATATAATGGCATAAATGAGAAGAAAAGTTGTGTGTACCACAACAACTTCAGACAGCTTTATAGCTACACTACCTCCTGATAAACAATGATAGGTCACTTACTAGATAAGATGATAGTGTAAATATAGTTTTACTATTCTACTAGCTAGATAGGTACGTTGTTAAGAAAAACTATTCAACTTTATAGCTAAACGTGTGTGTGTGTGTGTGTGTGTGTGTGTGTGTCTTTTCGTTTGCACACTGATTATATATATATATATCATCATCATCACCGTTTTAAGTCAATTCTTCCACGCTAGCATGGGTTAGACAGGTTGTCCTGTTGTGGGCAATGCCAGGTCAGGACACCATGTTTTGCTCATACAGAACTGATTTTGGCTTGATTTCTACAGCTGAATGCCCTTCCTAACACCAACCCTGTTCATATATATATATATTATATATATAATATAATATAGGAGTCTGACTTCACCAAGGGTACACACTGTCACCTATCCTGTTCATTATTTTCATAAACAGGATTGACATGTGCAGTAGGGTTGGAAGTGGTATCACAACTGGCAGGTGTAAAATTAGTTGGCTGGAATTTGCAGACGACATGGTGTTATTTAACGCGACAGAAGGTGATCTATGACTTGCACTTCATAGGTTTGATGCCAAGTGCTGAAATGAAAATCAGTGTTGCGAAAACTGAGACACTTGTCCTCAAGGAAGCCGGCACAGTGCATTCTACATGTGAATAGAGTTCCACTGAAGCAAGTGGAGATGTTCAAGTATCTTGGGGCCGTGTTCATGAGTGATGGAATGCAGGAGGCTGAATGCAGGAGAATGGGATTCCTGCAAAGGGTTCATAGAGTAATGCTACTCGATAAAGCTCAGAGATCAGAGTCATTCCAGGTAGAGTCACTTTATCTCCGAATTGAGAGATCACAGCTCTGGTACTATGGACATATGGTTAGAATGTCTGCAGAAAGAATTGCTGGACAGATTTTTACAACCAAAACCAACCAGCAAGAGATCCAGGGGTAGACTCTGAGGAAGATGATTGGATAACATCCATGAGCTTGGCTGGTCTCATTTGTGGATCCAGCTGTATCAGTTGGAGATGGTTGCTTCTGACAGGACCCGCTGAAAGGAGTGCTTGAGGAATCTTCCCCCCACGGCTCTCTCAGGAATAAGTGGGCGAAGAATAATATATATATATATATATATATATTTATATATATATATATTTATATATATATATATATATATATGTGTGTGTGTGTGTGTGTGTGTGTGTGTGTGTGTGTGTGTGTGTGTGTGTGTGTGTGTATGTGTGTGAGTGTATAAACACACAGATTGTAGACCTCCATCGATTACGTTGATGACTGTTCTAGTTGTTCGAAATTAACCCGTTAATGGTTGAGTATTCCACAGACACACGAACCGTTAGCGTAATTCTCAGGGAGATTCTGCATCTCACAATGTGACAAAGCTTACCCCTTGAATTCCAGGTACAGTTTCCCTCTACCCAAGATGCTACGCAAAGGGATCGAACGCGAGTCCTAACGCTCCGTCCAAGAACATAGAATTTACATCCAGGTTAAAAGTAGCCTGAAGCTTATAAATAATTTTAACATATCTGAATATAATCTATATCTGTCTATCTACTCTACACAACGGTTTGGGTAAAACCTCTTTTTATTCATGAAATCACTTAAAGCTTATTATATGTGTGCGTGTATGTATGTATATATATATATATATATATATATATATATATATATATATACGATATATTAACAAATGGAAACTATATTTATAAAACCATATTTATTTCATTATACATATTTCAAGGACACCAAGTTAAATTATGGTGTGCTTTCATCAGATAAAATATAATATAGATCAGTTTTATAAATAAATATTGACATACCCTTAAAGAATGCGACCATTATATATATATATATATATATATAGCAGCACTAACACCGTGATTTAAATACTTATAAACATATACAGCCACGCTACGAGTACTTTAAGCTGTAATCACACCACAGCAACCGCGCGCGTGTGCGTGTGCGTGTACATACACTGTGTGTTCTGTAAAGTGAATATATTATAATATAGTAGATAAATATTAGTGTTTTTCCATTAGTTACACGTAAAAAATGAGAATAGCATGCAAAGACTATCGTATTTTGCATAAATGTGTGGAAAACTAGCAACATTCATGCACTATAATATTACTCACACACACACACACATATTCACACACACACATACATATATATACACACATATTTGTTTATATATTTGAAAGGTGTGGAGGAAGGGCACTATGACCTTTGCAGTCCCTCGGAGACAAATGAGATTTACGATGTGTACATATATATATTATTGTTTAGTCCCAGGTCGGCCCTGGTCGAAAAGCATTCAAGCCATATATATATATATACACATCAGACTCCATCAGCTAACCAATACATCCGATTTCAAGAAAGTATGGTGAGGTTTAAGAGAGATTTGGCTGCTATTTCTAGCAGGTTGAGTGAATGAGCCTATAATTGTGTGTACGTATACACCATACATGAACCCGTAAATGTAGGAGCCTAAATCCATGCAATCATTATGTCCCAAGTTCGATCCCATTGCGTGATATCTTGGACTAATGGGTCGACCTATGCCCTGTGAGTGAAATTGGGTAGAAGGAAACTGTTTGGAAGCCTGTCGGATGGATTGTACCTGTAATTCAAAAGGCCAGAGCCTTGTCACACATTTAGCACACTGAATCTCCCCGAGGTGCAATTGTCTCAGTTGATCGAACAACTGGGACTCTCCAAAAAAAAACAAGATGTGAATGGTATTATAGAAATAATAGCTAAACACATTCACCCGGCCAATATAAACAAAAACACACTAAGTAAGCATGGAGAGACAGAATAACCAAAACACGAGCTAACCAAGGACTGTAGTCGCTCGACTTGCTAGAAATAACAGGCAAATCTCCTTTAAGCTAACCAAAATATGACGATCTAACAAGGGCACCATTCAACATGATCGTTTCGTTGACTAGAAATAGCAGTAAAATTACTCGCAAATCCCACCATGGGCGCACACATTGCATAATGTAAGTTTAAAGGACCCTACTATCAGAAGTAACAACAAACACGTGGAAACGAAGGAGCTGTTATATGGTTTATTTGACCTTCAAGAAATAACAGCCAAATCTCTCTAAAATCACATCATATCGTTTCAAGGAAAAAAAAAAAAAAAAAAAAAAAAAAATGGAAGACTGGCTACTATTTTAATGTACTATAGAATATATCGATAGATTTTTAGCCAATACTGTACAAGAAGCTATTCCATATACAGGGCATGTTGTTTACACCTATGTATACATGGAAATGGCTTCTACATGACTAGAACTCTAGAGTTCTAGTCATGGAGAAGCCATTTCTATATTAAGCTTAATATATATATTCATTTTATTAAGGCTGAATAGTGAGTCTTGTTACTCTGGAGTTTCGCCTGTTTACCACAGGGTCATCAGAAAGAATAAGGTCTGATGACCCTGTGATAAACAGGCAAAATGATGATTTCTTATGAATGAAACAGTTCTAGTCCTGTAGAAATTTCTAAAATAAAATAAAGATGCCTATACTTTACTGATGTACTGAGTACCTTTATTAACTGTAGTCACCCCACCTATTATATATATATATAAATGTGTGTATCCCCCTACTCTCTATATATATGTATCAAACACACAGACATCTATAAATACCAACGACATGACTTTCAGTAACTCCTTAATAAAATGTAGCTGTTCAGAAGAGATAACCTGCTCCTTGTGGGACCAAGACACAAACATATTATTATGGGATGAGTAACAACAGCTTGAAATAAATAAACACGTTACGATCCATTTTCTATTTATTTCTATATACTAGCATACTGACTGCTTATGTACGCACACACACATATATAAACATATATATATATATATATATATACAAACATATATATATATATATACAAACATATATATATACACAAACATATATATATATATATACAAACATATATATATATATACATACACACACATATAGATAAACATAGACACACACACATATAGATAAACATAGACACACACATATATATATATATATATAAATACATAAACATATAGACATATATATGTACATACATAAACAAACATATATACATAAAGATATAAACACACACACAAAGATATAAACAGAGAGAGAGAGAGAGAGAGAGAGAGAGAAAGACAGAGACACACAAACAATCTGTTTAAAAAAATAATATTTATGTATAGTCATGATTCTCAAATGCACTTTTAAAATATATAATTTATTTTGTATGGACTAATTTTTATATATATATATATATATATATATATATGTCTATGTCTATATATATATTTGATGCTGTGAAAAAGACAAGATGGCCTTTTCTGGACAAATAACAAGGCCACAGCAGATACAGAATCTTTCTCACTATATGTGTGTATCTATGTACATGTATGCATGCATAGCTGCTATTACACGCCAGCTATAAATAAATACATCAGCAATGAGAGAGAGAGAGAGATTGTAATTTCTTACCTTCGTGAAATCAGTAAACAAAGAAATATATTCTTCAAAACACTCCAGATATTTTGCTTCTGGTCCAGATTAAGGGATCAGTCGTTTTTAATGCTATTATTCTTGTTTGTTATTTGATTTCGAAACAAGCTCAATAAAAGTAACGTACTTATGGTTATGTGAAAACGAGTTTTGTTTTGTGTTTATCATTTAAAAAACATCAAAATCGCCAGGCCAGCATAATTATTATTACTGCTTTCCTATTAATAATTCCTGCGATAGAATTTGTCTTAAACATCTAAACTTATATACAAACACATGCTTATATATAGATGTAGATACAATCAGCAAAAGTAAGCCTCAACTGATATTTTGAACATTTTGTTTCTCTTCAACCGTTAGAGAAACACCACATGGAATTATTGACTGTTATTGGCGATAGTAGTAGTAATGTGGTAGTGGTGGTAGTGATAAATATCCCTCTGAGAAAAATACACGTAAGCCAAAGCGGTTGAGCTCCCTGTGTGTAGTTGTGGCTGCTGAATAAATACTTTTGCTGTCTATTATAACTGGGGAAAACAAGCAAACAAAAAGTGGGCGTGTCTTCTACACTTTACAACCCAGCTATATATATCTTCAATGTTTGTATACATTAATGTGTACTTTACTTCATGTTAATTCTATATCGAATAAACTAGGCACATTTTCTTAACAAGTAATGGTTTCTGATTTAGCTAAATCAACCTCAGTGCCATTATCAATAATAAATGTTTCTACTTTAGGCACAAGGCCAGCAATTTAAAGGGGAAGGAAAAGTCGATTAAATCGATACCAGTGCGTTACTGGTACTTTATTTTATCAACTTCGTAAGGATGAAAGGCAAAGTTAACATCGGCAGGATTTTAACTCAGAACGTAAAGGAACGTAACTTTATGCTGCAAAGCATGTTGTCCGACGCTCTACTGATACTGACAATCCGACGCTCTATCAACAATAATAATAATAAATAATAATAATAATAATAATAATTATTATTATTATTAATTTTATTTGCCATAAGGGCACCAGGTTACAGGGATAAGGGACACAAAATGGTGGGGGTTTCAATAAACAGATGAAAAAAGAAAAAATATCTAACCACTAAGCCATGTCCCCTTGGAGGCACATGGCTTAGTGGTTAGAGCATTGGCCTTGCAATCGAAAGGTTGATGTGTTGTTTCCTTGAGCAAGACACTTTATTTCACATTGCTCCAGTTTACTCAGCTGTAGATATGAGATGATAGGGACTGGGGTCCATATCATTCCACTGGAAAGTGGTCGTGGAGGTGTCACGGCAAAAAAGCACCCAGCACTCACTGTAAATGAGGTTGGTGTTAGGAAGGGCATCCAGCTGTAGAAATCAAGCCAGAATCAGTTCCCGTCCCACCCTTGCAAGCAGGGAAAAAGTGGACGTAAAATGAAATGATGATGAATACATGGTGATGACAAACAGTACCCCTGATACAGGGGTACATCCAAATAGGGACGATTGAGGAATGACACACGTCCACGGTCACCCTGATCATCAAGAGTCAGTACCTTCTTCTGACTTTCCTTCTCTGAATTACTGGCTCATGCTGAGAGTACAGTCAATTAAATCAACCCCAGCACTTAACTGGATGAAAGGCGGATTTTAACTAACAGATAATAATGATAATGATTTCTTTCTTCACCACAAAGGGTTTACATTAAATAAACATTAGAAGAGAACAGGACGAACACATTAAACGTGCACATATGAGTGTTGGTTTTGTGTGTGGACAGATTTGACAAAAGTAAAAAAAAAGGTAACAACAAAAAATTTTAACAATGGGAATTCCTCAATAGGCAGGAGACATTTGAGGGCCGCTCATAGAAAAAAATCCCATAAAACGACGGGTGCCCTGATCTCTAGGGCAAGTGCCCTGTCCTAATTGTCTTTCTCCAATCTACAGGCACATACTCAGAGTGGGTCCATGCTCGCCTCTCTCGTCCACCTTTCAACAAATTGCTTGGAAGGAAGCACTTCCATGTCTACCTTGATTTTCCTCTTTAAGTGAAACCCGAAAAAGTTAATCAGGGCTTCGCCGAAGAGGAAAGTGTTTGTCTTCAACCCTTTCAGATATATCTACCATACAACCTCTTTTGCTATGGCAGATAAAAAAGCCTGCCCTTCCTGACTAAAGGTATGTTGCAAGGGTGATCTTCACAATGGACTCAGCTGATAGCCAGTTTCATTCTACATGTGACAGCAGATGTTTGACATAAACCCACAATCATAAATACATACCCTATTCCGATCATGAAATACAATAAATTTAATTGTGTGGCTGTGGGTTTGATGGGTTGAAAGAATCCAGTCATGTGTAGAGCCTAACAAGACTTTCAATATAAGCTAAAGGAAATATTTCAGGTCAAGTTACAATTCATGGTTAAATAACAACACACCTATATATATATACATATATATTACTGATTGATAAACAATCCTTAAAATTTTTAGGCATGCCAAACTGGATTCTTTCAACACGTTTTTTTCTTCCTTAAAAGCTTCTATAGTTCTATTTTTTTGCAACATGGTTCAGCTTTTACCATCCATCTACCCATGCCTTCACTTCTTAACTTAGACCATTGTAAAAGCACATGGTCTAGTGGTAGGTTCGATTCCTAGACCGAGCAGCATTTTGTTCTGGAGCAAGACACTTCATTTCCCATTGTTGTTCATGGTAGGAACAGGGTATGTTTGTGTGTGTGTGTGTGTGAGCGCGCGCGTGCGCATGCACGCGTGTCAAGAGCTGGATTTGTCAACCATCTAAAGTTACACAAGCCAGGGAGAAGTTGAGCCACTTGTGAAATGTTTCTATTACCACATCCTCAGCAGTAGATTTGCAATGAGTGTGGCTTAATTTGCAAGTGGAATGTATGAAGCCATGGTAGACTGTATGAAGACACAAGCCAGCTGGTATTGTCAGAAGACAGACAGTTCAGGTGTCACATCTGTGAATGTGCTTGCAAAACAAAAGCTGGTCTGAAAAGTCACCTGTGGGCACATGATCATGCAATGTTCAATGAAGGGATGGTACTCTTCTGACAAGAAGTAGCAATCAACATGTATGTATGTCTAGACCTGTAACCCTAAGGGAGTTGTAGGGGCACTGCACTTACATACAGCATTTCTAGGGCATTTTTAGAATCCTGGCAGAGTCCATATCCGCTACAGGTTTGAATACGGCAGATTTTTTCCAGAGAAGGATAGAGAGTGAGAGAATGGAAGTGAAAAAGTGATATAGAGGAAGAATAGACCCCAGTACTAGACTGGTACTTTTTTTCTGACCTTGAATGGATAAAAGGAAAAGTTGATCTCAACAGGATTTGAACTCAGAGAGCCGAAATAAATACTACAAAGCATTCTATCCGATGTTCTAATGATTCTGCTAATTTGTCACCTTACAAATGGGGCCCCTATCATTTAAAACACCCAAGAAACTACATATGAGATACACCACATTGCTCTACAGATCTATATCGAATGCTGTATATTTTTTGACATAATATATGTATCAAGCATGTTCCTATGTTACCCACACACTCAACATACACATTCTATGTGCAGGCATTATCCCAATTATTTGAGGTACCTAGATAGAATATGTTTAGTATATAAGGCAGGAATTCCATTTTATGTCCCAAATGCAAACTATGGGTACAAAAAAGATGTAGTGGGATCACAGGTAAGCTATCTAAGAACGTAGAATTTATATGTGGCCAGTGCTCACTCAGGTGCAATAAGTAGCAGTGCCCACAGGATACTAGCTCCTTCTATTGCCCAGATGGTTCTATAGAAATAGTGGACACCTTCCGTTACCTGGGTGACAAAATCAGCAGTGGTGGAGTGTGCTCTGAAAATACAGTAGCCAGAGTCAGAACGGGATAGAAAAAGTTCAGAGAGCTTATATCACTATTGGCCACTAAAGGTTTCTCTCTAAAAATGTAAGGCAGATTGTATGGTCATCATCATCATCATCATTTTACGTCCGCTTTTCCCTGCTTGCAAGAGTGGGACGGGAACTCATTCTGGCTTGATTTCTACAGCTGGATGCCCTTCCTAACAACAACCTCATTTACAGTGAGTGCTGGGTGCTTTTTTGCCGTGGCACCTCCACGACCACTTTGCAGTGGAATGATATGGGCCCCAGTCCCGATCATCTCATTTCTACAGCTTAGCAATGTGAAATAAAATGTCTTGCTCAAGGAAACAACACATCACCCAGTCTGAGAATTGAACTCACAACCTTTCGATTGCAAGGCCAATGCTCTAACCACTAAGCCAGTGTATGATGCATGCATACGAACAGCAATGTTACATGGCAGTGAGACATGGGCATTGTGTTTCAGAGGACAATGCGCAGACTGGAGAGGAACGAAGCATGCATGCTCCGTTGGATGTGTAATAGTAATATACGCGAATGGCAAAGCATAAATGAACTAAGTGAGAAATTAGGAATAAGAGGGATCAGATGCTGTTTACTCGAGAGAAGACTACGTTGGTATGGTCACGCGATGCGCATGAAATACGACAGCTGTATAAAAAAGTGCAGGTCGATCAAAATTGATGGAAGTTACAGAGTAGGTAGACCCAGAAAAACCTGGGATGATTTGATAAATTCCGACCTTACACACTTACACCTTTCTAAGACAATGTCACTGGACCAAGATCGCACTAATACAGAAGACCCGCCTTGCCTATGTACATAGCGAAACCTACAGTCAGTAGGCACCTCTTAACCAAATATACACCCCCCACTCCCACTAACACCACCCTCTCTCTGTAAAGTTATGTTGGTACCACAACATCCAGTCCAAACTAAAGAGGTGGTGTAGGTGTCACAACAAAAAAACGCACAGTCCACGCTGTAATGTGGCCGTGTAGCTAACACGGTAAACACCTCCCAGTCCACACTGTAAACGTGGTTGGTGTTAGGAAGGGCATCCAACCGTAGAAAACCTGCCAGACAATCCTACACGAGCGAGACATGGTCTCCCGACCAATCTTGCCTCAAGTGGGACAATTCCCATCTAAACCCATGCTAGCGTGGAAGATAGACGTTAAACAATGATGATGATATCAAGAAATCATTTCAATAAGAGTTACAAGGCACATATTAAAAGAAACTACTGGAGAAAACTTGTGAAGGTATGTGGCTTGGTGGTTAGATAATTGGATTCACAATCGTGAGGTTGTGAGTTCGATTCTCAGATTAAACGATACGTCATGTCTTTGAGCAAGACACTTTATTTCACATTCTCTTTCTGCCAGGAGTTGCGACTGGTAGATAGTATCAGCAATTGAGAAGACCAATGGAAATATTGTTTCCTTGGTCCGATTTGATGAGTTCCACTCCACTCGGTAAGTGAGTGAGGTCTGGGATCTTGTCGCTTGTTCTTTTAACTGAAGAAAACTAAGATCTTTGATAAGTGAATACAGTGAAAATGAACTCTTCTCCTCCTCCTTCTCCCACTTATTCCTGAGTCCACAACACTCTCTCCAGCGAGTCCTGTCAGAAGCAACCATCTCCAATTGATCTGTCTGAATCCCCAAGCGAGACCAGCCAAGCTCATCGAAGTTATCCAATCATCTTGCTCAGCATCTAGCCCCGAGTCTCCTGCTGGTTAGTTTTGCTCATAAAATCTGTCCAGCAATTCTTTCCTGAGACATTCTAACATGCCCATACTTCAAAGATGTAACTGCTTTATCTGAAGTGACTCCCTGATATCTGAACTATGCACTCCAATGTTACTCCAAAGACCCTTTGGAGGAACCACATTTCAGCCACTTGTGTTTGCCATTGTATTCTTTTAGTCATTCTAGGTTATTGGATCAGTTCAAAACAATTTCAGTGTGTTTTTGGGGACATTCTTCTATCTCTTCTACTGCTCACCCCATGATAGGTGCCAACACCACCCAAAACTACGTAAAAAAAACCCACCAGAATGTATGTGGCCTCAAGCTCATCTAAGAGGTCAGTAGCACTGATTAAGTATTGACTTGGTCTGTGGCAAAGCATCCAACCCTTGCTAGCAGGAAAAACAGACATTAAATATTGCTGATGGTGAAATAATGATATTTACTATTAATAATAGAAGCACATGGCTTAGTGGTTAGAGCATTGGCCTTGCAATCGAAAGGTTGTGAGTTCAATTCTCAGACCAGGTGATGTGTTGTTTCCTTGAGCAAGACACTTTATTTCACATTGCTCCAGTTTACTCAGCTGTAGAAATGAGATGATAGGGACTGGGGTCCCTATCATTCCACTGCAAAGTGGTCGTGGAGGTGCCACGGCAAAAAACCACCCAGCACTCATTGTAAATGAGGTTGGTGTTAGGAAGGGCATCCAGCTGTAGAAATCAAGCCAGAATCAGTTCCCATCCCACCCTTGCAAGCAGGGAAAAGCGGACGTAAAATGATGATGAAATGATGATGATGAATAATGATTTTTACTGATGATGAAATAATTGTTTCTACTTTTGGCACAAGGCCAGCAATTACCCCAGTGCACTGGTGCTTGGGGTAATAACTCTATACTGGGTCATAACTCTATACTGCAAAGCATGTTGTCTGATGCTCTACCGATACTGCCAATCTACCTGATGATGAAATAATGGAGCAAAAACAGTGGAAAAAAAACAACTAGACAATAGACATTTTAACTAAATGTCATGTATTTAAGAGTCAGAAAGACAACTTTGCATCTAACCCTAATAGCAGGTAATCAACCCAGTAAAGTCTGATGTAGGATTAGTTAGTATTAAATTAAGAAGGCCACAAATCTACATTGATGGAATAATAGTAATGATGTCATTAGCTTGTTCAAAAGTATTGATAATAAGCACAACTATAGATTTACATAAGCAGCAAATTGGCAGAGTTGTTGACTGTCAGATAGAATGCTTTGCAGTATTTGTTTCGGCTCTCTGTTTTCTGAGTTCAAATCCCACCGATGTCAGCTTTGCTTTTCATCCATTTAAGGTAAAAAATAAAAAAGTACCAGTCCAGTACTGGGGTTGATTTTTCCTCTATTTCTCTTTCTTACTTTCATTCTCTCACTCTCTATCCTTCTCTGGAAGAAATCTGCTGTATTCAGACCTGTAGAGGAACTCGACTTCACTAGGTTTATAAAATGCTAAAGAATCACCATATATCAGTACAGTACCCATATGACTCCCTCAGGAGTTACATGACCACACATACATAGATTTACACAAGTTAACCCATTAGCATTTACATTACTCTATATTTACTATTATATTTTCATGGTAAACACTTTATGTTACATAATTATCTCACATATATCGAATTTATGAGATTTTGATATTTATTTTGAGAACAACACCTCAATATAAGTATAAGTAGCCAGTTATGGCTGGTTTGAACGGAAAGAGGTGAGAGAATTACGGCTGGATATGGCCGGTTTAAATGCTAAAGGGTTAACATAGTCAATATTTACCCCTCTTTATCATAAACCAGATTATACAGTACTGTAGATAGTAACTAAGAACTAGAATGCAATAAATGACTGGTATTTAGTTATTTCCAGCTTCTCTGTGGTGGACCAAGGACAAGGACATTGGAGGTCTTCATGACAACTGGCATAAAAAGTAAATGGTCAGTCAATGCCTGCTACTTATCATTATCATCAGTGTTTAATGTCTGCTTTCTCTGCTAGCAAGTGTTGGACAGGTCTACATACACCAAGTCAGTACTGAAGTGGGGCTACTGACCTCCCAGACAGGCTGGAGTGGGGTCTGCATCTCACTTACATACAAGTCTTACATTCTATCAAGTGTCCAGGGGAGGTCTTTTGACACAAACTGTGTTTTATATCTTATACCGTTTGCATTAATTTATCATTTTAAATTGTAATTTGATTGGAAGACTTCAAAATGTAAAATTAATGGAAAATCAATTTCTTGATTATTATTAAAAGCTTCATATATCTGGCTGATTAAAATACTGACAATTAACATGTCATTATAAGCTTTGTGTGAACGTGTGTGGCTTAGTGGTCAGAGAATTAGATTCGTAGTGGTGTTTGACATGACCCGCAGCTAAAGTCAAGCCTTCAGACTAGTAGGGCAGTATGGCAAGGTTTACTGTAAATGTGGTTGGTGTTAGAAAGGGCATCCAGCCATAGAGACCAAGCCAGAAGCAGTTCTGTGTGAGCAAGACATAATCATCTGATCTGACTTGTCTCACAACAGGACAACCCATCTAATCTATGCTAGTGTGGAAAAATGAACGTTAAATGGTGATGATGAGGATGAATCATGAGATTGTGAGTTCGATTCCTGGATTGGGCAATGTGTTATATCCTTCAGCAAGACACTTTATTTCCCGTTGCTATTTCTGCCAGGAGTTGCAACTGGTAGATAGTATCAGCAATGGAAAGTCCAATGGAAACATTGTTTCTTTGGTTTGATTTGACGAGTTCCACCCCATTCAGTAAGCAAATGAGGTTTGGGATCTTGTCGATCAATACCACATAAGCTTTATATATCTGACCGTTGAATAAAATACTGACAACTAACATGTTATTAAAAGCCAGCTAAAGCTAACTTTAAACTCATTTCTTTCTATAAGGAACAGTGGATGCAGTGTGGCTGAATGTTTAAGATGTTTGCAATCTTAAGGTCCTGAGTTCAATCCCATTTATCATAATCTCAGGTTAACCCATGCCTTGTGAGTGAAACTGAGTATGTGGAAACTGTTTGGAAGCCCATCAGCTAGACTGTACTTGTAATTGAAAGGGTCAACCTTGTCACACAGAGTCAAGCTGAATCTCTCTCATGAGAATTACATTAAGTATATGTGTGTCTGTGGAATGCTCAGCCACTAAGATGTTAATTTCTTGAGCAGGCTGTTCCATTGATTGAACAACTGGAACAGTCATTGCTGAAACCAATGGATCAAGATTGAGTTCATATGAACTAGAAACCCTTCCATGATTACTCTTGGGTCTTGAATAATCACCTCCGACTCTGCTTATTAATTTTTCCAATATTTTCCACCCACCTTTGTTTATTAAATTTTGCTAATCTATCTCCTAGGCAGTGAATTGGCAGAGTCGTTAGAAAGTCGGATAGAATGTTTTATGGTATTCGTTCCAGCTCTCTGAGTTCAAATCCCACCGAGGTCAACTTTGCCTTTCATCCTTTCGAGGTTGATAAAAAAATGACCAGTCAATTCTTCCTCTATATCTCTTTCTCACTTTCCAACTTTCTCTGGAAGAAATCTGCTGTACTCAGGCCTGGAGAGGGATGGGTTCTGCCAGGCTTAAGATGCCCAAGAAACGCTGTATGTCAACACAGCACCCATACAACTCTATCAGGAGTTACGGGATCATACATACATATACAATCTATCTCCAGTGTTATTTTATTTTAAGTCGCAGCATTCCTGTGACAATTAATTTTCTTTAGACACTAAAAAACATTATACATGACAAAAGAAGTACATTACAAGAAATCCCATACATTATAAAATAAATAGAATGGGTTGGGGTTTCAATATATGGACTAAATGACTAATTCTGGTTTTTAAAAACATCAACAGAGACAACTTTGAAAAATTACCAATTTTCTACCACCACCCATGCTTATTTCCCTTGCGCCCCTATTATTTGGGACCCATGAGTAGATCTGAAGAGAATGAAAGATAGAGGGCCAGGTTTTTCAGAAACATTTCTTCTGAAGTTACAGAAACATACCTCAATTTTTATTTATTTATTTATCTATTTATTCTTTCATGAATTCTCATCCTAAAATACATACATGTTCAAATTTCCTGAAGAGATGGGAATACGATTTGCAGTTTGTGAGTAAAATTGAACAGATATGTCTCAATAGAAACATATGTGGTATGGAAGTTGTGGGGGCATCATAGTAGCATACGCTGTCTCTTGGGCATTTTAAGCCTGGTAGAACCCATCACTCTCCATATCTGAACACAGCAGATTTCTTACAGAGAAGGATAGAAAGTGAGAAAGAGATGTAGAGGAAGAGTTGACTCCAGTAAGAACAAATTAAATGGAGGACCTTCAATTTCTGTTATTCTTACAGAATATGTGTTTGTGTGAGTGTATATATATATAGTTGTTGTGTTGGTGGCATGACAAAAAGCACCCAGTCCATACTGTAAAGTGGTCATGATGGTGACATGACAAAAAGTACCCATTTCACACTGTAAATGTGGTTGCCATTAAGAAAGGCATCCAACCATAGAAATCAAGCCAGAAACAATTCTGTATGAGGAAGACATGGTCATCTGATCTGACTTGTTTCAGAGTAGGACCACTTGTCTAACCCATGCTAGCATGGAAAATGGACGTTAAACAGTGATAATGATGATGATAACAATTTGTATCCAGTTTAGAACAGGTACACTGTATACATGTGTGTCATAAGAAGCAACTAAAAGGGTTGGTGCCAGGAAGGACTTCTGGCTGTAAAACACTGCCCCTAAAAGTTCTGTCATATTCATGCTAGCATCTTTGGTCCTCCAGCCAGGTGATGACCATGGTGTAGCTAGCCATAGAGTATCCTATATATGACACACAAGTCTGACATATCCACTACAGAGGATATCTGTGGAGTGGCTGTGTGTGCAATTCTATCTCGCCAGGTGATTGGAAGGATCTGGAAACACTCAATATTAAAGGCATCATACAATCTACCTTTTTGCTCAGTTCTTAACTGAATATTATTTGTTACAAACTTTTCTCGTGCTTTCAGGTCAAGCAAAAGATATAGCCCAAACATCTGTCGCAGTATTGAAGGAACTTTTGGCTAAAGTACTGAAGCTACTCACATCTGTGACCACAGTATCTTTTAAAATGTCTGACCTGCAGTGAATCATCGATAGATTAGCTCATTAGATTTCTATTGGACAATCAGATATTTAGTGAGGTTATTAATTAATAGTAGTAAGGGTTACAATCATAATGTTATGGGTTCGATTCCTGGGCTGGGTTGTGTGTTGTGTTCTTGAGCAAAACACTTCATTTCACATTGCTCCAGTATACTCAGCTGAAAATGAGTATGAGCAATAGCTGGTGGTGTAATCCTGCAATGGACTGGCGTCCTGTCCATGGGGGAGACTTGTACTCTCAGTCGCTTCACACCACAAAACCAGGATAAGCACCGGCCTGACTTTTGACTAGGTTTAGACTATTAATCAATAATTACATTTATATAAATTACTCCCAGAAATTAATAATCATCATCATTATCATTTTATATCCACTTATTATCTTCAATTTGGTATTTGTGCCAACTCTTACTTATGGTCATGAATCTTGGGTAATGACTGAAAGAATACGATCGTGAATACAAGCAGCCGAAATAGGGTTCCTCAAAAGGATCTTTGGAGTAATGTTACTTGATAAAGTGTGTAGTTCGGAGATCAGAGAGTCACTCTAGATAGAGCTGCTACTTCTCCGAACTGAGAGATCAAGGCTCCAATACTATGGGCATGTGCTTAGAATGTCTCAGGAAAGAATCACTGGACAGATATTACAGGCAAAACCAACCGGCAGGAGACCCAGATGTAGATCCTGAGGAAGATGGTTAGATAACATCGATGAGCTTGGGTGGTTTCGCTTGGAGAACCAGCCGAATCAGATGGAGTCGGTTGCTTCTAACAGGAGCCGCTGGAAGGAGTGTTTGAGGACTCTTTTCCCCCCTCCCAGGAATAAGTGGGTGAAGAAGAACCATTTATTTATTCATTCATCCAAACAATTTAAACGTCTGTATAGAGATAGTAAGCCATGACAGACTAAGGAAAGTATCTAGTACTTCTTACAGTTGGTAGATCTTTTACAATATATAGTATCTCCAACCTTGGTAGTTTTTCCACGCTCATGTGGGTTGGATGGATCATTTTTTGTCATCACCTGTGTGAGGTTTAGTGTTTTGAGATCAGCTCTCACCACTTCTGCCCAGGTCTTCCTTTACTGCAGTTTCTTCCCACTTGGATCTCTAAGTATATCTTCACCCCAACAATCACCATCCATGCATATCACATGTCCATACCAGCACAGTCTTCTATCTTGCACACAATATTTAATTTTGATTAATTTCTAACAGACACAAGGATACAAATTTGGAACAAATATTGCAAGGCATTCTATTAAATCCTTTAATGATTTTGCCAATTTACTGCCCAATATCTTCTTTACTCATTTATTCCTGGAAAGAATGCCTTCCAGCGGGTCCTGTCAGAAGCAACTGTCCCCAATTAATACGGCTGGATCTCTAAGTGAGACAAGCTGAGCCCATGGATGCTAGCCAACAATTCTTGCTCAGGGTCTACCCCTGGGTCTCCTGCCAGCTGGTTTTGTCTGCAAAATCTGTCCAGTGATTCTTTCTTTAGACATTCTAACCACATGACTGTAGTATCAGAACTGTGATTTCTCAATTCAGAGAAGTAGCAGTTCTACCAGGAGCTACACACTCTATCGAGTAACGTTACTTCAAAGACCCTTCGGAGGAACCCCGTTTTGGACTCATGTATTCGTGTTTGTATTCTTTTGATCATTACCCAAGATTCGTAAACATTGGTAACCATTGGCAGCAATACCAAATTGAAGATTGCGAGTTTGTCTCATCATCATCATCATCGTTTAACGTCCATATTCCACGCTTGCATGGGTTTGGACGGGAGTTTTCCCACTTGAGGCAAGAGTGGTTGTCTTGCTCGCATAGGACTGTCTGGCGGGTTTTCTACGGCTGGATGCCCTTCCTAACACCAACCACGTTTACAGTGTGGAACTGGGAGGTTTTTACCGTGTTACCTACACGGCCACATTACAACGTGGACTGTGTGTTTTTTGTCGTGACACCTACACGACCTCATTTGTTTCGGCCTGGATGTTGTGGTACCAACATAACTTTACATTGACAGGGGCGGTGTGTATGGGGGTGTATTTTGTTAGAGGTGCCTACTGACTGTAGTAGGTTTTACTTTGTATTTAGGTAAGGCGGGTCTTCTCTATTACTGAGTACCGCCAAAGATCTCGGTCCAGTGACATTGTCTCGGAGAGGTGTAGGTGTGTGAGGTCGGAATTTATCAAGTCGTCCCAGGTTTTTCAATCCTAATTTGTACAACGGTGGTGTTTTGTGGTCAATATATGAACATATATTGAATGCAATGAAATTTACAGCTCACACCTACATAGGTTTAACTGGTCTCCTACTAGGTTGTATCTCATGGGAGGTTTCTAAAGTGTTTTAATGATAGGGGACCCAGTGTTGTTGTTAAAGCTCACACCTATATATGTTTAGCTAGCCTCCTACGAGGTTGTATTTCATAGGAAATTTCTTGGATGTTTTAATAAGGGACACAGTTCTACCATGAAAAGCAATGTGGAATGAAGTGTCTTGCTCAAGAATATAATGTGCTTAACTGGGGCAGGAATGAAACCTACGATTCTGAGTCCAACACGCTAACCACTAGACCAAGTGTCTTCACTGAGGCTAATGTAGGAATATCAGCATAAAGAGATATTCACTATTCAGCTATTTAAAAAAAGGGTCAAAGTATTCTCAAACCAAAGAGATTAACCAGGCTGAAACTTGTTCCAGTTTCATGAAGCAGAACAGTTGAGGGTACAAGACATTTGTACTGACATATAGATGTGAGCTTTAACAACAACACTGGGTCCCCTATCATTAAAACACTTTAGAAACCTCCTATGAGATACAACTTAGTAGGAGGCCAGTTAAAGCTATATAGGTGTGAAGAGCCGCCTTCCCTACGTGCAAAGTTAACCTACAGTCAGTAGGTCCCTCCTAACCAAATATGCACCCCAACCCGCTACCCCTACTCCATCCTCCCACTCCCACCAACACCACCCTTTCTCTGTAAAGTTATGTTGGTACCACAACATCCAGTCCAAACTAAAGAGGTGGTCTAGGTGTCACAACAAAAAACACACAGTCCACGCTGTAATGTGGTCGTGTAGGAAACACGGTAAAAAGGCTCCCAGTCCACACTGTAAATGTGGTTGGTATTAGGAAGGGCATCCAGCTGTAGAAAATCTGCCAGATAAGTCCTATATGAGTGAGAGACAGTCACCCGATCAATGTTGCCTCAAATGGGACAATTCCCGTCTAACCCATGCTAGCGTGGAAGATAGCCGGTAAACGATGATGATGATGATAACTGAGGGTATATGAATGGACAGTAGCATTGAGTGAGGAGATAAGACTGGTCAGTGCTGTTGAGTGAGGGTACAAGACTAGACAATAGCATTCAGTGAGATAGTAAAATGGGATCAGTTTATATTCGAAGTCAATATTTTACCTATTTTCATCAACTTCAAAATTCTACGTAAATGAGGCGCTGAAATGTTTTGTGGGGTGAATATTACACCGGTTTCATTTTGGAGGTGAAATTCGTATTTCCTATTTTTTTTAATGCGAAATGCGTTTTGAATGAATGTAGCTTTGAAAACGGTCAGAAATTGTTAAAAATATCATTATGAGTTGTGAAACAAAAACGACACTTAAAACATTTTAAATATCAAAATATTAAAACTTCATAAATATATTCTCTGCTCATGAGAATTTAAAAACCGCACCATCTAAACATGTGTTGATTACCTGCCTCGACTTATAAACGGAGTTTGAACTTTTATCCATTTCTCAGACATATAATAGGGGGTCGACTTATATAAGCTTCTATGTATAACTCTAGAAATAGCAGCCAAATCTCCCTCAAATCAAGCCATGCTATCTTTAAAAAAAGGAAAGATACATTGGATAATGTAATCATAGGAAGAAAAGATGGGATAATCACAGCCGGAACACTTCGATTATAGAATTGAACAATCAAAGCTGCCCGAGTTAACCTTGCGTTACAAGATTTTTAGTAAAAGACAAAGAATATAATTTTCAAATCATTTTTAAAATGATTCATTAATTCCAAGGATTTAATAATGTTTCTCATTATTTAGCTGGTTCTGACATTAAATTATGATGGAAGATTTGGTATCAAAAGGGTTACAACATCCAAACAATTCATATCCATTGAATATATTATAATGTTGATTATCTCCCCCTGAACAGTCAGAAATATTTAAAAACTATTGAATCAAGGGAGCTTACTAAACACCAGCCAGTTGGTAACATTAAAATATAAGAGTTGCGACCTTGTCGACAAGAACGGACATGTGTATTAGATGCTTTGTTTGAAGTGTGAGAGTGTGACACAATAAATGCCAAGTAGTTTTCAAAAGAATCTGGAATGATTTCCAGCACGAGGAGTACGAATATGAAAGAGTAGCTAAATTCTAAGAAAGTAGTTAGGAGCTATCTAGGTAATATCTATGACATCATCATTTAACGTCCGCTTTCCCTGCTATCACGGGTTGGTCGGGCCTACAGAGACCAAGTCAGTAGTGAAGCGGGTTTATTGATCTCCCAGACAAGCCAAGGCGTCTGCATCCTTCTTAAGTACGGTCATACGTTCTATCGAGTGCAGAGGAGAAAGCTGTCGTGTCTTTTGACACAAACTGAAGGGTCCTTCCAACCCTTTGTTTGGCAAGATTTCTATGGCTGGATGCTCATACTAACGCCAACCACTTTACAGCGCATACTGGGTACCTTTCTATACAGGTAATATCTTTGACTCCATATATGATATTCTATAGGTAGGGTCTATGGCACTCTATGGGTAATGCCTGTTTACCAATAACTGATAATTGGCAGGTGATAAGTTATCACCTGCTATAATCAATGCTATTGCAGTAACAAATGAGGGGCTATCAAGAAACTCCTGACAGTTTAGAAATCTAGGAATGATGATGAGGATGATGTTAATCCAACAGTGTTATATTTGAGATATGACATGGGAAATCAATGGTTCATTTACCTGGCCATATATATATATATATATAAATGGCTTCTACAGGACTAGTACTGTTTCATTCGTATGAAATCATCAATGATTTCATACGAATGAAAGTTCTAGTCTTGTAGAAGTCATTTCTATATTAAATATTGATGTTTTCACTCTACTAATGTAGTGAGTACCTTATTTACTGTTATGACCCCCCCCCCCCGGATATATATATATATATATCTCTCTCTCTCTGTATATATATATATATATATAGAGAGAGAGATAATTCAGTGTGTTGGTATATTGAACTAGTAAATTCAGTGTGGTTTGATGGTCTATAGAAATGAACTTGAATCTTCTTAATGAGAATATTCTTTATGTAATATAATTAATGATTACATTATGTGTTAATTAATTGTCATCATATCACATTACATACATTTGGTAGTCTCAAATAATTAATAAAAGAAAGTGATAACCTACCTCAAAAGTGTTGCCATCACAAGAAGCAAAGAAACCTTCCCACAAGCTACAGTGTTCCTTGTCCTTTGATAACAGCACAACTAGATTGTTAGGTGATACATCTGTCTCATTTGTGGAACATACACAGCAGCCTTCATGGAACTCAATATAGAGACGATAATATAGTGGAAAACAACCAGAGCCTTGAGAAGAGAATGTTATGTCGTAGAGATGAGGTTCTGGGTACTTTTGGACAATACTGTTGGGAAGAATATTAGCAACATTGATAACAAAGGTAATTGTTTCTTGGTCTTGGAAATAGTGAAAACTAGGAAGCTGACACAATGGTAAGAAAGACAAGGAGCTTCTGTCGTCCTCATCATCTATACCTGTTTCTGGATTCATATCAACATCATTTGACAAGTTGGCATCATAATTTTCTTCTTGGAGAGAAATCTCTGAATCACACTGTTCGGAACCTTCGTCCACTGAGTTACCCCGGTCCACATCAGCTTCATTGTCACTTGAGGCTGCATAACTGGGGACTGAACTAAAAATAGGAGTCTCAGGCTGGGCAGCAATGACAGGAAGTACCACATTTAATACACTTTTAGATTTATCAAATTTGGCAGTACCGTTAGTTTCATCAACTGGATATGGTAACCTGAGGTCTAGTTCATATGATGCCGGAGTGGTACATTTCAACATGATGTGATTCTCAACGATATCCAAATCAATGGTATTTGCAGATTTTAGCAGAGGTAATTCTATCGCTATAACAAGCTCTTTAGGTCTGGTCCTAGATTTTGCATCAGAGACGTTAGAGAAGTCTTGTATATCTAGTGCAGAACGATGTAGAATACAATATTTGGGAACAGCAGGTGAGTCTGGAAGAGTTGATGATTCTGCAGATGTGGATGTTGTTGTTTCAGCTTTGTCTTCCTTTAATGATTCTTTTGATTCAGTTTCTGATGTCGAACTTTTCGTTTCAGCTGGATCTTTCTTCTTAGCTTCTGCTAATCTCTTTGACGAACGCGTTTTGCCTTTTTTATCAACCCATTCCTTAGAAAACTCGTCGGTCGTTTTACTAGTGTCATACGGGTAAGGCATACTGTTCAAAATACTGTCAGGATCATCGCTGCTTTTGGGCGGGCCACTTTCTCGTCGAGTTCGAATCACGGTAGGGGTGCTAACACCTTTGAAATTGTTCTTCACTTTTGGCGTGCTTATCTTTCTATCCAAAGTGATATTAAAATGTTCCTCAATAGCTTCTAGGGCTGTATCGTGTACCAGCTTTTTAAATTTAGAATTAGATTGAGCCATTCGGTAGGTATCTGGGTGAAATACAACATCATATACAAAACATTTTTCACCTTTGAGGTCTAAATCCTCGCGAGGCCTTGCTAAAGAATGAGGTATTGCCCAATTAATTCCAAAACGATCAGGGCCGTTTTCTTTAGTAAATGTTGGCTTTCCAATGTTTTCATTCTTACATATATTTATAAAAGCTTTCTTCTTATTATCAATGAGTGATTTTATAACATGGCCTGGTTCAGGAGTAATGAATTTGATATCCATACCTCTTTCGTTTTCCAGTTGTGTAATCTCATCTTCATATTTTTTGCGATTTTCCGGATTACTTATTTCTTCGGCATATTCTACGAGCAATTTTCTGAATTCCTCTTTTTTCATCGCTTCCCCGAACCTTTTCAACTCATCTGGAGTCATATCGAGCTTCTTGCGATCTTCCCCAGACATTGTTAAATAAATACTGTGAAAATAATTACGGGGCTACCACATAACAGGACAATCTTCACCAAAATAGTCTGTTGTGTTCCCCACTCAACGTGTCAAAATTTGTTTGTCTTCCAAGGTACTATCAAATCTACATAGCAACGGAAGTGCAGCTTTGCTATTATAGGAACGCACTTATGGCAATCCTTCCAACCCAATTGGTTAAAATTCCCCTCATCTTTCTTTTTTATTTACCCGGTTTCGTTCACATTTGAATGTCAAATTAAATTTAATAAATTAATTTTGTCTTGAAATTATAAAGTAATAAATAATTTCTATATCGCTTTCATCAATACCCAATTTAAATAAAACAGAATAGCCTTATTTTTAAGTTTTAAAGTAAATAAAGCAAATTATTCACAAAAAATAATTCTAAAAATTATTTTAAATATTCCTAAGAACAACTTTTAATGAGATTTTGATTTAAAAAATTTCCATTTATAATTTTCCATAATCAGCTGTCGACGCTTTTAAAAAACCAAACTATATTTGTTTATTTATCATATTTAGGGTTTGTTAAACCCGTAGCTAAGTTTGGTTCATTTGAAAACAGAAATATGTTTTACATACTAAAAAAAGTCAGGCTCAGTAAAACTTATCTATATATTTTTTTCTTGGGTTTTTGTTGTCTTCTATATCAGGTTCACATGATGTCTATTGTCTTCTGTTTATAACTTTTCAAAATCAAATAAGTGGTAAGAAACTCGTAGGATAGCTGACAAGAAACACCACACCAAGCGAGTGATTCGACCCTTATTAATTATCACACTGAAACAATGAAGTTATTTCGTGTATCATTTGAATGTTGATAGAGTGAACACAGCAACTTACATAAATCGACTCTGTTGTTATCGTATATCAATATCTATCTCTCTCTATATATAGGGGTAAAAAACTCTCAGGAGAGCTGGACAACAGAAGGTTTTCACAGAAGAAATCCCCTCTCAAGCGAGTGTTTCGGCCCTTAACTTCAGAGGAGAAACGTGCAAATAAGACTGATAAATTCCAAGTATTTATATATTTATATATATATATATATATTATACTACAGCGATTAAGAAAATATAACGTTCTCAGCGAACGGCACCCTCAATTTAGGTTCCATCTATGTGTATTTTTGCTTCGGACTATTTTTGTTCACTTCAATCCAGTCTTTTTTTTAAAATATGAATGACACTTTATACTATTTGTCCTCTCACTGAAATCTGAAGTGTTGTTCTGAATTAATTCAATGTGTATATATATAACGTATACACTGCTGGTATAATAAAAGCCTTGATAAGCAAACAAAAGTTGATAACTTCCGCTTGTTATATACGAGACCGGATAACAGTGGTTGCTAGGTTTTTGTTTTGCTTGGTTGTAA
The DNA here is from genome assembly GCA_964016885.1 of Eledone cirrhosa. Classification (NCBI taxonomy): domain Eukaryota; kingdom Metazoa; phylum Mollusca; class Cephalopoda; order Octopoda; family Eledonidae; genus Eledone; species Eledone cirrhosa. The sequence goes on from OZ024743.1 coordinate 333,078,910, forward strand.
TTGCTTCGCTGCAAATATCAATTTTCAAAGGTATTTTTGGCGTTTGGTCAAATAATCTAAACGCGTGCTTTCACAGAAATATATGAGCAAGAAAGATGATTATAGTGTAGTACTTCACTATTTTCTTTAGTAAGATGAGATAAGCTCAATTACCTTACCGTCCTCAGTCTCTCTGGATTAAAAACTGGACAATTAAAATATCCCGTTGTTAAGGGCGGTTCGGGTAGCAGAGCATCTAATGTTCAAAATTATAAGAGAGTCAAGGATTATTTATTTGGTTAAACATACAGAAAATAAATACAAATGTCATAAATGAGGGGAAGAGCAGGGACTACTAGACAAAGGAAGAAAGAAAAGGTGACTGACTCTACACCTAGGTCAGAGCAGTGTTTCGGCTGCGCCCCGCTGACAAAATGGCAAAGGCATTTCCGCAGACAATGGCAGCGACACGCCGCAACAGCCTCCCACCTCGCGGGGCTCCTTCCTCAGACGAGCTGCTATCGATCTGATTTTACGGAGGATGTCAGCAGTCCGGGGCTGAAGGACGCCTGAGGTCTCGACGGTGACCGGTGTAAAGAGGAAACGGCCAGATAAGCTAGAGTATTTGCTTGTGTTCCAGCATTGCGAGCCGCACTACTGGGGTTTGTGGTCGAGGCAACTAACGTGTCAGCATTTCGCGTCCCAAATTCTCGGTGGAAAATACGGATATAGAAGAACGCACCTCACCATTTCAGTGGGAAATAATTATTTTCCCTCGTTTTTGTTTATTCATTTATTTTATTTATTTATTTTTTGTGTGTGTGTGCTATCAACTAATCTGACCTCCGAACATACTGCAAAGGACATTTTTTCTCTGGAAACAAAGAGGAAAGGCGGCTCGGATCTTTCCCTTACCTCCGAGGTTTTCTTTACCATTTTTTTTTCATGCTATTTTATTCGTTTTTTAGTTAACTGTACTTCACGACAAATGTCGGAATGGTTAGGGTTAGAGTTAACGTGTTTGGAGGTCAGATTCATCGATAACGTGAAAAAATACTATGAAAAAAAAATGTTCCTACCAAATGCCCGCAGGGTACAGATCTGTGAAACTCCGAGTGTCTTTCCTCCTTCATTTGTCTAGAAAGCTAAAGCTAATCATTTCAGACAGGTTTGGAAGTCAGATTCTATAGTAGCAAAAAAAAAAAAAAATGGTAAAGAAAACTCACGAGAATGAGGAGGGGGAAACCCCCCTTACCCTCCGTTTTCCATGGAAAAAGTACTTTGTGGCATATTCAGAGGTCAGATTAGTCAGGAAAACTAGGCAACGTTTGTCAAAATTCAAAGAAGCCTTTATTAATACTGGAGAGTTTCTAACACGTTTCAATAGTTACGTGACTGCCTACAAAATCTGAATTATTATACAATCCACTATCTCGCACTGCGCTGTTAGATTCTGCATGTCATCATGTATCATCATCATCATCATCATTTTACATCTGCTTTTCCCTGCTTGCAAGGGTGGGATGGGTCCTATTCACACACTTGTCACGGTCCTTCGTCATCTCCACCGTGAGCAGTCACTCTGAATAAATAAGATTGCTTGGGGGGTGGACATGGGCTCTGCAAGCCTTAGTGAAGGCAACCCATCTAAAAGAGCGGTCATTCTGAATTAAAACTGATACAGTGTATGGAGGACTCTTCAGTTTGGTCAGACACCCTCTCTAGTTGTGGTGGTACAATGAAATACACCCAGTCTATGCTGTAAAGTTGTTGGTAATAGGAAGGGCATCCAGTCAGAAAAAAGGCTACTAAAAACTATGTCCAGTACAAAATATAAGATTCACGTTAACTGCATATACAGGAGTAGTACTAGTCATGTTAGTGCTGCACATGGTACCTAAACCACCACTGTCAGGTAACATATCTCAGGGCTGCCACTCTCAATGTAAGCACTCTGAAAGGTGTTCAAGACATGAGATGGAGGGGTGCCTCAGCAAAACTACAGGCAAACTGTGTAAATAAATAAATGCTCTTCTGGGTAGGAAGTGATGATGGTATAGGTGGAGTAGACATTCTACTAGCTGGGAAGTGGATAGATGAGGTAGTTGAGTAAGTGACAGAATTATCAAGCTCAGAATAGTTGTAGGTAATAGAATGACAACAATTATCTCTAGCTATGCACCTCAATCAGGAATAAGTAAGGAACAAAAGGATCGATTCTATGAGGAACTTTTACAAACAACCTCTGTTATAGATGACACAGACTTCATCATCTTAGCTGGTGACTTCAATTGTTATGCTAGACTGCATTAAGATGGCTACACTGGAGTAGTATGATTATGGCTCAAGAAATGAAGAGGGAGTGAAGCTCTTGGAATTCAGTGATGCGAATGAACTGACTATTTGCAACATAAATTTCAGGATCCCCAAAGAAGAATGCACCACAGTTAGTTATTATTGACATCAGAATAAGCACAAAAGAGAACAAGAAACACAGGAAAATATAGAGAAGGAGAGTATGGAAGCTATATGACCTGACTATTAAATATAGGTTTAGAAAAGCTCAATGTGATGCAAATGACAATAGAGAAGAGGTGTTAGATACATATGATATAGAGGACAATTGGAAGTGTTTACATGACAACCTACTGTAGGCTACTGGGGGAGGAAAGATCAATATCAAGTAACTAAAAGATAAGCTAGATGTCAGGTGAACATAGAACATAAAGAAGCTGAAAGCAGAAGGTTTGCCAATGTCTTGAGATGTGAAGTGTTCCACATTGCGAAGCAATGTGTCCATGATAGCCAGGTTGTTGTTGGGGAAATAAATGTGTGTTTAAAATGACACTGGTACACTTAGTGTCACTGTCACTCAAAAGAAAGAGACCTTGAGAAGTTAATGAATATGGAGAACAAGTGGGAGGATACCCCCAGCTGACCCTACAGAGTGACCAGCTTAGTCCTCAGCCCACTCTTGTTTATCATAAGTCTCTAGGTCATAAGAAAAGAGTTTAAGACAAGTTGTCCATGGGAACTTTTATATGCCAATGACCTGGTTCTTAAAGCCAAATCAGTGGAAGAGCTAGAGAGAAATTCTAGTTTGGGAATGTGAGCTAAGAATTAAGAAGACTGAAAGTCAGCTTGTGAAAAATCAAAATTTTGATAAGCACAAAGGAAGACAGGACCCTGATCCCACTGATATGTAGAAAGGGAGTAGCTAGTAACTCTATATGATGTACACAATGTAAATCCTGGGTACACAAGAGATGTAGTGGGATAGCAAGCAGACTAACAGGAAAGATAAACTTTGTATGTGGCAGATGCACAGGGATAGTTGGCAGTAAGGGCATCAGCAAAATAAATGTTTTCCAATCACAGGAAGGGTCCTTAGATGTGGTTCATAGTTTCTGTTATCTAGATGATCTAATTAGCAATGGAGGAAGTTGCTGTGAGAGAATAATAGTTAGAATAAAAACAGGATGGGAAAAGTTCAGGGAGCTACAAGCTCAGTTAACAACAAAAGGTTTCTTTCTACAAAAGAAAGACTGGAGGCATAATGCTTGTGTGCGAAGTGCAATGTTGCATGGTAGAGAGAAATGAAGTGAGCAAAATTTGTTGGATGTGCAATGCTAATGTACAAGAATGACAAAGCATGGATGAACTGAAAAAAAATCTGGATATAAGAAGACTCAGATGTAGTGTGCAGCAGCGAAACTGCACTGGTGTGGCCATGTGGTGTGTATAGATGTTGATGGCTGGGTGAAGAGGTACAAAGTAATCCTAGTTGAGGGAGGCCAAGGAAGATCTGGGCAGAGCTTGTGAGAGCTGATCTCAAATTACTGATTCTATATATTCTCTCAGCTGTGAAACAGATAACACCTGTCTTGTCTCTGTTCTCTCACTCATATATCTCTTTGCGATGAAAGTTCATTTTTCTCTTCTCAGCACCAAGTAACTGCACAACTTACCTTGTATTGTATTTTTTTAAATATTTCTTTCAAACTTAGTGTTTATTATGTGGTCTCAAATCATCTCTCTAGCAGCTGGATGTAATAACACGATACCACATTTAAGCACAAAATTGCATGTATTATAGAAGAGGAATATGGATCCTTTTGAATGTTTGTCTTCTGTTCATTTTTTTTCATGTGCAACTTTTGATGAAGTGACATGGAATTGCTTATGCAATATCTGTATAGATTATACACCCTTTCAATCACTCCCTTCTCTCACCAAATATAAATAAACCTGTTACGAGGTACGAATCTCAGTCATCGCCCAGAATCCAATCTTTGCTCTTTCTCAATGCTATTCTATAATTCTGTCTGGTTGTTCTAAATAATCTTCTTGTATTTTAAAATCCCATTATTCGCTTATTACTGTTATATACTTGTCCAATTATGCCCAAAATTCGAAGATTTTATTTAAACCCTCTTGCTAACTACCCCATACCCCTCCCACCCACCTCCACTCCCCACCATTATTATTAAGACCAATCATACGTCAGCGCCCTATGCTATCACTTCTGGTTGCTTTTCGATATGATGGATGGACTATGGAATTCTGGAGAGTCTGAAAAATCTGGACACTCAGTGACAATGCCAAAGATAAAGACAAATTCACCTCATGCTGCCGGACGAAAAGGCAAGGACTCCCCCTCTTTGTTTCGGCCGTGGATGGCCAACACATCCCTAACCCCCTCCCCCTCCCTGCGCCCCACCTTGCCCACCCACCAAACGCAATCCAAAACTTCAGAGTTGGTACCATGAATGTAGGCACCTTAAAAGGTCGCTCTAACGAGGTTTTAGAAATGCTTGAACGTAAGGAGGTTGATGTTTGCTGTATCCAAGAGACCAGGTGGAGGGGTGGGTCTGCTAGATTCATTGTGGGTAAAAAACGATGCTATAAGCTTTTCTGGGTGGGAAATGACAATGGGGTGGGTGGGGTAGGAATCATGTTAGCAGAAAAATGGGTAGATAAGATAATAGACGTAAATAGAGTGAACGACAGAATAATTAAAATAAGACTTGTCCTAAATAGAACTACTGTGACAGTAATATCTGCGTATGCACCCCAATCCGGACAGATTCTATGAGACATTGATGCTCGCTACCTCCCAAATAACCGACAGTGACTACATAATTATTGCTGGCGACCTAAATAGTCATGTTGGACAACATTGTGACAACTATGGCGGAATCCATGGAGGCTATGGGTTAGGTACTAGAAATGAGGAAGGCTCCAGAATCCTGGAATTCTGTGACACAAATAACCTAACTATCTGTAACACTAACTTCAAAAAACGAGACAATCACTTGATCACCTATAGATCAGGGGAACACGCCAGTCAGATAGATTATAGCCTTACCAGAAGATGTGATAGAGCGTCTGTTCTAAACACTAAATCCCTCCCCCATGAAGAATGCACCTCCCAACATAGACTCATAATCAGCGACCTCATAGTCAGGACAAGACGTACTCGACAACAGAGGAGGACTATCCTCAGGAGAAAAATATGGAAGCTAAAGGACCCCACAGCCAGTAATAAATTTAAAAGCATATTACTTGATGCTTTCGACAGTAAGGAAGAGCAATTAGAGTCGTACAATATAGAGGAACAGTGGGAATTCCTGAAAGCTAACCTGCTGAAGGCGGCAGATGAAGTCTGTGGCTGGAGCAGGCCTATAGGCAGGAGGAGAGTAACGTGGTGGTGGAACAGTAAGGTGGAGGAGTCAATTAAGGCAAAAAAGCAGGCTTGGAAAGTATGGCGGGATGCGGGAAGTAGAGAAGATTATCAAGTGTCCAGGAGGGAAGCTAGGAGACACATGTACTTTGCAAGAAGGGAAGCAGAGGAAAGAAAGTTCAAGCATATTCTACAACGCGAGGACCAAAAACGTGAGGTGTTCAGGATTGCTAGGCAATGTATCAAGGAAAACCGTGATATTGTCAGGGAGAAGTGTGTCCTTAATGATGATGGTGTACTTGCCATCACTGACGCTTGGAAGTGTCACTACGAAAGGCTACTAATGAGGAGAATAAATGGGAGAAAGACAGTCTCCCCCACATCGATCCAATAGAGGGACCAGCAGTGCTAGTTGAAGGTAGTATAATAAGTAAGGCAATCAAAGATATGAAGACGGGTAAGGCGACTGGGCCTTTGGAAATAGTTGCTGAAATGCTAAAAGCATCTGGAACGGTGGGACACACTATGGTCACCCGGATAGTAAACCAAGTCATACAGAATGAGGCCGTTCCGAAGGACTGGCGTAGCAGCATCATCATTAACTGCTACAAGGTTAAAGGAGATGCCCTAGATAGGGGTAACTATAGAGGCATTAAATTAATTGACCAGGTCATGAAGGTCACAGAAAAAGTAATAGCGCAACTAATCAGAGAACGAATTGATCTAGATGAAATGCAGTTCGGGTTTGTGTCAGGTAAAAGTACCACAGACGCTCTTTTCATTGGAGAAGTACCTAGCTAAAAGTAAACCCCTATACTTAGCTTTTGTTGACTTGAAAAAAGCCTTTGACAGAGTCCCCCGCTCCATTATCTGGTGGGCTCTTAGAAAACTAGGTGTTGATGAATGGCTTGTGAGAGCTATACAAGCCATGTATAAAGAAACAGTCAGCAAGGTTAGAATTAACAACGAATATAGTGAAGAGTTTAGCGTAAAAGTTGGTGTTCATCAGGGCTCCGTTCTTAGCCCCCTACTATTTATTATTGCCCTTCAGGCTAAAACAGAGGAGTTCAAGACCGGCTGCCCATGGGAACTCCTATATGCAGATGATCTAACGCTCATAGCTGAATCAATGGCTGAACTAGAGAAGAAATTCCAAACATGGAAGCATGGCCTAGAATCAAAAGGCCTTAAAGTTAACTTGTCTAAGACTAAAGTTCTAGTTTGTAGGAAGGAAAATAGGGCACCGGTCCCATCTGGGAAATGGCCATGCTCAGTGTGTAGGAAAGGAGTAGGTAGAAACTCCATTTTATGTCCCAAATGCAAAGTATGGGTGCATAAAAGATGTAGTGGGATCACAGGTAAGCTAACTAAGAATATAGATTTTATATGTGGCCAATGCAGCAAGTGCCCACGGAATACTAGCTCATTCCATTGCACAGATGGTTCTATAGAAATAGTTGACACCTTCCGTTACCTGGGTGACAAAATCAGCAGTGGGGGAGGGTGCTCTGAAAGTACAGTAGCTAGAGTCAGAACGGGATGGAAAAAGTTCAGAGAGCTTATACCACTATTGGCCGCTAAAGGGTTCTCTCTAAAAATGAAAGGCAGGCTGTATGATGCCTGCATACGAACAGCAATGTTACATGGCAGTGAGACCTGGGCATTGTGTGCAGAGGATATACGCAGACTGGAGAGGAACGAAGCTTGCATGCTCCGCTGGATGTGTAATAGTAATATATGTGAACGGCAAAGCATAAACGAACTAAGGGAGAAATTAGGAATAAGAGGGATCAGATGTTGTTTATTCGAGAGAAGACTACGTTGGTATGGTCACGTGATGCGCATAAAAGACGACAGCTGTATAAAAAAGTGCAGGGCGATAAAAATAGACGGTAGCCACGGAGTAGGCAGACCCAGAAAAACCTGGGACGACTTGATAAATTCCGACCTCACACACTTACACCTCTCCCAGACAATGTCACTGGACCGAGATCTTTCGCGCTACACAGTAATACAGAAGACCCGCCTTGCCTAAGTACAAAGCGAAACCTACAGTCAGTAGGCACCTCTAACAAAAATACACCCCGTCCCACTACCCCCACCTCATCCACACCATCCCCTTCAATGTGAAGTTATGTTGGTACCACAACATCTAGTCCGAAACAAATGAGGGCGTGTAGGTGTCACGACAAAAAAAACACAGTCCACGCTGTAATGTGGCCGTGTAGGTAACCCGGTAAAAACCTCCCAGTCCACACTGTAAACGTGGTTGGTGTTAGAAAGGGCATCCAGCCGTAGAAAACCTGCCAGACAGTCCTATACGAGCAGGACAACCAATCTTGCCTCAAGTGGGGAAAACTCCCGTCCAAACCCATACAAGCGTGGAAGATGGACGTTAAATGATGATGATGATGATTAACCACTGTGAATGACAGTTGCAGCTGCGTATATCTAATCAGCCCATACTTGCAGAAACTATTAATATTTCAGGAAATTATAGTATGCAATTTACCATAACCCACATGCAGCTGTCTCCATTATGAATAATGTATATTGTGTGAGATATTATTTTGTACATTCCCACGTTGAAATTTTATGTCTCAGGGCTTTATGGATCCCTATTCCGCTAGCTTTGTTAACAAATTTATATATATAAACATTTAACTTAAGCCAAAATCTTGATGGGGAGGGGGATATAAGTTAGACAAACTAAAATAAGTCCGTTTCATTCATATAATGCCCCCAACTATAGTTTCTGGAATTAGGGAATTATGAAACAATATTAATTATCTCAATAAATTAAGATAACCAATATTGGAAGAAAATTCCATCATCAGGGAAAAATCTTTTGGAAGTATAGAAAATATTGAATAGATGGCATACAAACCATGTCATTGTTAAAATAATGTTAAAAAATGTGTTCTCTCTTCAGCCTTTATTGTTGTAACTATCAATTTTCTTTACTGGCTGCTGAACTGGGGAATCCTAAAAACTGTTCAAACCCAACATCAGAGCACGTTAACCCCCCACCTCCTTACTGACTTGAGAGGGCGTGCGGTATCTTTGCAGTGGAGTGTAGGGGGGATTCCTGAAAAGATAAAATGCTGGTATACCTAGCCCGGCGCCACCGGGATGGGCCAGCTAGTATATATATATATATTATATATATGTATATATATATATATATATATATATATATATATATATATATATATATATATATATATATATATATGCGTTGCTCGCACCAACCGGAGATATATGGTCTTTAAAGCTAAGAAATACTGATGATGGTTGGAAGATCACTGATGAAGGACCACTTTATTCATATGTAACCCATTTGCAACTCCGCAGCACGTTTATTCTCATATATATCATCATCATCATCATCATCATCATCATTTTACGTCCGCTTTTCCCTGCTTGCAAGGGTGGGACGGGTCTTATTCAGCACAGCATCTCTCCACTCGTCACGGTCCCTCGTCATCTCCACCGTGAGCTTCAATGATCTGAGGTCTGTTCTCACCACCTCCGCCCATGTTTTTCGTGGTCTACCTCTACCACGTCTTCCTTCAACTGGCATTTCCTGGCACTTCTTCACCCATCGGTCATCCTCCATGCGCATCACATGTCCATACCACCTCAGTCTCCTCTCCCGTGCACTACATTCTATCCCTCTCAGACACAGTTTCTCTCTCAACACATTTATGCTGGGTCGTTCACGCACATTTACACTGCACATCCAACGGAGCATGCTTGCCTCATTTCTCTCCAGCCGTCGCATATCCTCTGTAGTTGCTGCCCATGTCTCACTACCATGCAGCATCGCGCTCCTCACACAGGCATCATACAACCGGCCTTTTGTACGCAGGGAGAAACCCTTCTTCGTCAACAGAGGAAGCAGCTCCCTAAACTTCTTCCAACCCGTCCTTATTCTAGATACTATGGCCTCGGAACACCCCCCTCCCATGCTAATCTGATCTCCTAGGTACCGGAAGCTATCCACCACTTCTATAGCGCCCTCTCGCATTTGAAAAATGTGTCTATCAATGCGACTTCTACTGTCTAATTTCCCTGTACATCTACTGCATACATATTTCTCCCTACCTGTTAGTTTGCCTGCTATCCCGCTACATCTCTTGTGTACCCAGGACCTGCATTGTGTGCATTTTATAGAATTTATGCCAGTTCCTTTTCTGCATATCGAACATGGCCATTTCCCTGACGGATTATATATATATATATATATCACAAAGGGAAATATCACCGAAAGAATATGATTGGGAATACAAGCGGCTGAAATGGGGTTCCTCTTAAGGGTCTTTGGATTAACGTTACTCGATAGAGTGCGTAGTTCAGAGATCAGAGAATCACTCTAGGCAGAACCACTATTTCGGAGAAGTAGTGGCTCTACCTGGAAAGAATCACAGAACAGATTTTAAGAACAAAACCAGCTAGCGGGATATGCAGGGGTAGACACTGAGCAAGATGGTTGGATAACATGCATGAGCTTGGCTGGTCTCACTTGGGGATCCAGCTGGATCAGTTGGAGACGGTTGCTCCTAACAGTACCTGCTGGAAGGCATGTTTGAGGACTCTGATCCCACGACCTCCTCAGGAATAAGTGGGTGAAGAAGAAGAAAATTTCTCCCCCTACATTTCATACTAATTCACATATCTCACTTACCATCATATGTGTATTCATTTTGATAAAAAAATAAAATAAATAGCTGCCTATCAGCTGTATTGCAGATTAGCATTATAACTGTATGACTGGTGGAAATCATACCCCTCTCTCATCTCACTTTCTACTCCGTGTGCTTCTCCTTGGGACTAAATGGCCCTTTTGAATTCTTGAGTTTGATATCCCTGCTATACAGGTTATGGAGTACTTTCATCAGAGATATTTAAGAGATATTCTGAATGTATAGTGGCAAATTGGCAGAGACATTAGAATGTGGGATAGAATACTTTGTGGTATTCATTCCAGCTCTGTATGCTCTGAGTACAAATCTTGCTGAGGTCAACTTGCCTTTCATCCTTTCAAGGTCGATAAAAAGTACCAGTCTAATACTGGGGTCATTACTGCCTGCCTTCTCTGGAAAAAATTGGTTGTGTTCAGGCATGGAGAGGGAATGGGGTCTGCCAGGCTTGAAAATGCCCCCAAAAACGTTGTTTGGCACTATGGCGTCCCTACAACTCCACCAGGAGTTATGGGTCCATACATACATACATTCTGGATGTCAGCTCATACATATATACTGTAGTTTTAATGATCCATTGATAGACTCTCACCCAACACCACCTAACTCTTGAAATGTCAAACATTGTTCTTGAAATGTCAAACAAGTAACCTATTTATAATATTAGAACATTAGAAAACTGATCTGACTTACCAGACAAACATCAACAATTCTGCATTAACACTCCTGGGTCTCAAATAATAGGGGGTTGTGAAATAAGAGTTGGGTGTAGTGGTGGAAAAAATCTGAAAAATTAATAAGCGGTGGGTGGGAGGGACGATTATTCAAGACCCAAGAGTACTTATACAATATCCTAGTTCTTCCTTACACATATATATATGACAGTATAACTTGTGTCAACGAGGCAGCATCTACATGGTTTTTAGGCTTGCTAGAAATAGCAGTCAAATTTCCTTGAAGTTATGTTCCCTCTTCTTAACCCATTCGATACCAAATTGCCTGAAACATTCCCTAGTTCCACAATACAAAACTGTTTGTTTTAAAGTGTTTATTATCATCACCATTATCACTGTTTAATGTTCATTTTCCACACTAGCATGGGTTAGACAGAGTGTCACATTATGAGACAAATCAGATCAGGTGACCATGTCTTACTCATACAGATCTGTATTTTGGCTTGGTTTCTACAGCTGGATGCTCTTCCTATAACCAACCACTTCACAGCGTGTACTAGGTGCATTTATCGTGTAGATCACCAAACAATAGGGAGACTGTCGTGCCTTGACATGACTCATGGGTCCTCCCGACTCTTAGCTTGGCAAGTTTTCTATGGCTGGATGCTCTTCCAATCACTAACAACTAACAATACATATATGTATACAGACGTACAGTAGTATGTATATATATATACATACATGCACACATATATATATGTACGTATGGATTCACCGAACATTTATTATAATGCTCGGTGTGTTTGTAAACAAACATCCCGTATTAAGCCGTAGTGTCTAGCAACCATCGTTGCTCGTTTGTTCAACACTGACAAAGGAACGCTGTACTAGTTTCAAGCTTATTAGCTATCGTCAGCAACGTATACCTTCCTGCCAGATTGTTGAACGTATATACTTACCTTATGCATATTAACGGCTGAGTAGCCCAATTTGCATATCGAGTGGGTTAATCGGCCGGGTGCACCGAAAACGATAAACGGAAAAAATGAAACAAAATTTCATTTCCCACTCTTAGTACGGCTGTTACTTAAATATAAGTATGTACACGTACATACATATATGTATACAGACGTACAGTAGTATGTATATATATATATACATACATGCACACATATATATATATGTACGTATGGATTCACCGAACATTTATTATAATGCTCGGTGTGTTTGTAAACAAACATCCTGTATTAAGCCGTAGTGTCTAGCAACCATCGTTGCTCGTTTGTTCAACACTGACAAAGGAACGCTGTACTAGTTTCAAGCTTATTAGCTGTCGTCAGCAACGATAAATATTACAGTACAGCATACCTTTGTCAGTGTTGAACAAACGAGCAACGATGGTTGCTAGACACTACGGCTTAATACGGGATGTTTGTTTACAAAGACACTGAGCATTATAATAAATGTGCGGTGAATCCATACGTACATATATATATGTGTGCATGTATGTATATATATATACATACTACTGTACGTCTGTATACATATATGTATGTACGTGTACATACTTATATTTAACTAACATCCGTACTGAGAGTGGGAAATGAAATTTCGTTTCATTTTTTCCGTTTATCGTTTTCGGTGCACCCGGCCGATTAACCCAAATTGGGCTACTCAGCCGTTAATATGCATAAGGTAAGTATATACGTTCAACAATCTGCAGGAAGGTTATATCAAAATACTGGGTTGTATGAATGTAACTAGGAGACTTGGTTTGTGTGTATAATATTTAATTAACAATTTGTGAATATTTAGAACAGTATAGTTTTCATGTCAATGAGTAGATGAGAGAAAAAGTCTGTCTGAACGCGAATTTCACATGTGCGTGGTGTGTTCGTTTCTTGGTTGCGTATTTTCATAGTTTGTCAATAAAATTTTTCTGTGTATTCGTAATGTTACTCACACAACACCAGATTCTGCTATTTTTTTCTTTTTTCGGGGTCACCACTTATAACAATGAACGGCAGCGTGTTCGTATCACGTCGGGGTCACCAATTATAACAAAATACTGGTGTGTATGAATGTAACAAGGAGACAGGGTTTGTGTGTATAATATTTAATAAACAATTTGTCGATATATAGAACAGTATAGTTGACGCGTCAATGAATAGATAAGAGAATGAAACAAAGTTATTAATTACCGCTTGGTTGCCAGTGTTACACACGCCTGAGTGAAGACTCCTGGCCATGGCCAGGAGGCGCCTGACCGAAAAGGCGAATGAGAGATAGAGAGCTTAGCTAATAAGCTTGAAACTAGTACAGCGTTCCTTTGTCAGTGTTGAACAAACGAGCAACGATGGTTGCTAGACACTACGGCTTAATACGGGATGTTTGTTTACAAAGACACCGAGCATTATAATAAATGTGCGGTGAATCCATACGTACATATATATATGTGTGCATGTATGTATATATATATACATACTACTGTACGTCTGTATACATATATGTATGTACGTGTACATACTTATATTTAAGTAACAGCCGTACTAAGAGTGGGAAATGAAATTTCGTTTCATTTTTTCCGTTTATATATATATATATATATATATACGTGGAAAAGTAAGAAATCGGAGAACAGACTGTTAATACATGTTTATTTAAAACAGCACCTACGTACGTTTCGCCCAGTTGGGCTTGTCAAGGGCATAAATAACCTGTGCGTATCGACAATGGTAAGGTTGTAACCACATCTTGTAACGGATAAAAAATTTATCCGGGAAAGATTGCCCTAACACCCGCCAGAGTTACCCCCTTGACCTACTGCAAAATCAAAACACGCTTTTTTTGCGAAGAATGAATTATGACGTGAACTTAACCCCCAAAACACTTTCCGAGCAATGTAAGGAACACTTTTGGTTATTTATGCCCTTGACAAGCCCAACTGGGCGAAACGTACGTAGGTGCTGTTTTAAATAAACATGTATTAACGGTCTGTTCTCCGATTTCTTACTTTTCCACGTTCTTACGCTCTGCTAACTCTCTCGCCCACTAAATATTAACACTTCTAATATTTAATACTGCCGGCACTAGTATTGAGCACCTTTTGCATACGCTATTTGGCAAATAACTAAATGTATCACCTATCCCTCCTTTTCTTCTCTCTCTCGATACGTAAATACTTTATTATATTTATATATATATATATATATATATATATCATCATTTCATCATTTCATTTTACGTCCGCTTTTCCCTGCTTGCAAGGGTGGGACGGGAACTGATTCTGGCTTGATTTCTACAGCTGGATGCCCTTCCTAACACCAACCTCATTTACAGTGAGTGCTGGGTGCTTTTTTGCCGTGGCACCTACACGACCACTTTGCAGTGGAATGATAGGGACCTCAGTCCCTATCATCTCATTTCTACAGCTGAGTAAACTGGAGCAATTTGAAATAAAGTGTCTTGCTCAAGGAAACAACACACCACCCGGTCTGAGAATTGAACTCACAACCTTTCGATTGCAAGGCCAATGCTCTAACCACTAAGCCATGTGCCTCCATATATATATATATATATATATACAGTATTTTCCGTTGTATTGTAATATAAATATTACACACAGTAGATTATCAGCTCACGTAGAGTTTGCTCGACGGTTCCAGTTGTAGTTCCAAAAGTAATCCGGAGAAAAATAGAAAGATTTGAATGGATACAGTTTAGTTGAAAGGAATTTATTGACACGTGTTTCTATAACAGTTACATAACCTAAAACCCTTTTTTCCCACTACAAGCCGAATATTACATAAAAGAGGGACATCCCCCAACTATATAAACCTTAATCTAGTTAGAAAAATATAAAAACAATCTCTTCTCAACATATATTAATAACCTTAAATTACCACACTAATAATGGAAAGATATGCTGATGAGAATAGGTGCAAATATGCGATAATGAATGTGTCTAAAAACGTCCATAAGTATGTATATATATGTGAAAATGTATATAAATAAGTAAATATATATATATGTTTGATGTGTATAGTTAGATGTAAGTGTATTCATGTATTAAAGTGCATATATATATATGTATATATGTATGTATATGTATGTGTGTATATATATATATATATATATATATATATATATATATATGTGTGTGTATATGTGTATATGTATGTATATATGTGTATATAGATGTGTATGTATGTATATGTGTGTACACATGGACTAGAGTAAGTATGTATATATGTGTGTGTCTATACGTGTGTATATAAAGATAAGTTGAGTATGAAAATGTATACACATGAGTGCGTATGTATGTACATGAATACATGTGTGTATATATATGTGTATGCATGTGTATATATATGTAAGTATGAATATGTGAATTGTGAGTATATGTATTTTGTAGAGGTGTGCAAATATATTTGTGTGTGAATGCGTGGGTGAAAGGATACGTACACTTGAAAGAAAAATTTAAGTCTGAATGTTAATTAAGTGCAAACACAAAACCAACCACGCATATCTTTACTATCTCTAATCCTTCTATAGATTTAGAAAAATAACCAATAATATATTCTATAAAAAATGTCAAAACAACAGATGGGAATCTAATTACTCACTGCCACCAAGAATTCTCACTGCTATCGAAAAACCACTCCTTCAACTATTCTTCTAACAACTTCACCCCTCCCTCCTAATATTCTCTATAAAAACTAAATAGGTCCTCAGTAATATTATTCTGATGAAATGACAGTAAATAATAACATTGAAATATTGAATGCCTGCATAACTAAAAGTTTGTAGATAGCAGCTGTTTTAGGTTATGTAACTGTTATAGAAACACGTGTCAATAAATTCCTTTCAACGAAACTGTATCCATTCAAATCTTTCTATATATATATATATATATATGTATTTAAAAGGTAAACAGAAATAAAAACACAATCGGTACAGTATATGGAAGGAATATATTAGGTTAACGCTTGAAATAGTAGGATGGGGATCTTAACGTTTCGGACGCTAGTCCTTCATCAGAAGAAAAAATGAGAAATTAGATAGATTGAAGGGACGGGCGGGGTGGAATTGGAAAAAATGTCTTTAGATAAAAATAACAGGTCCGGTAACATGCATGGACCTGTTATCGGTAGAGGGTCGGACACCATGCTTTCCAGCATAGTTATGTCTCTTTACGATCTGAGTTCAAATCCCGCCGAGGTTGACTTTGCCTTTCATCCTTACGGGGTCGATAAAATAAAGTACCAGTAATGCACTGGGTAATTAATGGCCTTGTGCCTAAAGTAGAAACAATTATATATATATATATATTTACTAGCAGTGGTACCCGGTGATGCACGGGATAAGATATTTTGGAACGTGAGCCTCCAACAGACCTAATCGTGGAAAAACTGCATGCCTGGACAATATGTAAAGAAAATAAACCGAATACTCTGATGGCTGGATAATCTTCAAGATTTTCCTCGATGAAGCAGGAAAAATGCAGGTTTTCACCTAATGCGGGCCCCAAGGGATCAAGAAAATGAATTTTTATGTGCATAATATGCCTTGAAATTTCAGCAAAAAAGCCCTAATGTGGGCTCTAGGCCATAAAAAAGTTGGATTTTCTTTGCTCACGTTATGAAGAAGAGACTGACTAATACATAGTTACAATTTCAAGGAAATCAGTGTGACGTAACGCCTCAAAAAACCCCTAAAAATCTGAAAAAAAACGCAGTTTTTCACCTAATGCGGGCCCTAGGGGATCAAAAAGTTGAACCATAAGCTGAAACATAAGTAATACACATGTAAAGTTTGAAAAAAATCGGTTGGGTACTTCTCGAGTTTTAGCGATTCAAACTAACAGACACACAGACAGACATCTTCAGTTTTATATATATAGACTAGCAGAAAACCACCCGGTGGGTGGTTTTCTGCTAGTTGATATATATTTAACACACATACATATATATATATACACCCATGTTCATATTTTGAGATGCATTATTCTCAAATCAGATTATTATCTCTGACAGGAAGAACCAGTTTATAATTTTTAAGAAAAATTAAGCATACAGACATATTTTAGGAAACTTATGAATTCCTGTACACTCACACTTACACAGATACACACAGACACACGTACAGACAGACACACACGCATACAGACACATACGCTAACACACACATACCATACACACACTCATACATACGCACATATGCACACACATACACACGCACATACACACTTAAACCTATATATATGTATATATATAGAGAGACATACATAATATACATATATAATATATATATATAATATATATATATATATATATTATATATATATATATATTATATACACACACACACACAACACACACCCATATATAAAACACACGCGCGCACACATACACACATATAATACACACATACACACATATAACACACACACACACGCATACACACACATATAACACACACACACACATATATATATATATTATATGCTCAGCCCCAGTGAGTTGGTTAAAACACAAAAGCCAGTCTTAAAGTTGTCGTCTGTAAATTCAAAGAACTCGGCTGTGTCTGGCTAGATCTCCATGGTAACTACTCCAAGGTCGCGCGTGCCATGGCTGGGAACGCAGGTGTCACATGCTGGCCTAGAACGCTGGTTGTTGGAATCAGTGGTCGATGACAGGGAGTGAGAGGGGAGAGAAAGAAAGGCAGAGGTGAAGTGACGAAGTGACCCTCTCTTCCTCCTCCTCCATCTCCCCATTCGTCACAGCAATAGAGGGGATGAATGTTAGTGTGTTACAAAGAGAAAGAGTGAGAGTGAGAGAAAGAGACAGACTAAAAGAGAGGGATAGCTGGAGAGAGAGAGAGATAGCAACCACGCGTGTACGTGTTTCCACTGTCGGACAGACAGACAGAGAAATTGCTGGTTATATATTATAAGGAGATTATATATATATATATGACAATGACACTGGATCGAGATCTTTGGCGCTATGCAGTTATACAGAAGACCTGCCTTCTCTTACATATGAACTTAAACCTACAGTCAGTAGACACCTCTTAACCAAATATACACTCCAACCCACTACCCCTACTCCATCCTCCCACTCCCACCAACACCACCCTTTCACTGTAAAGTTATATTGGTACCACAGAACATCCAGTCCACACTAAAGAGGTCATGTAGGTGACACCCAGTATACACTGTAAAGTGGTCGCGTGGGAGACACGGTAAAAAGGTTCCCAGTTCACACTGTAAATGTGGTTGGTGTTAGGAAGGGCATCCAGCCGTAGAAAACCTGCCAGATACAGTTCTGTATGAGCGAGACATGGTCATCTGACCAATCTTGCCTCAAATAGGACAAACCCGTCCAACCCATGCTAGTGTGGAAGATGGACGTTAAACGATGATGATGGTATCAATGTTACAAGGTATAGAGTTAGATTTAAGGTCAGTGTAACCTTAACATTTCTCTCCTTTCTGTCTGGGGATGTGTGTGTGTGGAGGGGAGCATCTTCGTAGTATATCTTGATACCTTATCAATCGACCCCCCCCCCCCCACACATACATACACATATACACAGACACATGCTCACCAATCGACCTTCCATGTACACACACTGAATAATAGACCCTCCTAACACATACACACCCCAACAACTGATCAAACCCAACCCTCTACACACACACATGTACACTCTCACCAATCAACCCTCCACACACACCCTCACCAATCGACGCACCACATACACACATACCCTCACCAATTGACCCTACACACACACACACACACACACAATACTACCCAATTCCATTGACTTTCAGAAAACATTGTTCAGTATTTTGGCAACAGACAATGCAACATACATACATTGAATGTTCAAGTCAAGGCTACTGTTGCTGATGGTGATGATGATGATGGTAAAGGGAGAGAGAGTGATAGAAAGATAGTAGACATGTAATGAGAATTGATGATTATGATAGTAATGATGTTGATGATGATGACGATAATAATGAGGATTATAAACGGAGAGAGAGAGAGAAAGAGATAGAGAAATAGGAAACATGTAGAATTGATGATTATGATAGTAATGATGCTGAAGATGATGATGATGAGGACTAAAGTGATTAGCATGATGATGATGATGATGATGATGATGATGATGATGATAGTGCTAAAGATGATGATGAGAAAACAGTATAGTTCCTAAACTTTCAGAAACATTTTTTCATGCTCAGAGTTGCTGGAACAAACTACCTGCATCAGTTGTTAGCTGTCGAGACACTGCATCCTTTAAAACCTCCATGGAACAAACTACCTGCACCAGTTGTTAGCTGTCGAGACACTGCATCCTTTATAACCTCCATGGAACAAACTACCTGCATCAGTTGTTAGCTATCGAGACACTGCATCCTTTAAAACCTCCATGGAACAAACTACCTGCATCAGTTGTTAGCTGTCGAGACACTGCATCCTTTAAAACCTCCATGGAACAAACTACCTGCATCAGTTGTTAGCTGTCGAGACACTGCATCCTTTAAAACCTCCATGGAACAAACTACCTCCATCAGTTGTTAGCTGTCGAGACACTGCTTCCTTTAAAACCTCCATGGAACAAACTACCTGCATCAGTTGTTAGCTGTCGAGACACTGCATCCTTTAAAACCTCCATGGAACAAACTACCTGCATCAGTTGTTAGCTGTCGAGACACTGCAACCTTTAAAACCTCCATGGAACAAACTACCTGCATCAGTTGTTAGCTGTCGAGACACTGCATCCTTTAAAACCTCCATGGAACAAACTACCTGCATCAGTTGTTAGCTGTCGAGACACTGCATCCTATAAAACCTCCATGGAACAAACTACCTACATCAGTAGTTAGCTGTCGAGACACTGCATCCTTTAAAACCTCCACGGAACAAACTGCCTGCATCAGTTGTTAGCTGTCGAGACACTGCATCCTTTAAAACCTCCATGGAACAAACTACCTGCATCAGTTGTTAGCTGTCGAGACACTGCATCCTTTAAAACCTCCATGGAACAAACTACCTGCATCAGTTGTTAGCTGTCGAGACACTGCATCCTTTAAAACCTCTATGGATCAAACTAACTGCAACAGTTGCTAGCTATCGAGACACTGCATCCTTTAAAACCTCCATGGAACAAACTACCTACATCAGTTGTTAGCTGTCGAGACACTGCATCCTTTAAAACCTCCATGGAACAAACTACCTGCATCAGTTGTTAGCTGTCGAGACACTGCATCCTTTAAAACCTCCATGGAACAAACTACCTACATCAGTAGTTAGCTGTCGAGACACTGCATCCTTTAAAACATCCATGGAACAAACTGCCTGTATCAGTTGTTAGCTGTCGAGACACTGCATCCTTTAAAACCTCCATGGAACAAACTACCTACATCAGTTGTTAGCTGTCGAGACACTGCATCCTTTAAAACCTCCATGGAACAAACTACCTTCATCAGTTGTTAGCTGTCGAGACACTGCATCCTTTAAAACCTCCATGGAACAAACTACCTGCATCAGTTGTTAGCTGTCGAGACACTGCATCCTTTAAAACCTCCATGGAACAAACTACCTGCATCAGTTGTTAGCTGTCGAGACACTGCATCCTTTAAAACCTCCATGGATCACACTACCTACATCAGTAGTTAGCTGTCGAGACACTGCATCCTTTAAAACCTCCATGGAACAAACTGCCTGTATCAGTTGTTAGCTGTCGAGACACTGCATCCTTTAAAACCTCCATGGAACAAACTACCTACATCAGTTGTTAGCTGTCGAGACACTGCATCCTTTAAAACCTCCATGGAACAAACTACCTGCATCAGTTGTTAGCTGTCGAGACACTGCATCCTTTAAAACCTCCATGGAACAAACTACCTGCATCAGTTGTTAGCTGTCGAGACACTGCATCCTTTAAAACCTCCATGGATCAAACTACCTGCAACAGTTGCTAGCTGTCGAGACACTGCATCCGATAAAACCTCCATGGAACAAACTACCTACATCAGTTGTTAGCTGTCGAGACACTGCTTCCTTTAAAACCTCCATGGAACAAACTACCTACATCAGTTGTTAGCTGTCGAGACACTGCATCCTTTAAAACCT
The DNA here is from genome assembly GCA_964016885.1 of Eledone cirrhosa. Classification (NCBI taxonomy): domain Eukaryota; kingdom Metazoa; phylum Mollusca; class Cephalopoda; order Octopoda; family Eledonidae; genus Eledone; species Eledone cirrhosa. The sequence continues at coordinate 333,100,097 of OZ024743.1, forward strand.
CCATGGAACAAACTACCTGCATCAGTTGTTAGCTGTCGAGACACTGCATCCTTTAAAACCTCCATGGAACAAACTACCTGCATCAGTTGTTAGCTGTCGAGACACTGCATCCTTTAAAACCTCCATGGAACAAACTACCTGCATCAGTTGTTAGCTGTCGAGACACTGCATCCTTTAAAACCTCCATGGAACAAACTACCTGCATCAGTAGTTAGCTGTCGAGACACTGCATTCTTTAAAACCTCCAAGGAACAAACTACCTGCATCAGTAGTTAGCTGTCGAGGCACTGCATCCTTTAAAACCTCCATGGAACAAACTGCCTGTATCAGTTGTTAGCTGTCGAGACACTGCATCCTTTAAAACCTCCATGGAACAAACTACCTGCATCAGTTGTTAGCTGTCGAGACACTGCATCCTTTAAAACCTCCATGGAACAAACTACCTGCATCAGTTGTTAGCTGTCGAGACACTGCATCCTTTAAAACCTCCATGGAACAAACTACCTGCATCAGTTGTTAGCTGTCGAGACACTGCATCCTTTAAAACCTCCATGGAACAAACTACCTGCATCAGTAGTTAGCTGTCGAGACACTGCATTCTTTAAAACCTCCATGGAACATACTACCTGCATCAGTAGTTAGCTGTCGAGACACTGCATCCTTTAAAACCTCCATGGAACAAACTGCCTGTATCAGTTGTTAGCTGTCGAGACACTGCATCCTTTAAAACCTCCATGGAACAAACTACCTCCATCAGTTGTTAGCTGTCGAGACACTGCATCCTTTAAAACCTCCATGGAACAAACTGCCTGTATCAGTTGTTAGCTGTCGAGACACTGCATCCTTTAAAACCTCCATGGAACAAACTACCTGCATCAGTAGTTAGCTGTCGAGACACTGCATTCTTTAAAACCTCCAAGGAACAAACTACCTGCATCAGTAGTTAGCTGTCGAGGCACTGCATCCTTTAAAACCTCCATGGAACAAACTGCCTGTATCAGTTGTTAGCTGTCGAGACACTGCATCCTTTAAAACCTCCATGGAACAAACTACCTGCATCAGTTGTTAGCTGTCGAGACACTGCATCCTTTAAAACCTCCATGGAACAAACTACCTGCATCAGTAGTTAGCTGTCGAGACACTGCATTCTTTAAAACCTCCATGGAACATACTACCTGCATCAGTAGTTAGCTGTCGAGACACTGCATCCTTTAAAACCTCCAAGGAACAAACTACCTGCATCAGTAGTTAGCTGTCGAGGCACTGCATCCTTTAAAACCTCCATGGAACAAACTGCCTGTATCAGTTGTTAGCTGTCGAGACACTGCATCCTTTAAAACCTCCATGGAACAAACTACCTGCATCAGTTGTTAGCTGTCGAGACACTGCATCCTTTAAAACCTCCATGGAACAAACTACCTGCATCAGTAGTTAGCTGTCGAGACACTGCATTCTTTAAAACCTCCAAGGAACAAACTACCTGCATCAGTAGTTAGCTGTCGAGGCACTGCATCCTTTAAAACCTCCATGGAACAAACTGCCTGTATCAGTTGTTAGCTGTCGAGACACTGCATCCTTTAAAACCTCCATGGAACAAACTACCTGCATCAGTTGTTAGCTGTCGAGACACTGCATCCTTTAAAACCTCCATGGAACAAACTACCTGCATCAGTTGTTAGCTGTCGAGACACTGCATCCTTTAAAACCTCCATGGAACAAACTACCTGCATCAGTTGTTAGCTGTCGAGACACTGCATCCTTTAAAACCTCCATGGAACAAACTACCTGCATCAGTAGTTAGCTGTCGAGACACTGCATTCTTTAAAACCTCCATGGAACATACTACCTGCATCAGTAGTTAGCTGTCGAGACACTGCATCCTTTAAAACCTCCATGGAACAAACTGCCTGTATCAGTCGTTAGCTGTCGAGACACTGCATCCTTTAAAACCTCCATGGAACAAACTACCTCCATCAGTTGTTAGCTGTCGAGACACTGCATCCTTTAAAACCTCCATGGAACAAACTACCTGCATCAGTTGTTAGCTGTCGAGACACTGCATCCTTTAAAACCTCCATGGAACAAACTACCTGCATCAGTTGTTAGCTGTCGAGACACTGCATCCTTTAAAACCTCCATGGAACAAACTACCTGCATCAGTAGTTAGCTGTCGAGACACTGCATTCTTTAAAACCTCCATGGAACATACTACCTGCATCAGTAGTTAGCTGTCGAGACACTGCATCCTTTAAAACCTCCATGGAACAAACTGCCTGTATCAGTTGTTAGCTGTCGAGACACTGCATCCTTTAAAACCTCCATGGAACAAACTACCTCCATCAGTTGTTAGCTGTCGAGACACTGCATCCTTTAAAACCTCCATGGAACAAACTACCTGCATCAGTTGTTAGCTGTCGAGACACTGCATCCTTTAAAACCTCCATGGAACAAACTACCTGCATCAGTTGTTAGCTGTCGAGACACTGCATCCTTTAAAACCTCCATGGAACAAACTACCTGCATCAGTTGTTAGCTGTCGAGACACTGCTTCCTTTAAAACCTCCATGGAACAAACTACCTGCATCAGTTGTTAGCTGTCGAGACACTGCATCCTTTAAAACCTCCATGGAACAAACTACCTGCATCAGTTGTTAGCTGTCGAGACACTGCATCCTTTAAAACCTCCATGGAACAAACTACCTGCATCAGTTGTTAGCTGTCGAGACACTGCATCCTTTAAAACCTCCATGGAACAAACTACCTGCATCAGTTGTTAGCTGTCGAGACACTGCATCCTTTAAAACCTCCATGGATCAAACTACCTGCAACAGTTGCTAGCTGTCGAGACACTGCATCCTTTAAAACCTCCATGGAACAAACTACCTACATCAGTTGTTAGCTGTCGAGACACTGCATCCTTTAAAACCTCCATGGAACAAACTACCTGCATCAGTTGTTAGCTGTTGAGACACTGCTTCCTTTAAAACCTCCATGGAACAAACTACCTACATCAGTTGTTAGCTGTTGAAACACTGCTTCCTTTAAAACCTCCATGGAACAAACTACCTGCATCAGTTGTTAGCTGTCGAGACACTGCATCCTTTAAAACCTCCATGGAACAAACTACCTGCATCAGTTGTTAGCTGTCGAGACACTGCATCCTTTAAAACCTCCATGGAACAAACTACCTGCATCAGTTGTTAGCTGTCGAGACACTGCATCCTTTAAAACCTCCATGGAACAAACTACCTGCATCAGTTGTTAGCTGTCGAGACACTGCATCCTTTAAAACCTCCATGGATCAAACTACCTGCAACAGTTGCTAGCTGTCGAGACACTGCATCCGTTAAAACCTCCATGGAACAAACTACCTACATCAGTTGTTAGCTGTCGAGACACTGCTTCCTTTAAAACCTCCATGGAACAAACTACCTACATCAGTTGTTAGCTGTTGAGACACTGCTTCCTTTAAAACCTCCATGGAACAAACTACCTGCATCAGTTGTTAGCTGTCGAGACACTGCATCCTTTAAAACCTCCATGGAACAAACTACCTGCATCAGTTGTTAGCTGTCGAGACACTGCATCCTTTCAAACCTCCATGGAACAAACTACCTGCATCAGTTGTTAGCTGTCGAGACACTGCATCCTTTAAAACCTCCATGGAACAAACTACCTGCATCAGTAGTTAGCTGTCGAGACACTGCATTCTTTAAAACCTCCATGGAACAAACTACCTGCATCAGTAGTTAGCTGTCGAGACACTGCATCCTTTAAAACCTCCATGGAACAAACTGCCTGTATCAGTTGTTAGCTGTCGAGACACTGCATCCTTTAAAACCTCCATGGAACAAACTACCTCCATCAGTTGTTAGCTGTCGAGACACTGCATCCTTTAAAACCTCCATGGAACAAACTACCTGCATCAGTTGTTAGCTGTCGAGACACTGCATCCTTTAAAACCTCCATGGAACAAACTACCTGCATCAGTTGTTAGCTGTCGAGACACTGCATCCTTTAAAACCTCCATGGAACAAACTACCTGCATCAGTTGTTAGCTGTCGAGACACTGCTTCCTTTAAAACCTCCATGGAACAAACTACCTGCATCAGTTGTTAGCTGTCGAGACACTGCATCCTTTAAAACCTCCATGGAACAAACTACCTGCATCAGTTGTTAGCTGTCGAGACACTGCATCCTTTAAAACCTCCATGGAACAAACTACCTGCATCAGTTGTTAGCTGTTGAGACACTGCTTCCTTTAAAACCTCCATGGAACAAACTACCTGCATCAGTTGTTAGCTGTCGAGACACTGCATCCTTAAAAACCTCCATGGAACAAACTACCTGCATCAGTTGTTAGCTGTCGAGACACTGCATCCTTTAAAACCTCCATGGAACAAACTACCTGCATCAGTTGTTAGCTGTCGAGACACTGCATCCTTTAAAACCTCCATGGATCAAACTACCTGCAACAGTTGCTAGCTGTCGAGACACTGCATCCGTTAAAACCTCCATGGAACAAACTACCTACATCAGTTGTTAGCTGTCGAGACACTGCATCCTTTAAAACCTCCATGGAACAAACTACCTACATCAGTTGTTAGCTGTTGAGACACTGCTTCCTTTAAAACCTCCATGGAACAAACTACCTACATCAGTTGTTAGCTGTCGAGACACTGCTTCCTTTAAAACCTCCATGGAACAAACTACATACATCAGTTGTTAGCTGTTGAGACACTGCTTCCTTTAAAACCTCCATGGAACAAACTACCTGCATCAGTTGTTAGCTGTCGAGACACTGCATCCTTTAAAACCTCCATGGAACAAACTACCTGCATCAGTTGTTAGCTGTCGAGACACTGCATCCTTTAAAACCTCCATGGAACAAACTACCTGCATCAGTTGTTAGCTGTCGAGACACTGCATCCTTTAAAACCTCCATGGAACAAACTACCTGCATCAGTAGTTAGCTGTCGAGACACTGCATTCTTTAAAACCTCCATGGAACAAACTACCTGCATCAGTAGTTAGTTGTCGAGACACTGCATCCTTTAAAACCTCCATGGAACAAACTGCCTGTATCAGTTGTTAGCTGTCGAGACACTGCATCCTTTAAAACCTCCATGGAACAAACTACCTACATCAGTTGTTAGCTGTCGAGACACTGCATCCTTTAAAACCTCCATGGAACAAACTACCTGCATCAGTTGTTAGCTGTCGAGACACTGCATCCTTTAAAACCTCCATGGAACAAACTGCCTGTATCAGTTGTTAGCTGTCGAGACACTGCATCCTTTAAAACCTCCATGGAACAAACTACCTACATCAGTTGTTAGCTGTCGAGACACTGCATCCTTTAAAACCTCCATGGAACAAACTACCTGCATCAGTTGTTAGCTGTCGAGACACTGCATCCTTTAAAACCTCCATGGAACAAACTACCTGCATCAGTTGTTAGCTGTCGAGACACTGCATCCTTTAAAATCTCCATGGAACAAACTACCTGCATCAGTTGTTAGCTGTCGAGACACTGCTTCCTTTAAAACCTCCATGGAACAAACTACCTGCATCAGTTGTTAGCTGTCGAGACACTGCATCCTTTAAAACCTCCATGGAACAAACTACCTGCATCAGTTGTTAGCTGTCGAGACACTGCATCCTTTAAAACCTCCATGGAAAAAAACTACCTGCATCAGTTGTTAGCTGTTGAGACACTGCTTCCTTTAAAACCTCCATGGAACAAACTACCTGCATCAGTTGTTAGCTGTCGAGACACTGCATCCTTAAAAAGCTCCATGGAACAAACTACCTGCATCAGTTGTTAGCTGTCGAGACACTGCATCCTTTAAAACCTCCATGGAACAAACTACCTGCATCAGTTGTTAGCTGTCGAGACACTGCATCCTTTAAAACCTCCATGGATCAAACTACCTGCAACAGTTGCTAGCTGTCGAGACACTGCATCCGTTAAAACCTCCATGGAACAAACTACCTACATCAGTTGTTAGCTGTCGAGACACTGCATCCTTTAAAACCTCCATGGAACAAACTACCTGCATCAGTTGTTAGCTGTCGAGACACTGCATCCTTTAAAACCTCCATGGAACAAACTACCTGCATCAGTTGTTAGCTGTCGAGACACTGCTTCCTTTAAAACCTCCATGGAACAAACTACCTGCATCAGTTGTTAGCTGTCGAGACACTGCATCCTTTAAAACCTCCATGGAACAAACTACCTGCATCAGTTGTTAGCTGTCGAGACACTGCATCCTTTAAAACCTCCATGGAACAAACTACCTGCATCAGTTGTTAGCTGTTGAGACACTGCTTCCTTTAAAACCTCCACGGAACAAACTACCTGCATCAGTTGTTAGCTGTCGAGACACTGCATCCTTAAAAACCTCCATGGAACAAACTACCTGCATCAGTTGTTAGCTGTCGAGACACTGCATCCTTTAAAACCTCCATGGAACAAACTACCTGCATCAGTTGTTAGCTGTCGAGACACTGCATCCTTTAAAACCTCCATGGATCAAACTACCTGCAACAGTTGCTAGCTGTCGAGACACTGCATCCGTTAAAACCTCCATGGAACAAACTACCTACATCAGTTGTTAGCTGTCGAGACACTGCATCCTTTAAAACCTCCATGGAACAAACTACCTACATCAGTTGTTAGCTGTCGAGACACTGCATCCTTTAAAACCTCCATGGAACAAACTACCTGCATCAGTTGTTAGCTGTCGAGACACTGCATCCTTTAAAACCTCCATGGATCAAACTACCTGCAACAGTTGCTAGCTGTCGAGACACTGCATCCGTTAAAACCTCCATGGAACAAACTACCTACATCAGTTGTTAGCTGTCGAGACACTGCATCCTTTAAAACCTCCATGGAACAAACTACCTACATCAGTTGTTAGCTGTTGAGACACTGCTTCCTTTAAAACCTCCATGGAACAAACTACCTACATCAGTTGTTAGCTGTCGAGACACTGCTTCCTTTAAAACCTCCATGGAACAAACTACATACATCAGTTGTTAGCTGTTGAGACACTGCTTCCTTTAAAACCTCCATGGAACAAACTACCTGCATCAGTTGTTAGCTGTCGAGACACTGCATCCTTTAAAACCTCCATGGAACAAACTACCTGCATCAGTTGTTAGCTGTCGAGACACTGCATCCTTTAAAACCTCCATGGAACAAACTACCTGCATCAGTTGTTAGCTGTCGAGACACTGCATCCTTTAAAACCTCCATGGAACAAACTACCTGCATCAGTAGTTAGCTGTCGAGACACTGCATTCTTTAAAACCTCCATGGAACAAACTACCTGCATCAGTAGTTAGTTGTCGAGACACTGCATCCTTTAAAACCTCCATGGAACAAACTGCCTGTATCAGTTGTTAGCTGTCGAGACACTGCATCCTTTAAAACCTCCATGGAACAAACTACCTACATCAGTTGTTAGCTGTCGAGACACTGCATCCTTTAAAACCTCCATGGAACAAACTACCTGCATCAGTTGTTAGCTGTCGAGACACTGCATCCTTTAAAACCTCCATGGAACAAACTGCCTGTATCAGTTGTTAGCTGTCGAGACACTGCATCCTTTAAAACCTCCATGGAACAAACTACCTACATCAGTTGTTAGCTGTCGAGACACTGCATCCTTTAAAACCTCCATGGAACAAACTACCTGCATCAGTTGTTAGCTGTCGAGACACTGCATCCTTTAAAACCTCCATGGAACAAACTACCTGCATCAGTTGTTAGCTGTCGAGACACTGCATCCTTTAAAATCTCCATGGAACAAACTACCTGCATCAGTTGTTAGCTGTCGAGACACTGCTTCCTTTAAAACCTCCATGGAACAAACTACCTGCATCAGTTGTTAGCTGTCGAGACACTGCATCCTTTAAAACCTCCATGGAACAAACTACCTGCATCAGTTGTTAGCTGTCGAGACACTGCATCCTTTAAAACCTCCATGGAAAAAAACTACCTGCATCAGTTGTTAGCTGTTGAGACACTGCTTCCTTTAAAACCTCCATGGAACAAACTACCTGCATCAGTTGTTAGCTGTCGAGACACTGCATCCTTAAAAAGCTCCATGGAACAAACTACCTGCATCAGTTGTTAGCTGTCGAGACACTGCATCCTTTAAAACCTCCATGGAACAAACTACCTGCATCAGTTGTTAGCTGTCGAGACACTGCATCCTTTAAAACCTCCATGGATCAAACTACCTGCAACAGTTGCTAGCTGTCGAGACACTGCATCCGTTAAAACCTCCATGGAACAAACTACCTACATCAGTTGTTAGCTGTCGAGACACTGCATCCTTTAAAACCTCCATGGAACAAACTACCTGCATCAGTTGTTAGCTGTCGAGACACTGCATCCTTTAAAACCTCCATGGAACAAACTACCTGCATCAGTTGTTAGCTGTCGAGACACTGCTTCCTTTAAAACCTCCATGGAACAAACTACCTGCATCAGTTGTTAGCTGTCGAGACACTGCATCCTTTAAAACCTCCATGGAACAAACTACCTGCATCAGTTGTTAGCTGTCGAGACACTGCATCCTTTAAAACCTCCATGGAACAAACTACCTGCATCAGTTGTTAGCTGTTGAGACACTGCTTCCTTTAAAACCTCCACGGAACAAACTACCTGCATCAGTTGTTAGCTGTCGAGACACTGCATCCTTAAAAACCTCCATGGAACAAACTACCTGCATCAGTTGTTAGCTGTCGAGACACTGCATCCTTTAAAACCTCCATGGAACAAACTACCTGCATCAGTTGTTAGCTGTCGAGACACTGCATCCTTTAAAACCTCCATGGATCAAACTACCTGCAACAGTTGCTAGCTGTCGAGACACTGCATCCGTTAAAACCTCCATGGAACAAACTACCTACATCAGTTGTTAGCTGTCGAGACACTGCATCCTTTAAAACCTCCATGGAACAAACTACCTACATCAGTTGTTAGCTGTTGAGACACTGCTTCCTTTAAAACCTCCATGGAACAAACTACCTACATCAGTTGTTAGCTGTCGAGACACTGCTTCCTTTAAAACCTCCATGGAACAAACTACATACATCAGATGTTAGCTGTTGAGACACTGCTTCCTTTAAAACCTCCATGGAACAAACTACCTGCATCAGTTGTTAGCTGTCGAGACACTGCATCCTTTAAAACCTCCATGGAACAAACTACCTGCATCAGTTGTTAGCTGTCGAGACACTGCATCCTTTAAAACCTCCATGGAACAAACTACCTGCATCAGTTGTTAGCTGTCGAGACACTGCATCCTTTAAAACCTCCATGGAACAAACTACCTGCATCAGTTGTTAGCTGTTGAGACACTGCTTCCTTTAAAACCTCCATGGAACAAACTACCTGCATCAGTTGTTAGCTGTCGAGACACTGCATCCTTAAAAACCTCCATGGAACAAACTACCTGCATCAGTTGTTAGCTGTCGAGACACTGCATCCTTTAAAACCTCCATGGAACAAACTACCTGCATCAGTTGTTAGCTGTCGAGACACTGCATCCTTTAAAACCTCCATGGATCAAACTACCTGCAACAGTTGCTAGCTGTCGAGACACTGCATCCGTTAAAACCTCCATGGAACAAACTACCTACATCAGTTGTTAGCTGTCGAGACACTGCATCCTTTAAAACCTCCATGGAACAAACTACCTACATCAGTTGTTAGCTGTTGAGACACTGCTTCCTTTAAAACCTCCATGGAACAAACTACCTACATCAGTTGTTAGCTGTTGAGACACTGCTTCCTTTAAAACCTCCATGGAACAAACTACCTGCATCAGTTGTTAGCTGTCGAGACACTGCATCCTTTAAAACCTCCATGGAACAAACTACCTGCATCAGTTGTTAGCTGTCGAGACACTGCATCCTTTAAAACCTCCATGGAACAAACTACCTGCATCAGTTGTTAGCTGTCGAGACACTGCATCCTTTTAAACCTCCATGGAACAAACTACCTGCATCAGTAGTTAGCTGTCGAGACACTGCATCCTTTAAAACCTCCATGGAACAAACTACCTGCATCAGTAGTTAGCTGTCGAGACACTGCATCCTTTAAAACCTCCATGGAACAAACTGCCTGATTCAGTTGTTAGCTGTCGAGACACTGCATCCTTTAAAACCTCCATGGAACAAACTACCTACATCAGTTGTTAGATGTCGAGACACTGCATCCTTTAAAACCTCCATGGATCAAACTACCTGCAACAGTTGCTAGCTGTCGAGACACTGCATCCTTTAAAACCTCCATGGAACAAACTACCTGCATCAGTTGCTAGCTGTCGAGACACTGCATCCTTTAAAACCTCCATGGAACAAACTACCTACATCAGTTGGTAGCTGTCGAGACACTGCATCCTTTAAAACCTCCATGGAACAAACTACCTACATCAGTTGTTAGCTGTCGAGACACTGCTTCCTTTAAAACCTCCATGGAACAAACTACCTGCATGAGTTGTTAGCTGTCGAGACACTGCATCCTTTAAAACCTCCATAGAATAAATTACCTGCATCAGTTGTTAGCTGTCGAGACACTGTATCCTTTAAAACCTCCATGGAACAAACTACCTGCATCAGTTGTTAGTTGTCCGGACACTGCATCCTTTAAAACCTCCATGGAACAAACTCCCTGCATCAGTTGTTAGCTGTCGAGACACTGCATCCTTTAAAACCTCCATGGAACAAACTACCTGCATCAGTTGTTAGTTGTCCGGACACTGCATCCTTTAAAACCTCCATGGAACAAACTACCTGCATCAGTTGTTAGCTGTCGAGACACTGCATCTTTTAAAACCTCCATGGAACAAACTACCTGCATCAGCTGTTAGCTATCGAGACACTGCATCCTTTAAAACCTCCATAGAACATACTACCTGCATCAGTTGTTAGCTGTCAGGACACTACACCCTTTAAAACCTCCATGGAACAAACTACCTGCATCAGTTGTTAGCTGTCAGGACACTGCATCCTTTAAAACCTCCATGGAACAAACTACCTGCATCAGTTGTTAGCTGTCGAGACACTGCATCCTTTAAAACCTCCATGGAACAAACTACCTGCATCAGTTGTTAGCTGTCGAGACACTGCATCCTTTAAAACCTCCATGGAACAAACTACCTGCATCAGTTGTTAGCTGTCGAAACACTGCATCCTTTAAAACCTCCATGGAACAAACTACCTGAATCAGTTGTTAGCTGTCGAGACACTGCATCCTTTAAAACCTCCATGGAACAAACTACCTGAATCAGTTGTTAGCTGTCGAGACACTGCATCCTTTAAAACCTCCATGGAACAAACTACCTGCATCAGTTGTTAGCTGTCGAGACACTGCATCCTTTAAAACCTCCATGGAACAAACTACCTACATCAGTAGTTAGCTGTCGAGACACTGCATCCTTTAAAACCTCCATGGAACAAACTGCCTGTATCAGTTGTTAGCTGTCGAGACACTGCATCCTTTAAAACCTCCATGGAACAAACTACCTACATCAGTTGTTAGCTGTCGAGACACTGCATCCTTTAAAACCTCCATGGAACAAACTACCTGCATCAGTAGTTAGCTGTCGAGACACTGCATTCTTTAAAACCTCCATGGAACAAACTACCTGCATCAGTAGTTAGTTGTCGAGACACTGCATCCTTTAAAACCTCCATGGAACAAACTGCCTGTATCAGTTGTTAGCTGTCGAGACACTGCATCCTTTAAAACCTCCATGGAACAAACTACCTACATCAGTTGTTAGCTGTCGAGACACTGCATCCTTTAAAACCTCCATGGAACAAACTACCTGCATCAGTTGTTAGCTGTCGAGACACTGCATCCTTTAAAACCTCCATGGAACAAACTGCCTGTATCAGTTGTTAGCTGTCGAGACACTGCATCCTTTAAAACCTCCATGGAACAAACTACCTACATCAGTTGTTAGCTGTCGAGACACTGCATCCTTTAAAACCTCCATGGAACAAACTACCTGCATCAGTTGTTAGCTGTCGAGACACTGCATCCTTTAAAACCTCCATGGAACAAACTACCTGCATCAGTTGTTAGCTGTCGAGACACTGCATCCTTTAAAATCTCCATGGAACAAACTACCTGCATCAGTTGTTAGCTGTCGAGACACTGCTTCCTTTAAAACCTCCATGGAACAAACTACCTGCATCAGTTGTTAGCTGTCGAGACACTGCATCCTTTAAAACCTCCATGGAACAAACTACCTGCATCAGTTGTTAGCTGTCGAGACACTGCATCCTTTAAAACCTCCATGGAAAAAAACTACCTGCATCAGTTGTTAGCTGTTGAGACACTGCTTCCTTTAAAACCTCCATGGAACAAACTACCTGCATCAGTTGTTAGCTGTCGAGACACTGCATCCTTAAAAAGCTCCATGGAACAAACTACCTGCATCAGTTGTTAGCTGTCGAGACACTGCATCCTTTAAAACCTCCATGGAACAAACTACCTGCATCAGTTGTTAGCTGTCGAGACACTGCATCCTTTAAAACCTCCATGGATCAAACTACCTGCAACAGTTGCTAGCTGTCGAGACACTGCATCCGTTAAAACCTCCATGGAACAAACTACCTACATCAGTTGTTAGCTGTCGAGACACTGCATCCTTTAAAACCTCCATGGAACAAACTACCTGCATCAGTTGTTAGCTGTCGAGACACTGCATCCTTTAAAACCTCCATGGAACAAACTACCTGCATCAGTTGTTAGCTGTCGAGACACTGCTTCCTTTAAAACCTCCATGGAACAAACTACCTGCATCAGTTGTTAGCTGTCGAGACACTGCATCCTTTAAAACCTCCATGGAACAAACTACCTGCATCAGTTGTTAGCTGTCGAGACACTGCATCCTTTAAAACCTCCATGGAACAAACTACCTGCATCAGTTGTTAGCTGTTGAGACACTGCTTCCTTTAAAACCTCCACGGAACAAACTACCTGCATCAGTTGTTAGCTGTCGAGACACTGCATCCTTAAAAACCTCCATGGAACAAACTACCTGCATCAGTTGTTAGCTGTCGAGACACTGCATCCTTTAAAACCTCCATGGAACAAACTACCTGCATCAGTTGTTAGCTGTCGAGACACTGCATCCTTTAAAACCTCCATGGATCAAACTACCTGCAACAGTTGCTAGCTGTCGAGACACTGCATCCGTTAAAACCTCCATGGAACAAACTACCTACATCAGTTGTTAGCTGTCGAGACACTGCATCCTTTAAAACCTCCATGGAACAAACTACCTACATCAGTTGTTAGCTGTTGAGACACTGCTTCCTTTAAAACCTCCATGGAACAAACTACCTACATCAGTTGTTAGCTGTCGAGACACTGCTTCCTTTAAAACCTCCATGGAACAAACTACATACATCAGATGTTAGCTGTTGAGACACTGCTTCCTTTAAAACCTCCATGGAACAAACTACCTGCATCAGTTGTTAGCTGTCGAGACACTGCATCCTTTAAAACCTCCATGGAACAAACTACCTGCATCAGTTGTTAGCTGTCGAGACACTGCATCCTTTAAAACCTCCATGGAACAAACTACCTGCATCAGTTGTTAGCTGTCGAGACACTGCATCCTTTAAAACCTCCATGGAACAAACTACCTGCATCAGTTGTTAGCTGTTGAGACACTGCTTCCTTTAAAACCTCCATGGAACAAACTACCTGCATCAGTTGTTAGCTGTCGAGACACTGCATCCTTAAAAACCTCCATGGAACAAACTACCTGCATCAGTTGTTAGCTGTCGAGACACTGCATCCTTTAAAACCTCCATGGAACAAACTACCTGCATCAGTTGTTAGCTGTCGAGACACTGCATCCTTTAAAACCTCCATGGATCAAACTACCTGCAACAGTTGCTAGCTGTCGAGACACTGCATCCGTTAAAACCTCCATGGAACAAACTACCTACATCAGTTGTTAGCTGTCGAGACACTGCATCCTTTAAAACCTCCATGGAACAAACTACCTACATCAGTTGTTAGCTGTTGAGACACTGCTTCCTTTAAAACCTCCATGGAACAAACTACCTACATCAGTTGTTAGCTGTTGAGACACTGCTTCCTTTAAAACCTCCATGGAACAAACTACCTGCATCAGTTGTTAGCTGTCGAGACACTGCATCCTTTAAAACCTCCATGGAACAAACTACCTGCATCAGTTGTTAGCTGTCGAGACACTGCATCCTTTAAAACCTCCATGGAACAAACTACCTGCATCAGTTGTTAGCTGTCGAGACACTGCATCCTTTTAAACCTCCATGGAACAAACTACCTGCATCAGTAGTTAGCTGTCGAGACACTGCATCCTTTAAAACCTCCATGGAACAAACTACCTGCATCAGTAGTTAGCTGTCGAGACACTGCATCCTTTAAAACCTCCATGGAACAAACTGCCTGATTCAGTTGTTAGCTGTCGAGACACTGCATCCTTTAAAACCTCCATGGAACAAACTACCTACATCAGTTGTTAGATGTCGAGACACTGCATCCTTTAAAACCTCCATGGATCAAACTACCTGCAACAGTTGCTAGTTGTCGAGACACTGCATCCTTTAAAACCTCCATGGAACAAACTACCTGCATCAGTTGCTAGCTGTCGAGACACTGCATCCTTTAAAACCTCCATGGAACAAACTACCTACATCAGTTGGTAGCTGTCGAGACACTGCATCCTTTAAAACCTCCATGGAACAAACTACCTACATCAGTTGTTAGCTGTCGAGACACTGCTTCCTTTAAAACCTCCATGGAACAAACTACCTGCATGAGTTGTTAGCTGTCGAGACACTGCATCCTTTAAAACCTCCATAGAATAAATTACCTGCATCAGTTGTTAGCTGTCGAGACACTGTATCCTTTAAAACCTCCATGGAACAAACTACCTGCATCAGTTGTTAGTTGTCCGGACACTGCATCCTTTAAAACCTCCATGGAACAAACTCCCTGCATCAGTTGTTAGCTGTCGAGACACTGCATCCTTTAAAACCTCCATGGAACAAACTACCTGCATCAGTTGTTAGTTGTCCGGACACTGCATCCTTTAAAACCTCCATGGAACAAACTACCTGCATCAGTTGTTAGCTGTCGAGACACTGCATCTTTTAAAACCTCCATGGAACAAACTACCTGCATCAGCTGTTAGCTATCGAGACACTGCATCCTTTAAAACCTCCATAGAACATACTACCTGCATCAGTTGTTAGCTGTCAGGACACTACACCCTTTAAAACCTCCATGGAACAAACTACCTGCATCAGTTGTTAGCTGTCAGGACACTGCATCCTTTAAAACCTCCATGGAACAAACTACCTGCATCAGTTGTTAGCTGTCGAGACACTGCATCCTTTAAAACCTCCATGGAACAAACTACCTGCATCAGTTGTTAGCTGTCGAGACACTGCATCCTTTAAAACCTCCATGGAACAAACTACCTGCATCAGTTGTTAGCTGTCGAAACACTGCATCCTTTAAAACCTCCATGGAACAAACTACCTGAATCAGTTGTTAGCTGTCGAGACACTGCATCCTTTAAAACCTCCATGGAACAAACTACCTGCATCAGTTGTTAGCTGTCGAGACACTGCATCCTTTAAAACCTCCATGGAACAAACTACCTACATCAGTAGTTAGCTGTCGAGACACTGCATCCTTTAAAACCTCCATGGAACAAACTGCCTGTATCAGTTGTTAGCTGTCGAGACACTGCATCCTTTAAAACCTCCATGGAACAAACTACCTACATCAGTTGTTAGCTGTCGAGACACTGCATCCTTTAAAACCTCCATGGAACAAACTACCTGCATCAGTTTTTAGCTGTCGAGACACTGCATCCTTTAAAACCTCCATGGAACAAACTACCTGCATCAGTTGTTAGCTGTCGAGACACTGCATCCTTTAAAACCTCCATGGAACAAACTACCTGCATCAGTTGTTAGCTGTCGAGACACTGCATCCTTTAAAACCTCCATGGAACAAACTACCTGCATCAGTTGTTAGCTGTCGAGACACTGCATCCTTTAAAACCTCCATGGAACAAACTACCTGCATCAGTTGTTAGCTGTCGAAACACTGCATCCTTTAAAACCTCCATGGAACAAACTACCTGAATCAGTTGTTAGCTGTCGAGACACTGCATCCTTTAAAACCTCCATGGAACAAACTACCTGCATCTGTTGTTAGCTGTCGAGACACTGCATCCTTTAAAACCTCCATGGAACAAACTACCTACATCAGTAGTTAGCTGTCGAGACACTGCATCCTTTAAAACCTCCATGGAACAAACTGCCTGTATCAGTTGTTAGCTGTCGAGACACTGCATCCTTTAAAACCTCCATGGAACAAACTACCTACATCAGTTGTTAGCTGTCGAGACACTGCATCCTTTAAAACCTCCATGGAACAAACTACCTGCATCAGTTGTTAGCTGTCGAGACACTGCATCCTTTAAAACCTCCATGGAACAAACTACCTGCATCAGTTGTTAGCTGTCGAGACACTGCATCCTTTAAAACCTCCATGGAACAAACTACCTGCATCAGTTGTTAGCTGTCGAGACACTGCATCCTTTAAAACCTCCATGGATCAAACTACCTGCAACAGTTCCTAGCTTTCGAGACACTGCATCCTTTAAAACCTCCATGGAACAAACTACCTACATCAGTTGTTAGCTGTCGAGACACTGCATCCTTTAAAACCTCCATGGAACAAACTACCTACATCAGTTGTTAGCTGTCGAGACACTGCATCCTTTAAAACCTCCATGGAACAAACTACCTACATCAGTTGTTAGCTGTCGAGACACTGCTTCCTTTAAAACCTCCATGGAACAAACTACCTGCATCAGTTGTTAGCTGTCGAGACACTGCATCCTTTAAAACCTCCATGGAACAAACTACCTGAATCAGTTGTTAGCTGTCGAGACACTGCATCCTTTAAAACCTCCATGGAACAAACTACCTTCATCAGTTGTTAGCTGTCGAGACACTGCATCCTTTAAAACCTCCATGGAACAAACTACCTGCATCAGTTGTTAGCTGTCGAGACACTGCATCCTTTAAAACCTCCATGGAACAAACTACCTGCATCAGTTGTTAGCTGTCGAGACACTGCATCCTTTAAAACCTCCATGGAACAAACTACCTACATCAGTAGTTAGCTGTCGAGACACTGCATCCTTTAAAACCTCCATGGAACAAACTGCCTGTATCAGTTGTTAGCTGTCGAGACACTGCATCCTTTAAAACCTCCATGGAACAAACTACCTACATCAGTTGTTAGCTGTCGAGACACTGCATCCTTTAAAACCTCCATGGAACAAACTGCCTGTATCAGTTGTTAGCTGTCGAGACACTGCTTCCTTTAAAACCTCCATGGAACAAACTACCTGCATCAGTTGTTAGCTGTCGAGACACTGCATCCTTTAAAACCTCCATGGAACAAACTACCTGCATCAGTTGTTAGCTGTCGAGACACTGCATCCTTTAAAACCTCCATGGAACAAACTACCTGCATCAGTTGTTAGCTGTCGAGACACTGCATCCTTTAAAACCTCCATGGAACAAACTACCTGCATCAGTTGTTAGCTGTCGAAACACTGCATCCTTTAAAACCTCCATGGAACAAACTACCTGAATCAGTTGTTAGCTGTCGAGACACTGCATCCTTTAAAACCTCCATGGAACAAACTACCTGCATCAGTTGTTAGCTGTCGAGACACTGCATCCTTTAAAACCTCCATGGAACAAACTACCTACATCAGTAGTTAGCTGTCGAGACACTGCATCCTTTAAAACCTCCATGGAACAAACTACCTGCATCAGTTGTTAGCTGTCGAGACACTGCATCCTTTAAAACCTCCATGGAACAAACTACCTGCATCAGTTGTTAGCTGTCAAGACACTGCATCCTTTAAAACCTCCATGGAACAAACTACCTGCATCAGTTGTTAGTTGTCCGGACACTGCATCCTTTAAAACCTCCATGGAACAAACTGCCTGTATCAGTTGTTAGCTGTCGAGACACTGCATCCTTTAAAACCTCCATGGAACAAACTACCTACATCAGTTGTTAGCTGTCGAGACACTGCATCCTTTAAAACCTCCATGGAACAAACTGCCTGTATCAGTTGTTAGCTGTCGAGACACTGCTTCCTTTAAAACCTCCATGGAACAAACTACCTGCATCAGTTGTTAGCTGTCGAGACACTGCATCCTTTAAAACCTCCATGGAACAAACTACCTGCATCAGTTGTTAGCTGTCGAGACACTGCATCCTTTAAAACCTCCATGGAACAAACTACCTGCATCAGTTGTTAGCTGTCGAGACACTGCATCCTTTAAAACCTCCATGGAACAAACTACCTGCATCAGTTGTTAGCTGTCGAAACACTGCATCCTTTAAAACCTCCATGGAACAAACTACCTGAATCAGTTGTTAGCTGTCGAGACACTGCATCCTTTAAAACCTCCATGGAACAAACTACCTGCATCAGTTGTTAGCTGTCGAGACACTGCATCCTTTAAAACCTCCATGGAACAAACTACCTACATCAGTAGTTAGCTGTCGAGACACTGCATCCTTTAAAACCTCCATGGAACAAACTACCTGCATCAGTTGTTAGCTGTCGAGACACTGCATCCTTTAAAACCTCCATGGAACAAACTACCTGCATCAGTTGTTAGCTGTCAAGACACTGCATCCTTTAAAACCTCCATGGAACAAACTACCTGCATCAGTTGTTAGTTGTCCGGACACTGCATCCTTTAAAACCTCCATGGAACAAACTCCCTGCATCAGTTGTTAGCTGTCGAGACACTGCATCCTTTAAAACCTCCATGGAACAAACTACCTGCATCAGTTGTTAGTTGTCCGGACACTGCATCCTTTAAAACCTCCATGGAACAAACTACCTGCATCAGTTGTTAGCTGTCGAGACACTGCATCTTTTAAAACCTCCATGGAACAAACTACCTGCATCAGCTGTTAGCTATCGAGACACTGCATCCTTTAAAACCTCCATAGAACATACTACCTGCATCAGTTGTTAGCTGTCAGGACACTACATCCTTTAAAACCTCCATGGAACAAACTACCTGCATCAGTTGTTAGCTGTCAGGACACTGCATCCTTCAAAACCTCCATGGAACAAACTACCTGCATCAGTTGTTAGCTGTCGAGACACTGCATCCTTTAAAACCTCCATGGAACAAACTACCTGCATCAGTTGTTAGCTGTCGAGACACTGCATCCTTTAAAACCTCCATGGAACAAACTACCTGCATCAGTTGTTAGCTGTCGAAACACTGCATCCTTTAAAACCTCCATGGAACAAACTACCTGAATCAGTTGTTAGCTGTCGAGACACTGCATCCTTTAAAACCTCCATGGAACAAACTACCTGCATCAGTTGTTAGCTGTCGAGACACTGCATCCTTTAAAACCTCCATGGAACAAACTACCTACATCAGTAGTTAGCTGTCGAGACACTGCATCCTTTAAAACCTCCATGGAACAAACTGCCTGTATCAGTTGTTAGCTGTCGAGACACTGCATCCTTTAAAACCTCCATGGAACAAACTACCTACATCAGTTGTTAGCTGTCGAGACACTGCATCCTTTAAAACCTCCATGGAACAAACTACCTGCATCAGTTGTTAGCTGTCGAGACACTGCATCCTTTAAAACCTCCATGGAACAAACTACCTGCATCAGTTGTTAGCTGTCGAGACACTGCATCCTTTAAAACCTCCATGGAACAAACTACCTGCATCAGTTGTTAGCTGTCGAGACACTGCATCCTTTAAAACTTCCATGGAACAAACTACCTGCATCAGTTGTTAGCTGTCGAGACACTGCATCCTTTAAAACCTCCATGGAACAAACTACCTGCATCAGTTGTTAGCTGTCGAAACACTGCATCCTTTAAAACCTCCATGGAACAAACTACCTGAATCAGTTGTTAGCTGTCGAGACACTGCATCCTTTAAAACCTCCATGGAACAAACTACCTGCATCAGTTGTTAGCTGTCGAGACACTGCATCCTTTAAAACCTCCATGGAACAAACTACCTACATCAGTAGTTAGCTGTCGAGACACTGCATCCTTTAAAACCTCCATGGAACAAACTGCCTGTATCAGTTGTTAGCTGTCGAGATACTGCATCCTTTAAAACCTCCATGGAACAAACTACCTACATCAGTTGTTAGCTGTCGAGACACTGCATCCTTTAAAACCTCCATGGAACAAACTACCTGCATCAGTTGTTAGCTGTCGAGACACTGCATCCTTTAAAACCTCCATGGAACAAACTACCTGCATCAGTTGTTAGCTGTCGAGACACTGCATCCTTTAAAACCTCCATGGAACAAACTACCTGCATCAGTTGTTAGCTGTCGAGACACTGCATCCTTTAAAACCTCCATGGAACAAACTACCTTCATCAGTTGTTAGCTGTCGAGACACTGCATCCTTTAAAACCTCCATGGAACAAACTACCTGCATCAGTTGTTAGCTGTCGAGACACTGCATCCTTTAAAACCTCCATGGAACAAACTACCTGCATCAGTAGTTAGCTGTCGAGACACTGCATCCTTTAAAACCTCCATGGAACAAACTACCTACATCAGTAGTTAGCTGTCGAGACACTGCATCCTTTAAAACCTCCATGGAACAAACTGCCTGTATCAGTTGTTAGCTGTCGAGACACTGCATCCTTTAAAACCTCCATGGAACAAACTACCTACATCAGTTGTTAGCTGTCGAGACACTGCATCCTTTAAAACCTCCATGGAACAAACTACCTGCATCAGTTGTTAGCTGTCGAGACACTGCATCCTTTAAAACCTCCATGGAACAAACTACCTGCATCAGTTGTTAGCTGTTGAGACACTGCATTCTTTAAAACCTCCATGGAACAAACTACCTGCATCAGTTGTTAGCTGTCGAGACACTGCATCCTTTAAAACCTCCATGGAACAAACTACCTGCATCAGTTGTTAGCTGTCGAGACACTGCATCCTTTAAAACCTCCATGGAACAAACTACCTGCATCAGTTGTTAGCTGTCGAAACACTGCATCCTTTAAAACCTCCATGGAACAAACTACCTGAATCAGTTGTTAGCTGTCAAGACACTGCATCCTTTAAAACCTCCATGGAACAAACTACCTGCATCAGTTGTTAGCTGTCGAGACACTGCATCCTTTAAAACCTCCATGGAACAAACTACCTACATCAGTAGTTAGCTGTCGAGACACTGCATCCTTTAAAACCTCCATGGAACAAACTGCCTGTATCAGTTGTTAGCTGTCGAGACACTGCATCCTTTAAAACCTCCATGGAACAAACTACCTACATCAGTTGTTAGCTGTCGAGACACTGCATCCTTTAAAACCTCCATGGAACAAACTACCTGCATCAGTTGTTAGCTGTCGAGACACTGCATCCTTTAAAACCTCCATGGAACAAACTACCTGCATCAGTTGTTAGCTGTCGAGACACTGCATCCTTTAAAACCTCCATGGAACAAACTACCTGCATCAGTTGTTAGCTGTCGAGACACTGCATCCTTTAAAACCTCCATGGATCAAACTACCTGCAACAGTTGCTAGCTATCGAGACACTGCATCCTTTAAAACCTCCATGGAACAAACTACCTACATCAGTTGTTAGCTGTCGAGACACTGCATCCTTTAAAACCTCCATGGAACAAACTACCTACATCAGTTGTTAGCTGTCGAGACACTGCATCCTTTAAAACCTCCATGGAACAAACTACCTACATCAGTTGTTAGCTGTCGAGACACTGCTTCCTTTAAAACCTCCATGGAACAAACTACCTGCATCAGTTGTTAGCTGTCGAGACACTGCATCCTTTAAAACCTCCATGGAACAAACTACCTGAATCAGTTGTTAGCTGTCGAGACACTGCATCCTTTAAAACCTCCATGGAACAAACTACCTTCATCAGTTGTTAGCTGTCGAGACACTGCATCCTTTAAAACCTCCATGGAACAAACTACCTGCATCAGTTGTTAGCTGTCGAGACACTGCATCCTTTAAAACCTCCATGGAACAAACTACCTGCATCAGTTGTTAGCTGTCGAGACACTGCATCCTTTAAAACCTCCATGGATCAAACTACCTGCAACAGTTGCTAGCTGTCGAGACACTGCATCCGTTAAAACCTCCATGGAACAAACTACCTACATCAGTTGTTAGCTGTCGAGACACTGCATCCTTTAAAACCTCCATGGAACAAACTACCTACATCAGTTGTTAGCTGTTGAAACACTGCTTCCTTTAAAACCTCCATGGAACAAACTACCTACATCAGTTGTTAGCTGTTGAGACACTGCTTCCTTTAAAACCGCCATGGAACAAACTACCTGCATCAGTAGTTAGCTGTCGAGACACTGCATCCTTTAAAACCTCCATGGAACAAACTGCCTGATTCAGTTGTTAGCTGTCGAGACACTGCATCCTTTAAAACCTCCATGGAACAAACTACCTACATCAGTTGTTAGCTGTCGAGACACTGCATCCTTTAAAACCTCCATGGAACAAACTACCTGCATCAGTTGTTAGCTGTCGAGACACTGCATCCTTTAAAACCTCCATGGAACAAACTACCTGCATCAGTTGTTAGCTGTCGAGACACTGCATCCTTTAAAACCTCCATGGAACAAACTACCTGCATCAGTTGTTAGCTGTCGAGACACTGCATCCTTTAAAACCTCCATGGAACAAACTACCTGCATCAGTTGTTAGCTGTCGAAACACTGCATCCTTTAAAACCTCCATGGAACAAACTACCTGAATCAGTTGTTAGCTGTCGAGACACTGCATCCTTTAAAACCTCCATGGAACAAACTACCTGCATCAGTTGTTAGCTGTTGAGACACTGCATCCTTTAAAACCTCCATGGAACAAACTACCTACATCAGTAGTTAGCTGTCGAGACACTGCATCCTTTAAAACCTCCATGGAACAAACTGCCTGTATCAGTTGTTAGCTGTCGAGACACTGCATCCTTTAAAACCTCCATCGAACAAACTACCTACATCAGTTGTTAGCTGTCGAGACACTGCATCCTTTAAAACCTCCATGGAACAAACTACCTGCATCAGTTGTTAGCTGTCGAGACACTGCATCCTTTAAAACCTCCATGGAACAAACTACCTGCATCTGTTGTTAGCTGTCGAGACACTGCATCCTTTAAAACCTTCATGGAACAAACTACCTGCATCAGTTGTTAGCTGTCGAGACAATGCATCCTTTAAAACCTCCATGGATCAAACTACCTGCAACAGTTGCTAGCCATCGAGACACTGCATCCTTTAAAACCTCCATGGAACAAACTACCTACATCAGTTGTTAGCTGTCGAGACACTGCATCCTTTAAAACCTCCATGGAACAAACTACCTACATCAGTTGTTAGCTGTCGAGACACTGCATCCTTTAAAACCTCCATGGAACAAACTACCTACATCAGTTGTTAGCTGTTGAGACACTGCTTCCTTTAAAACCTCCATGGAACAAACTACCTGCATCAGTTGTTAGCTGTCGAGACACTGCATCCTTTAAAACCTACATGGAACAAACTACCTGAATCAGTTGTTAGCTGTCGAGACACTGCTTCCTTTAAAACCTCCATGGAAAAAACTACCTGCATCAGTTGTTAGCTGTCGAGACACTACATCCTTTAAAACCTCCATGGAACAAACTACCTGCATCAGTTGTTAGCTGTCGAGACACTGCATCCTTTAAAACCTCCATGGAACAAACTTCCTGCATCAGTTGTTAGCTGTTGAGACACTGCATCCTTTAAAACCTCCATGGAACAAACTACCTACATCAGTTGTTAGCTGTTGAGACACTGCTTCCTTTAAAACCTCCATGGAACAAACTACCTGCATCAGTTGTTAGCTGTCGAGACACTGCATCCTTTAAAACCTCCATGGAACAAACTACCTGAATCAGTTGTTAGCTGTCGAGACACTGCTTCCTTTAAAACCTCCATGGAACAAACTACCTGCATCAGTTGTTAGCTGTCGAGACACTACATCCTTTAAAACCTCCATGGAACAAACTACCTACATCAGTAGTTAGCTGTCGAGACACTGCATCCTTTAAAACCTCCATGGAACAAACTGCCTGTATCAGTTGTTAGCTGTCGAGACACTGCATCCTTTAAAACCTCCATGGAACAAACTACCTACATCAGTTGTTAGCTGTCGAGACACTGCATCCTTTAAAACCTCCATGGAACAAACTACCTGCATCAGTTGTTAGCTGTCGAGACACTGCATCCTTTAAAACCTCCATGGAACAAACTACCTGCATCAGTTGTTAGCTGTCGAGACACTGCATCCTTTAAAACCTCCATGGATCAAACTACCTGCAACAGTTGCTAGCTATCGAGACACTGCATCCTTTAAAATCTCCATGGAACAAACTACCTACATCAGTTGTTAGCTGTCGAGACACTGCATCCTTTAAAACCTCCATGGAACAAACTACCTACATCAGTTGTTAGCTGTCGAGACACTGCATCCTTTAAAACCTCCATGGAACAAACTACCTACATCAGTTGTTAGCTGTCGAGACACTGCTTCCTTTAAAACCTCCATGGAACAAACTACCTGCATCAGTTGTTAGCTGTCGAGACACTGCATCCTTTAAAACCTCCATGGAACAAACTACCTGAATCAGTTGTTAGCTGTCGAGACACTGCATCCTTTAAAACCTCCATGGAACAAACTACCTTCATCAGTTGTTAGCTGTCGAGACACTGCATCCTTTAAAACCTCCATGGAACAAACTACCTGCATCAGTTGTTAGCTGTCGAGACACTGCATCCTTTAAAACCTCCATGGAACAAACTACCTGCATCAGTTGTTAGCTGTCGAGACACTGCATCCTTTAAAACCTCCATGGATCAAACTACCTGCAACAGTTGCTAGCTGTCGAGACACTGCATCCGTTAAAACCTCCATGGAACAAACTACCTACATCAGTTGTTAGCTGTCGAGACACTGCATCCTTTAAAACCTCCATGGAACAAACTACCTACATCAGTTGTTAGCTGTTGAAACACTGCTTCCTTTAAAACCTCCATGGAACAAACTACCTACATCAGTTGTTAGCTGTTGAGACACTGCTTCCTTTAAAACCTCCATGGAACAAACTACCTGCATCAGTAGTTAGCTGTCGAGACACTGCATCCTTTAAAACCTCCATGGAACAAACTGCCTGATTCAGTTGTTAGCTGTCGAGACACTGCATCCTTTAAAACCTCCATGGAACAAACTACCTACATCAGTTGTTAGCTGTCGAGACACTGCATCCTTTAAAACCTCCATGGAACAAACTACCTGCATCAGTTGTTAGCTGTCGAGACACTGCATCCTTTAAAACCTCCATGGAACAAACTACCTGAGCTGTCGAGACACTGCATCCTTTAAAACCTCCATGGAACAAACTACCTGCATCAGTTGTTAGCTGTCGAGACACTGCATCCTTTAAAACCTCCATGGAACAAACTACCTGCATCAGTTGTTAGCTGTCGAAACACTGCATCCTTTAAAACCTCCATGGAACAAACTACCTGAATCAGTTGTTAGCTGTCGAGACACTGCATCCTTTAAAACCTCCATGGAACAAACTACCTGCATCAGTTGTTAGCTGTCGAGACACTGCATCCTTTAAAACCTCCATGGAACAAACTACCTACATCAGTAGTTAGCTGTCGAGACACTGCATCCTTTAAAACCTCCATGGAACAAACTGCCTGTATCAGTTGTTAGCTGTCGAGACACTGCATCCTTTAAAACCTCCATCGAACAAACTACCTACATCAGTTGTTAGCTGTCGAGACACTGCATCCTTTAAAACCTCCATGGAACAAACTACCTGCATCAGTTGTTAGCTGTCGAGACACTGCATCCTTTAAAACCTCCATGGAACAAACTACCTGCATCTGTTGTTAGCTGTCGAGACACTGCATCCTTTAAAACCTCCATGGAACAAACTACCTGCATCAGTTGTTAGCTGTCGAGACACTGCATCCTTTAAAACCTCCATGGATCAAACTACCTGCAACAGTTGCTAGCTATCGAGACACTGCATCCTTTAAAACCTCCATGGAACAAACTACCTACATCAGTTGTTAGCTGTCGAGACACTGCAACCTTTAAAACCTCCATGGAACAAACTACCTACATCAGTTGTTAGCTGTCGAGACACTGCATCCTTTAAAACCTCCATGGAACAAACTACCTACATCAGTTGTTAGCTGTTGAGACACTGCTTCCTTTAAAACCTCCATGGAACAAACTACCTGCATCAGTTGTTAGCTGTCGAGACACTGCATCCTTTAAAACCTCCATGGAACAAACTACCTGAATCAGTTGTTAGCTGTCGAGACACTGCTTCCTTTAAAACCTCCATGGAACAAACTACCTGCATCAGTTGTTAGCTGTTGAGACACTACATCCTTTAAAACCTCCATGGAACAAACTACCTGCATCAGTTGTTAGCTGTCGAGACACTGCTTCCTTTAAAACCTCCATGGAACAAACTACCTGCATCAGTTGTTAGCTGTCGAGACACTGCATCCTTTAAAACCTCCATGGAACAAACTACCTGCATCAGTTGTTAGCTGTCGAGACACTGCATCCTTTAAAACCTCCATGGAACAAACTACCTGCATCAGTTGTTAGCTGTCGAGACACTGCATCCTTTTAAACCTCCATGGAACAAACTACCTGCAACAGTTGCTAGCTGTCGAGACACTGCATCCTTTAAAACCTCCATGGAACAAACTACCTGCATCAGTTGCTAGCTGTCGAGGCACTGCATCCTTTAAAACCTCCATGGAACAAACTACCTACATCAGTTGGTAGCTGTCGAGACACTGCTTCCTTTAAAACCTCCATGGAACAAACTACCTGCATCAGTTGTCAGCTGTCGAGACACTGCATCCTTTAAAACCTCCATGGAACAAATTACCTGCATCAGTTGTTAGCTGTCGAGACACTGTATCCTTTAAAACCTCCATGGAACAAACTACCTGCATCAGTTGTTAGCTGTCATGACACTGCATCCTTTAAAACCTCCATGGAACAAACTACCTGCATCAGTTGTTAGCTGTCGAGACACTGCATCCTTTAAAACCTCCATGGAACAAACTACCTGCATCAGTTGTTAGCTGTCGAGACACTGCATCCTTTAAAACCTCCATGGATCAAACTACCTGCAACAGTTGCTAGCTGTCGAGACACTGCATCCGTTAAAACCTCCATGGAACAAACTACCTACATCAGTTGTTAGCTGTCGAGACACTGCATCCTTTAAAACCTCCATGGAACAAACTACCTACATCAGTTGTTAGCTGTTGAAACACTGCTTCCTTTAAAACCTCCATGGAACAAACTACCTACATCAGTTGTTAGCTGTTGAGACACTGCTTCCTTTAAAACCTCCATGGAACAAACTACCTGCATCAGTAGTTAGCTGTCGAGACACTGCATCCTTTAAAACCTCCATGGAACAAACTGCCTGATTCAGTTGTTAGCTGTCGAGACACTGCATCCTTTAAAACCTCCATGGAACAAACTACCTACATCAGTTGTTAGCTGTCGAGACACTGCATCCTTTAAAACCTCCATGGAACAAACTACCTGCATCAGTTGTTAGCTGTCGAGACACTGCATCCTTTAAAACCTCCATGGAACAAACTACCTGAGCTGTCGAGACACTGCATCCTTTAAAACCTCCATGGAACAAACTACCTGCATCAGTTGTTAGCTGTCGAGACACTGCATCCTTTAAAACCTCCATGGAACAAACTACCTGCATCAGTTGTTAGCTGTCGAAACACTGCATCCTTTAAAACCTCCATGGAACAAACTACCTGAATCAGTTGTTAGCTGTCGAGACACTGCATCCTTTAAAACCTCCATGGAACAAACTACCTGCATCAGTTGTTAGCTGTCGAGACACTGCATCCTTTAAAACCTCCATGGAACAAACTACCTACATCAGTAGTTAGCTGTCGAGACACTGCATCCTTTAAAACCTCCATGGAACAAACTGCCTGTATCAGTTGTTAGCTGTCGAGACACTGCATCCTTTAAAACCTCCATCGAACAAACTACCTACATCAGTTGTTAGCTGTCGAGACACTGCATCCTTTAAAACCTCCATGGAACAAACTACCTGCATCAGTTGTTAGCTGTCGAGACACTGCATCCTTTAAAACCTCCATGGAACAAACTACCTGCATCTGTTGTTAGCTGTCGAGACACTGCATCCTTTAAAACCTCCATGGAACAAACTACCTGCATCAGTTGTTAGCTGTCGAGACACTGCATCCTTTAAAACCTCCATGGATCAAACTACCTGCAACAGTTGCTAGCTATCGAGACACTGCATCCTTTAAAACCTCCATGGAACAAACTACCTACATCAGTTGTTAGCTGTCGAGACACTGCAACCTTTAAAACCTCCATGGAACAAACTACCTACATCAGTTGTTAGCTGTCGAGACACTGCATCCTTTAAAACCTCCATGGAACAAACTACCTACATCAGTTGTTAGCTGTTGAGACACTGCTTCCTTTAAAACCTCCATGGAACAAACTACCTGCATCAGTTGTTAGCTGTCGAGACACTGCATCCTTTAAAACCTCCATGGAACAAACTACCTGAATCAGTTGTTAGCTGTCGAGACACTGCTTCCTTTAAAACCTCCATGGAACAAAGTACCTGCATCAGTTGTTAGCTGTTGAGACACTACATCCTTTAAAACCTCCATGGAACAAACTACCTGCATCAGTTGTTAGCTGTCGAGACACTGCATCCTTTAAAACCTCCATGGAACAAACTTCCTGCATCAGTTGTTAGCTGTTGAGACACTGCTTCCTTTAAAACCTCCATGGAACAAACTACCTGCATCAGTTGTTAGCTGTCGAGACACTGCATCCTTTAAAACCTCCATGGAACAAACTACCTGCATCAGTTGTTAGCTGTCGAGACACTGCATCCTTTAAAACCTCCATGGAACAAACTACCTGCATCAGTTATTAGCTGTCGAGACACTGCATCCTTTAAAACCTCCATGGATCAAACTACCTGCAACAGTTGCTAGCTGTCGAGACACTGCATCCGTTAAAACCTCCATGGAACAAACTACCTACATCAGTTGTTAGCTGTCGAGACACTGCATCCTTTAAAACCTCCATGGAACAAACTACCTACATCAGTTGTTAGCTGTTGAGACACTGCTTCCTTTAAAACCTCCATGGAACAAACTACCTACATCAGTTGTTAGCTGTTGAGACACTGCTTCCTTTAAAACCTCCATGGAACAAACTACCTGCATCAGTTGTTAGCTGTCGAGACACTGCATCCTTTAAAACCTCCATGGAACAAACTACCTGCATCAGTTGTTAGCTGTCGAGACACTGCATCCTTTTAAACCTCCATGGAACAAACTACCTGCATCAGTAGTTAGCTGTCGAGACACTGCATCCTTTAAAACCTCCATGGAACAAACTACCTGCATCAGTAGTTAGCTGTCGAGACACTGCATCCTTTAAAACCTCCATGGAACAAACTGCCTGATTCAGTTGTTAGCTGTCGAGACACTGCATCCTTTAAAACCTCCATGGAACAAACTACCTACATCAGTTGTTAGCTGTCGAGACACTGCATCCTTTAAAACCTCCATGGAACAAACTACCTGCATCAGTTGTTAGCTGTCGAGACACTGCATCCTTTCAAACCTCCATGGAACAAACTACCTGCATCAGTTGTTAGCTGTCGAGACACTGCATCCTTTAAAACCTCCATGGAACAAACTACCTACATCAGTAGTTAGCTGTCGAGACACTGCATCCTTTAAAACCTCCATGGAACAAACTGCCTGTATCAGTTGTTAGCTGTCGAGACACTGCATCCTTTAAAACCTCCATGGAACAAACTACCTGCATCAGTTGTTAGCTGTCGAGACACTGCATCCTTTAAAACCTCCATGGAACAAACTACCTGAATCAGTTGTTAGCTGTCGAGACACTGCATCCTTTAAAACCTCCATGGAACAAACTACCTGCATCAGTTGTTAGCTGTCGAGACACTGCATCCTTTTAAACCTCCATGGAACAAACTACCTGCATCAGTAGTTAGCTGTCGAGACACTGCATCCTTTAAAACCTCCATGGAACAAACTACCTGCATCAGTAGTTAGCTGTCGAGACACTGCATCCTTTAAAACCTCCATGGAACAAACTGCCTGATTCAGTTGTTAGCTGTCGAGACACTGCATCCTTTAAAACCTCCATGGAACAAACTACCTACATCAGTTGTTAGCTGTCGAGACACTGCATCCTTTAAAACCTCCATGGAACAAACTACCTGCATCAGTTGTTAGCTGTCGAGACACTGCATCCTTTCAAACCTCCATGGAACAAACTACCTGCATCAGTTGTTAGCTGTCGAGACACTGCATCCTTTAAAACCTCCATGGAACAAACTACCTACATCAGTAGTTAGCTGTCGAGACACTGCATCCTTTAAAACCTCCATGGAACAAACTGCCTGTATCAGTTGTTAGCTGTCGAGACACTGCATCCTTTAAAACCTCCATGGAACAAACTACCTGCATCAGTTGTTAGCTGTCGAGACACTGCATCCTTTAAAACCTCCATGGAACAAACTACCTGAATCAGTTGTTAGCTGTCGAGACACTGCATCCTTTAAAACCTCCATGGAACAAACTACCTGCATCAGTTGTTAGCTGTCGAGACACTGCATCCTTTAAAACCTCCATGGAACAAACTACCTGCATCAGTTGTTAGCTGTCGAGACACTGCATCCTTTAAAACCACCATGGAACAAACTTCCTGCATCAGTTGTTAGCTGTTGAGACACTGCTTCCTTTAAAACCTCCATGGAACAAACTACCTGCATCAGT
Organism: Eledone cirrhosa; assembly: GCA_964016885.1. Taxonomy (NCBI): domain Eukaryota; kingdom Metazoa; phylum Mollusca; class Cephalopoda; order Octopoda; family Eledonidae; genus Eledone; species Eledone cirrhosa. The sequence continues at coordinate 333,131,153 of OZ024743.1, forward strand.
TGTTAGCTGTCGAGACACTGCATCCTTTAAAACCTCCATGGAACAAACTACCTGCATCAGTTGTTAGCTGTCGAGACACTGCATCCTTTAAAACCTCCATGGAACAAACTACCTGCATCAGTTGTTAGCTGTCGAGACACTGCATCCTTTAAAACCTCCATGGATCAAACTACCTGCAACAGTTGCTAGCTGTCGAGACACTGCATCCTTTAAAACCTCCATGGAACAAACTACCTACATCAGTTGTTAGCTGTCGAGACACTACATCCTTTAAAACCTCCATGGAACAAACTACCTACATCAGTTGTTAGCTGTTGAGACACTGCTTCCTTTAAAACCTCCATGGAACAAACTACCTACATCAGTTGTTAGCTGTTGAGACACTGCTTCCTTTAAAACCTCCATGGAACAAACTACCTGCATCAGTTGTTAGCTGTCGAGACACTGCATCCTTTAAAACCTCCATGGAACAAACTACCTGCATCAGTTGTTAGCTGTCGAGACACTGCATCCTTTAAAACCTCCATGGAACAAACTACCTGCATCAGTTGTTAGCTGTCGAGATACTGCATCCTTTTAAACCTCCATGGAACAAACTACCTGCATCAGTAGTTAGCTGTCGAGACACTGCATCCTTTAAAACCTCCATGGAACAAACTACCTGCATCAGTAGTTAGCTGTCGAGACACTGCATCCTTTAAAACCTCCATGGAACAAACTGCCTGATTCAGTTGTTAGCTGTCGAGACACTGCATCCTTTAAAACCTCCATGGAACAAACTACCTACATCAGTTGTTAGCTGTCGAGACACTGCATCCTTTAAAACCTCCATGGAACAAACTACCTGCATCAGTTGTTAGCTGTCGAGACACTGCATCCTTTAAAACCTCCATGGAACAAACTACCTGCATCAGTTGTTAGCTGTCGAGACACTGCATCCTTTAAAACCTCCATGGAACAAACTACCTGCATCAGTTGTTAGCTGTCGAGACACTGCATCCTTTAAAACCTCCATGGATCAAACTACCTGCAACAGTTGCTAGCTGTCGAGACACTGCATCCTTTAAAACCTCCATGGAACAAACTACCTGCATCAGTTGCTAGCTGTCGAGGCACTGCATCCTTTAAAACCTCCATGGAACAAACTACCTACATCAGTTGGTAGCTGTCGAGACACTGCTTCCTTTAAAACCTCCATGGAACAAACTACCTGCATCAGTTGTCAGCTGTCGAGACACTGCATCCTTTAAAACCTCCATGGAACAAATTACCTGCATCAGTTGTTAGCTGTCGAGACACTGTATCCTTTAAAACCTCCATGGAACAAACTACCTGCATCAGTTGTTAGCTGTCATGACACTGCATCCTTTAAAACCTCCATGGAACAAACTACCTGCATCAGTTGTTAGTTGTCCGGACACTGCATCCTTTAAAACCTCCATGGAACAAACTACCTACATCAGTTGTTAGCTGTCGAGACACTGCTTCCTTTAAAACCTCCATGGAACAAACTACCTGCATCAGTTGTCAGCTGTCGAGACACTGCATCCTTTAAAACCTCCATGGAACAAATTACCTGCATCAGTTGTTAGCTGTCGAGACACTGTATCCTTTAAAACCTCCATGGAACAAACTACCTGCATCAGTTGTTAGCTGTCATGACACTGCATCCTTTAAAACCTCCATGGAACAAACTACCTGCATCAGTTGTTAGTTGTCCGGACACTGCATCCTTTAAAACCTCCATGGAACAAACTCCCTGCATCAGTTGTTAGCTGTCGAGACACTGCATCCTTTAAAACCTCCATGGAACAAACTACCTGCATCAGTTGTTAGCTGTCGAGACACTGCATCTTTTAAAACCTCCATGGAACAAACTACCTGCATCAGCTGTTAGCTATCGAGACACTGCATCCTTTAAAACCTCCATAGAACATACTACCTGCATCAGTTGTTAGCTGTCAGGACACAACTACCTACATCAGTTGTTAGCTGTCGAGACACTGCATCCTTTAAAACCTCCATGGAACAAACTACCTACATCAGTTGTTAGCTGTTGAGACACTGCTTCCTTTAAAACCTCCATGGAACAAACTACCTACATCAGTTGTTAGCTGTTGAGACACTGCTTCCTTTAAAACCTCCATGGAACAAACTACCTGCATCAGTTGTTAGCTGTCGAGACACTGCATCCTTTAAAACCTCCATGGAACAAACTACCTGCATCAGTTGTTAGCTCTCGAGACACTGCATCCTTTAAAACCTCCATGGAACAAACTACCTGCATCAGTTGTTAGCTGTCGAGACACTGCATCCTTTTAAACCTCCATGGAACAAACTACCTGCATCAGTAGTTAGCTGTCGAGACACTGCATCCTTTAAAACCTCCATGTAACAAACTACCTGCATCAGTAGTTAGCTGTCGAGACACTGCATCCTTTAAAACCTCCATGGAACAAACTGCCTGTATCAGTTGTTAGCTGTCGAGACACTGCATCCTTTAAAACCTCCATGGAACAAACTACCTGCATCAGTTGTTAGCTGTCGAGACACTGCATCCTTTAAAACCTCCATGGAACAAACTACCCGAATCAGTTGTTAGCTGTCGAGACACTGCATCCTTTAAAACCTCCATGGAACAAACTACCTGCATCAGTTGTTAGCTGTCGAGACACTGCATCCTTTAAAACCTCCATGGAACAAACTACCTGCATCAGTTGTTAGCTGTCGAGACACTGCATCCTTTAAAACGTCCATGGAACAAACTTCCTGCATCAGTTGTTAGCTGTTGAGACACTGCTTCCTTTAAAACCTCCATGGAACAAACTACCTGCATCAGTTGTTAGCTGTCGAGACACTGCATCCTTTAAAACCTCCATGGAACAAACTACCTGCATCAGTTGTTAGCTGTCGAGACACTGCATCCTTTAAAACCTCCATGGAACAAACTACCTGCATCAGTTGTTAGCTGTCGAGACACTGCATCCTTTAAAACCTCCATGGATCAAACTACCTGCAACAGTTGCTAGCTGTCGAGACACTGCATCCTTTAAAACCTCCATGGAACAAACTACCTACATCAGTTGTTAGCTGTCGAGACACTGCATCCTTTAAAACCTCCATGGAACAAACTACCTACATCAGTTGTTAGCTGTTGAGACACTGCTTCCTTTAAAACCTCCATGGAACAAACTACCTACATCAGTTGTTAGCTGTCGAGACACTGCTTCCTTTAAAACCTCCATGGAACAAACTACCTGCATCATTTGTTAGCTGTCGAGACACTGCATCCTTTAAAACCTCCATGGAACAAACTACCTGCATCAGTTGTTAGCTGTCGAGACACTGCATCCTTTAAAACCTCCATGGAACAAACTACCTGCATCAGTTGTTAGCTGTCGAGACACTGCATCCTTTTAAACCTCCATGGAACAAACTACCTGCATCAGTAGTTAGCTGTCGAGACACTGCATCCTTTAAAACCTCCATGGAACAAACTACCTGCATCAGTAGTTAGCTGTCGAGACACTGCATCCTTTAAAACCTCCATGGAACAAACTGCCTGATTCAGTTGTTAGCTGTCGAGACACTGCATCCTTTAAAACCTCCATGGAACAAACTACCTGCATCAGTTGTTAGCTGTCGAGACACTGCATCCTTTAAAACCTCCATGGAACAAACTACCTGCATCAGTTGTTAGCTGTCGAGACACTGCATCCTTTAAAACCTCCATGGAACAAACTACCTGCATCAGTTGTTAGCTGTCGAGACACTGCATCCTTTAAAACCTCCATGGATCAAACTACCTGCAACAGTTGCTAGCTGTCGAGACACTGCATCCTTTAAAACCTCCATGGAACAAACTACCTGCATCAGTTGCTAGCTGTCGAGGCACTGCATCCTTTAAAACCGCCATGGAACAAACTACCTACATCAGTTGGTAGCTGTCGAGACACTGCATCCTTTAAAACCTCCATGGAACAAACTACCTACATCAGTTGTTAGCTGTCGAGACACTGCTTCCTTTAAAACCTCCATGGAACAAACTACCTGCATCAGTTGTCAGCTGTCGAGACACTGCATCCTTTAAAACCTCCATGGAACAAATTACCTGCATCAGTTGTTAGCTGTCGAGACACTGTATCCTTTAAAACCTCCATGGAACAAACTACCTGCATCAGTTGTTAGCTGTCATGACACTGCATCCTTTAAAACCTCCATGGAACAAACTACCTGCATCAGTTGTTAGCTGTCAAGACACTGCATCCTTTAAAACCTCCATGGAACAAACTACCTGCATCAGTTGTTAGTTGTCCGGACACTGCATCCTTTAAAACCTCCATGGAACAAACTCCCTGCATAAGTTGTTAGCTGTCAAGACACTGCATCCTTTAAAACCTCCATGGAACAAACTACCTGCATCAGTTGTTAGCTGTCGAGACACTGCATCTTTTAAAACCTCCATGGAACAAACTACCTGCATCAGCTGTTAGCTATCGAGACACTGCATCCTTTAAAACCTCCATAGAACATACTACCTGCATCAGTTGTTAGCTGTCAGGACACAACTACCTACATCAGTTGTTAGCTGTCGAGACACTGCATCCTTTAAAACCTCCATGGAACAAACTACCTACATCAGTTGTTAGCTGTTGAGACACTGCTTCCTTTAAAACCTCCATGGAACAAACTACCTACATCAGTTGTTAGCTGTCGAGACACTGCATCCTTTAAAACCTCCATGGACAAACTACCTGCATCAGTTGTTAGCTGTCGAGACACTGCATCCTTTAAAACCTCCATGGAACAAACTACCTGCATCAGTTGTTAGCTGTTGAGACACTGCATCCTTTAAAACCTCCATGGAACAAACTACCTGCATCAGTTGTTAGCTGTCGAGACACTGCATCCTTTAAAACCTCCATGGAACAAACTACCTGCATCAGTTGTTAGCTGTCGAGACACTGCATCCTTTAAAACCTCCATGGAACAAACTACCTGCATCAGTTGTTAGCTGTCGAAACACTGCATCCTTTAAAACCTCCATGGAACAAACTACCTGAATCAGTTGTTAGCTGTCGAGACACTGCATCCTTTAAAACCTCCATGGAACAAACTACCTTCATCAGTAGTTAGCTGTCGAGACACTGCATCCTTTAAAACCTCCATGGAACAAACTGCCTGTATCAGTTGTTAGCTGTCGAGACACTGCATCCTTTAAAACCTCCATGGAACAAACTACCTACATCAGTTGTTAGCTGTCGAGACACTGCATCCTTTAAAACCTCCATGGAACAAACTACCTGCATCAGTTGTTAGCTGTCGAGACACTGCATCCTTTAAAACCTCCATGGAACAAACTACCTGCATCAGTTGTTAGCTGTCGAGACACTGCATCCTTTAAAACCTCCATGGAACAAACTACCTGCATCAGTTGTTAGCTGTCGAGACACTGCATCCTTTAAAACCTTCATGGATCAAACTACCTGCAACAGTTGCTAGCTATCGAGACACTGCATCCTTTAAAACCTCCATGGAACAAACTACCTACATCAGTTGTTAGCTGTCGAGACACTGCATCCTTTAAAACCTCCATGGAACAAACTACCTACATCAGTTGTTAGCTGTCGAGACACTGCATCCTTTAAAACCTCCATGGAACAAACTACCTACATCAGTTGTTAGCTGTCCAGACACTGCTTCCTTTAAAACCTCCATGGAACAAACTACGCGCATCAGTTGTTAGCTGTCGAGACACTGCATCCTTTAAAACCTCCATGGAACAAACTACCTGAATCAGTTGTTAGCTGTCGAGACACTGCATCCTTTAAAACCTCCATGGAACAAACTACCTGCATCAGTTGTTAGCTGTCGAGACACTGCATCCTTTAAAACCTCCATGGAACAAACTACTTGCATCAGCTGTTTGCTGTCGAGACACTGCAGCCTTTAAAACCTCCATGGAACAAACTACCTGCATCAGTTGTTAGCTGTCGAGACACTGCATCCTTTAAAACCTCCATGGATCAAACTACCTGCAACAGTTGCTAGCTGTCGAGACACTGCATCCGTTAAAACCTCCATGGAACAAACTACCTACATCAGTTGTTAGCTGTCGAGACACTGCATCCTATAAAACCTCCATGGAACAAACTACCTACATCAGTTGTTAGCTGTTGAAACACTGCTTCCTTTAAAACCTCCATGGAACAAACTACCTACATCAGTTGTTAGCTGTTGAGACACTGCTTCCTTTAAAACCTCCATGGAACAAACTACCTGCATCAGTTGTTAGCTGTCGAGACACTGCATCCTTTAAAACCTCCATGGAACAAACTACCTGCATCAGTTGTTAGCTGTCGAGACACTGCATCCTTTAAAACCTCCATGGAACAAACTACCTGCATCAGTTGTTAGCTGTCGAGACACTGCATCCTTTTAAACCTCCATGGAACAAACTACCTGCATCAGTAGTTAGCTGTCGAGACACTGCATCCTTTAAAACCTCCATGGAACAAACTACCTGCATCAGTAGTTAGCTGTCGAGACACTGCATCCTTTAAAACCTCCATGTAACAAACTGCCTGATTCAGTTGTTAGCTGTCGAGACACTGCATCCTTTAAAACCTCCATGGAACAAACTACCTACATCAGTTGTTAGCTGTCGAGACACTGCATCCTTTAAAACCTCCATGGAACAAACTACCTGCATCTGTTGTTAGCTGTCGAGACACTGCATCCTTTAAAACCTCCATGGAACAAACTACCTACATCAGTTGTTAGCTGTCGAGACACTGCATCCTTTAAAACCTGCATGGAACAAACTACCTGCATCAGTTGTTAGCTGTCGTGACACTGCATCCTTTAAAACCTCCATGGAACAAACTACCTGCATCAGTTCTTAGCTGTCGAAACACTGCATCCTTTAAAACCTCCATGGAACAAACTACCTGAATCAGTTGTTAGCTGTCGAGACACTGCATCCTTTAAAACCTCCATGGAACAAACTACCTGCATCAGTTGTTAGCTGTCGAGACACTGCATCCTTTAAAACCTCCATGGAACAAACTACCTACATCAGTTGTTAGCTGTCGAGACACTGCATCCTTTAAAACCTCCATGGAACAAACTACCTACATCAGTTGTTAGCTGTCGAGACACTGCTTCCTTTAAAACCTCCATGGAACAAACTACCTGCATCAGTTGTTAGCTGTCGAGACACTGCATCCTTTAAAACCTCCATGGAACAAACTACCTGAATCAGTTGTTAGCTGTCGAGACACTGCATCCTTTAAAACCTCCATGGAACAAACTACCTTCATCAGTTGTTAGCTGTCGAGACACTGCATCCTTTAAAACCTCCATGGAACAAACTACCTGCATCAGTTGTTAGCTGTCGAGACACTGCATCCTTTAAAACCTCCATGGAACAAACTACCTGCATCAGTTGTTAGCTGTCGAGACACTGCATCCTTTAAAACCTCCATGGATCAAACTACCTGCAACAGTTGCTAGCTGTCGAGACACTGCATCCGTTAAAACCTCCATGGAACAAACTACCTACATCAGTTGTTAGCTGTCGAGACACTGCATCCTTTAAAACCTCCATGGAACAAACTACCTACATCAGTTGTTAGCTGTTGAAACACTGCTTCCTTTAAAACCTCCATGGAACAAACTACCTACATCAGTTGTTAGCTGTTGAGACACTGCTTCCTTTAAAACCTCCATGGAACAAACTACCTGCATCAGTAGTTAGCTGTCGAGACACTGCATCCTTTAAAACCTCCATGGAACAAACTGCCTGATTCAGTTGTTAGCTGTCGAGACACTGCATCCTTTAAAACCTCCATGGAACAAACTACCTACATCAGTTGTTAGCTGTCGAGACACTGCATCCTTTAAAACCTCCATGGAACAAACTACCTGCATCAGTTGTTAGCTGTCGAGACACTGCATCCTTTAAAACCTCCATGGAACAAACTACCTGAGCTGTCGAGACACTGCATCCTTTAAAACCTCCATGGAACAAACTACCTGCATCAGTTGTTAGCTGTCGAGACACTGCATCCTTTAAAACCTCCATGGAACAAACTACCTGCATCAGTTGTTAGCTGTCGAAACACTGCATCCTTTAAAACCTCCATGGAACAAACTACCTGAATCAGTTGTTAGCTGTCGAGACACTGCATCCTTTAAAACCTCCATGGAACAAACTACCTGCATCAGTTGTTAGCTGTCGAGACACTGCATCCTTTAAAACCTCCATGGAACAAACTACCTACATCAGTAGTTAGCTGTCGAGACACTGCATCCTTTAAAACCTCCATGGAACAAACTGCCTGTATCAGTTGTTAGCTGTCGAGACACTGCATCCTTTAAAACCTCCATCGAACAAACTACCTACATCAGTTGTTAGCTGTCGAGACACTGCATCCTTTAAAACCTCCATGGAACAAACTACCTGCATCAGTTGTTAGCTGTCGAGACACTGCATCCTTTAAAACCTCCATGGAACAAACTACCTGCATCTGTTGTTAGCTGTCGAGACACTGCATCCTTTAAAACCTCCATGGAACAAACTACCTGCATCAGTTGTTAGCTGTCGAGACACTGCATCCTTTAAAACCTCCATGGATCAAACTACCTGCAACAGTTGCTAGCTATCGAGACACTGCATCCTTTAAAACCTCCATGGAACAAACTACCTACATCAGTTGTTAGCTGTCGAGACACTGCAACCTTTAAAACCTCCATGGAACAAACTACCTACATCAGTTGTTAGCTGTCGAGACACTGCATCCTTTAAAACCTCCATGGAACAAACTACCTACATCAGTTGTTAGCTGTTGAGACACTGCTTCCTTTAAAACCTCCATGGAACAAACTACCTGCATCAGTTGTTAGCTGTCGAGACACTGCATCCTTTAAAACCTCCATGGAACAAACTACCTGAATCAGTTGTTAGCTGTCGAGACACTGCTTCCTTTAAAACCTCCATGGAACAAACTACCTGCATCAGTTGTTAGCTGTTGAGACACTACATCCTTTAAAACCTCTATGGAACAAACTACCTGCATCAGTTGTTAGCTGTCGAGACACTGCATCCTTTAAAACCTCCATGGAACAAACTTCCTGCATCAGTTGTTAGCTGTTGAGACACTGCTTCCTTTAAAACCTCCATGGAACAAACTACCTGCATCAGTTGTTAGCTGTTGAGACACTGCATCCTTTAAAACCTCCATGGAACAAACTACCTGCATCAGTTGTTAGCTGTCGAGACACTGCATCCTTTAAAACCTCCATGGAACAAACTACCTGCATCAGTTGTTAGCTGTCGAGACACTGCATCCTTTAAAACCTCCATGGAACAAACTACCTGCATCAGTTGTTAGCTGTCGAAACACTGCATCCTTTAAAACCTCCATGGAACAAACTACCTGAATCAGTTGTTAGCTGTCGAGACACTGCATCCTTTAAAACCTCCATGGAACAAACTACCTTCATCAGTAGTTAGCTGTCGAGACACTGCATCCTTTAAAACCTCCATGGAACAAACTGCCTGTATCAGTTGTTAGCTGTCGAGACACTGCATCCTTTAAAACCTCCATGGAACAAACTACCTACATCAGTTGTTAGCTGTCGAGACACTGCATCCTTTAAAACCTCCATGGAACAAACTACCTGCATCAGTTGTTAGCTGTCGAGACACTGCATCCTTTAAAACCTCCATGGAACAAACTACCTGCATCAGTTGTTAGCTGTCGAGACACTGCATCCTTTAAAACCTCCATGGAACAAACTACCTGCATCAGTTGTTAGCTGTCGAGACACTGCATCCTTTAAAACCTTCATGGATCAAACTACCTGCAACAGTTGCTAGCTATCGAGACACTGCATCCTTTAAAACCTCCATGGAACAAACTACCTACATCAGTTGTTAGCTGTCGAGACACTGCATCCTTTAAAACCTCCATGGAACAAACTACCTACATCAGTTGTTAGCTGTCGAGACACTGCATCCTTTAAAACCTCCATGGAACAAACTACCTACATCAGTTGTTAGCTGTCCAGACACTGCTTCCTTTAAAACCTCCATGGAACAAACTACGCGCATCAGTTGTTAGCTGTCGAGACACTGCATCCTTTAAAACCTCCATGGAACAAACTACCTGAATCAGTTGTTAGCTGTCGAGACACTGCATCCTTTAAAACCTCCATGGAACAAACTACCTGCATCAGTTGTTAGCTGTCGAGACACTGCATCCTTTAAAACCTCCATGGAACAAACTACTTGCATCAGCTGTTTGCTGTCGAGACACTGCATCCTTTAAAACCTCCATGGAACAAACTACCTGCATCAGTTGTTAGCTGTCGAGACACTGCATCCTTTAAAACCTCCATGGATCAAACTACCTGCAACAGTTGCTAGCTGTCGAGACACTGCATCCGTTAAAACCTCCATGGAACAAACTACCTACATCAGTTGTTAGCTGTCGAGACACTGCATCCTATAAAACCTCCATGGAACAAACTACCTACATCAGTTGTTAGCTGTTGAAACACTGCTTCCTTTAAAACCTCCATGGAACAAACTACCTACATCAGTTGTTAGCTGTTGAGACACTGCTTCCTTTAAAACCTCCATGGAACAAACTACCTGCATCAGTTGTTAGCTGTCGAGACACTGCATCCTTTAAAACCTCCATGGAACAAACTACCTGCATCAGTTGTTAGCTGTCGAGACACTGCATCCTTTAAAACCTCCATGGAACAAACTACCTGCATCAGTTGTTAGCTGTCGAGACACTGCATCCTTTTAAACCTCCATGGAACAAACTACCTGCATCAGTAGTTAGCTGTCGAGACACTGCATCCTTTAAAACCTCCATGGAACAAACTACCTGCATCAGTAGTTAGCTGTCGAGACACTGCATCCTTTAAAACCTCCATGTAACAAACTGCCTGATTCAGTTGTTAGCTGTCGAGACACTGCATCCTTTAAAACCTCCATGGAACAAACTACCTACATCAGTTGTTAGCTGTCGAGACACTGCATCCTTTAAAACCTCCATGGAACAAACTACCTGCATCTGTTGTTAGCTGTCGAGACACTGCATCCTTTAAAACCTCCATGGAACAAACTACCTACATCAGTTGTTAGCTGTCGAGACACTGCATCCTTTAAAACCTGCATGGAACAAACTACCTGCATCAGTTGTTAGCTGTCGTGACACTGCATCCTTTAAAACCTCCATGGAACAAACTACCTGCATCAGTTCTTAGCTGTCGAAACACTGCATCCTTTAAAACCTCCATGGAACAAACTACCTGAATCAGTTGTTAGCTGTCGAGACACTGCATCCTTTAAAACCTCCATGGAACAAACTACCTGCATCAGTTGTTAGCTGTCGAGACACTGCATCCTTTAAAACCTCCATGGAACAAACTACCTACATCAGTTGTTAGCTGTCGAGACACTGCATCCTTTAAAACCTCCATGGAACAAACTACCTACATCAGTTGTTAGCTGTCGAGACACTGCTTCCTTTAAAACCTCCATGGAACAAACTACCTGCATCAGTTGTTAGCTGTCGAGACACTGCATCCTTTAAAACCTCCATGGAACAAACTACCTGAATCAGTTGTTAGCTGTCGAGACACTGCATCCTTTAAAACCTCCATGGAACAAACTACCTTCATCAGTTGTTAGCTGTCGAGACACTGCATCCTTTAAAACCTCCATGGAACAAACTACCTGCATCAGTTGTTAGCTGTCGAGACACTGCATCCTTTAAAACCTCCATGGAACAAACTACCTGCATCAGTTGTTAGCTGTCGAGACACTGCATCCTTTAAAACCTCCATGGATCAAACTACCTGCAACAGTTGCTAGCTGTCGAGACACTGCATCCGTTAAAACCTCCATGGAACAAACTACCTACATCAGTTGTTAGCTGTCGAGACACTGCATCCTTTAAAACCTCCATGGAACAAACTACCTACATCAGTTGTTAGCTGTTGAAACACTGCTTCCTTTAAAACCTCCATGGAACAAACTACCTACATCAGTTGTTAGCTGTTGAGACACTGCTTCCTTTAAAACCTCCATGGAACAAACTACCTGCATCAGTAGTTAGCTGTCGAGACACTGCATCCTTTAAAACCTCCATGGAACAAACTGCCTGATTCAGTTGTTAGCTGTCGAGACACTGCATCCTTTAAAACCTCCATGGAACAAACTACCTACATCAGTTGTTAGCTGTCGAGACACTGCATCCTTTAAAACCTCCATGGAACAAACTACCTGCATCAGTTGTTAGCTGTCGAGACACTGCATCCTTTAAAACCTCCATGGAACAAACTACCTGAGCTGTCGAGACACTGCATCCTTTAAAACCTCCATGGAACAAACTACCTGCATCAGTTGTTAGCTGTCGAGACACTGCATCCTTTAAAACCTCCATGGAACAAACTACCTGCATCAGTTGTTAGCTGTCGAAACACTGCATCCTTTAAAACCTCCATGGAACAAACTACCTGAATCAGTTGTTAGCTGTCGAGACACTGCATCCTTTAAAACCTCCATGGAACAAACTACCTGCATCAGTTGTTAGCTGTCGAGACACTGCATCCTTTAAAACCTCCATGGAACAAACTACCTACATCAGTAGTTAGCTGTCGAGACACTGCATCCTTTAAAACCTCCATGGAACAAACTGCCTGTATCAGTTGTTAGCTGTCGAGACACTGCATCCTTTAAAACCTCCATCGAACAAACTACCTACATCAGTTGTTAGCTGTCGAGACACTGCATCCTTTAAAACCTCCATGGAACAAACTACCTGCATCAGTTGTTAGCTGTCGAGACACTGCATCCTTTAAAACCTCCATGGAACAAACTACCTGCATCTGTTGTTAGCTGTCGAGACACTGCATCCTTTAAAACCTCCATGGAACAAACTACCTGCATCAGTTGTTAGCTGTCGAGACACTGCATCCTTTAAAACCTCCATGGATCAAACTACCTGCAACAGTTGCTAGCTATCGAGACACTGCATCCTTTAAAACCTCCATGGAACAAACTACCTACATCAGTTGTTAGCTGTCGAGACACTGCAACCTTTAAAACCTCCATGGAACAAACTACCTACATCAGTTGTTAGCTGTCGAGACACTGCATCCTTTAAAACCTCCATGGAACAAACTACCTACATCAGTTGTTAGCTGTTGAGACACTGCTTCCTTTAAAACCTCCATGGAACAAACTACCTGCATCAGTTGTTAGCTGTCGAGACACTGCATCCTTTAAAACCTCCATGGAACAAACTACCTGAATCAGTTGTTAGCTGTCGAGACACTGCTTCCTTTAAAACCTCCATGGAACAAACTACCTGCATCAGTTGTTAGCTGTTGAGACACTACATCCTTTAAAACCTCTATGGAACAAACTACCTGCATCAGTTGTTAGCTGTCGAGACACTGCATCCTTTAAAACCTCCATGGAACAAACTTCCTGCATCAGTTGTTAGCTGTTGAGACACTGCTTCCTTTAAAACCTCCATGGAACAAACTACCTGCATCAGTTGTTAGCTGTCGAGACACTGCATCCTTTAAAACCTCCATGGAACAAACTACCTGCATCAGTTGTTAGCTGTCGAGACACTGCATCCTTTAAAACCTCCATGGAACAAACTACCTGCATCAGTTATTAGCTGTCGAGACACTGCATCCTTTAAAACCTCCATGGATCAAACTACCTGCAACAGTTGCTAGCTGTCGAGACACTGCATCCGTTAAAACCTCCATGGAACAAACTACCTACATCAGTTGTTAGCTGTCGAGACACTGCATCCTTTAAAACCTCCATGGAACAAACTACCTACATCAGTTGTTAGCTGTTGAGACACTGCTTCCTTTAAAACCTCCATGGAACAAACTACCTACATCAGTTGTTAGCTGTTGAGACACTGCTTCCTTTAAAACCTCCATGGAACAAACTACCTGCATCAGTTGTTAGCTGTCGAGACACTGCATCCTTTAAAACCTCCATGGAACAAACTACCTGCATCAGTTGTTAGCTGTCGAGACACTGCATCCTTTAAAACCTCCATGGAACAAACTACCTGCATCAGTTGTTAGCTGTCGAGACACTGCATCCTTTTAAACCTCCATGGAACAAACTACCTGCATCAGTAGTTAGCTGTCGAGACACTGCATCCTTTAAAACCTCCATGGAACAAACTACCTGCATCAGTAGTTAGCTGTCGAGACACTGCATCCTTTAAAACCTCCATGGAACAAACTGCCTGATTCAGTTGTTAGCTGTCGAGACACTGCATCCTTTAAAACCTCCATGGAACAAACTACCTACATCAGTTCTTAGCTGTCGAGACACTGCATCCTTTAAAACCTCCATGGAACAAACTACCTGCATCAGTTGTTAGCTGTCGAGACACTGCATCCTTTCAAACCTCCATGGAACAAACTACCTGCATCAGTTGTTAGCTGTCGAGACACTGCATCCTTTAAAACCTCCATGGAACAAACTACCTACATCAGTAGTTAGCTGTCGAGATACTGCATCCTTTAAAACCTCCATGGAACAAACTGCCTGTATCAGTTGTTAGCTGTCGAGACACTGCATCCTTTAAAACCTCCATGGAACAAACTACCTGCATCAGTTGTTAGCTGTCGAGACACTGCATCCTTTAAAACCTCCATGGAACAAACTACCTGAATCAGTTGTTAGCTGTCGAGACACTGCATCCTTTAAAACCTCCATGGAACAAACTACCTGCATCAGTTGTTAGCTGTCGAGACACTGCATCCTTTTAAACCTCCATGGAACAAACTACCTGCATCAGTAGTTAGCTGTCGAGACACTGCATCCTTTAAAACCTCCATGGAACAAACTACCTGCATCAGTAGTTAGCTGTCGAGACACTGCATCCTTTAAAACCTCCATGGAACAAACTGCCTGATTCAGTTGTTAGCTGTCGAGACACTGCATCCTTTAAAACCTCCATGGAACAAACTACCTACATCAGTTGTTAGCTGTCGAGACACTGCATCCTTTAAAACCTCCATGGAACAAACTACCTGCATCAGTTGTTAGCTGTCGAGACACTGCATCCTTTCAAACCTCCATGGAACAAACTACCTGCATCAGTTGTTAGCTGTCGAGACACTGCATCCTTTAAAACCTCCATGGAACAAACTACCTACATCAGTAGTTAGCTGTCGAGACACTGCATCCTTTAAAACCTCCATGGAACAAACTGCCTGTATCAGTTGTTAGCTGTCGAGACACTGCATCCTTTAAAACCTCCATGGAACAAACTACCTGCATCAGTTGTTAGCTGTCGAGACACTGCATCCTTTAAAACCTCCATGGAACAAACTACCTGAATCAGTTGTTAGCTGTCGAGACACTGCATCCTTTAAAACCTCCATGGAACAAACTACCTGCATCAGTTGTTAGCTGTCGAGACACTGCATCCTTTAAAACCTCCATGGAACAAACTACCTGCATCAGTTGTTAGCTGTCGAGACACTGCATCCTTTAAAACCACCATGGAACAAACTTCCTGCATCAGTTGTTAGCTGTTGAGACACTGCTTCCTTTAAAACCTCCATGGAACAAACTACCTGCATCAGTTGTTAGCTGTCGAGACACTGCATCCTTTAAAACCTCCATGGAACAAACTACCTGCATCAGTTGTTAGCTGTCGAGACACTGCATCCTTTAAAACCTCCATGGAACAAACTACCTGCATCAGTTGTTAGCTGTCGAGACACTGCATCCTTTAAAACCTCCATGGATCAAACTACCTGCAACAGTTGCTAGCTGTCGAGACACTGCATCCTTTAAAACCTCCATGGAACAAACTACCTACATCAGTTGTTAGCTGTCGAGACACTACATCCTTTAAAACCTCCATGGAACAAACTACCTACATCAGTTGTTAGCTGTTGAGACACTGCTTCCTTTAAAACCTCCATGGAACAAACTACCTACATCAGTTGTTAGCTGTTGAGACACTGCTTCCTTTAAAACCTCCATGGAACAAACTACCTGCATCAGTTGTTAGCTGTCGAGACACTGCATCCTTTAAAACCTCCATGGAACAAACTACCTGCATCAGTTGTTAGCTGTCGAGACACTGCATCCTTTAAAACCTCCATGGAACAAACTACCTGCATCAGTTGTTAGCTGTCGAGATACTGCATCCTTTTAAACCTCCATGGAACAAACTACCTGCATCAGTAGTTAGCTGTCGAGACACTGCATCCTTTAAAACCTCCATGGAACAAACTACCTGCATCAGTAGTTAGCTGTCGAGACACTGCATCCTTTAAAACCTCCATGGAACAAACTACCTGCATCAGTTGTTAGCTGTCGAGACACTGCATCCTTTAAAACCTCCATGGAACAAACTACCTGCATCAGTTGTTAGCTGTCGAGACACTGCATCCTTTAAAACCTCCATGGAACAAACTACCTGCATCAGTTGTTAGCTGTCGAGACACTGCATCCTTTAAAACCTCCATGGATCAAACTACCTGCAACAGTTGCTAGCTGTCGAGACACTGCATCCTTTAAAACCTCCATGGAACAAACTACCTGCATCAGTTGCTAGCTGTCGAGGCACTGCATCCTTTAAAACCTCCATGGAACAAACTACCTACATCAGTTGGTAGCTGTCGAGACACTGCTTCCTTTAAAACCTCCATGGAACAAACTACCTGCATCAGTTGTCAGCTGTCGAGACACTGCATCCTTTAAAACCTCCATGGAACAAATTACCTGCATCAGTTGTTAGCTGTCGAGACACTGTATCCTTTAAAACCTCCATGGAACAAACTACCTGCATCAGTTGTTAGCTGTCATGACACTGCATCCTTTAAAACCTCCATGGAACAAACTACCTGCATCAGTTGTTAGTTGTCCGGACACTGCATCCTTTAAAACCTCCATGGAACAAACTACCTACATCAGTTGTTAGCTGTCGAGACACTGCTTCCTTTAAAACCTCCATGGAACAAACTACCTGCATCAGTTGTCAGCTGTCGAGACACTGCATCCTTTAAAACCTCCATGGAACAAATTACCTGCATCAGTTGTTAGCTGTCGAGACACTGTATCCTTTAAAACCTCCATGGAACAAACTACCTGCATCAGTTGTTAGCTGTCATGACACTGCATCCTTTAAAACCTCCATGGAACAAACTACCTGCATCAGTTGTTAGTTGTCCGGACACTGCATCCTTTAAAACCTCCATGGAACAAACTCCCTGCATCAGTTGTTAGCTGTCGAGACACTGCATCCTTTAAAACCTCCATGGAACAAACTACCTGCATCAGTTGTTAGCTGTCGAGACACTGCATCTTTTAAAACCTCCATGGAACAAACTACCTGCATCAGCTGTTAGCTATCGAGACACTGCATCCTTTAAAACCTCCATAGAACATACTACCTGCATCAGTTGTTAGCTGTCAGGACACAACTACCTACATCAGTTGTTAGCTGTCGAGACACTGCATCCTTTAAAACCTCCATGGAACAAACTACCTACATCAGTTGTTAGCTGTTGAGACACTGCTTCCTTTAAAACCTCCATGGAACAAACTACCTACATCAGTTGTTAGCTGTTGAGACACTGCTTCCTTTAAAACCTCCATGGAACAAACTACCTGCATCAGTTGTTAGCTGTCGAGACACTGCATCCTTTAAAACCTCCATGGAACAAACTACCTGCATCAGTTGTTAGCTCTCGAGACACTGCATCCTTTAAAACCTCCATGGAACAAACTACCTGCATCAGTTGTTAGCTGTCGAGACACTGCATCCTTTTAAACCTCCATGGAACAAACTACCTGCATCAGTAGTTAGCTGTCGAGACACTGCATCCTTTAAAACCTCCATGTAACAAACTACCTGCATCAGTAGTTAGCTGTCGAGACACTGCATCCTTTAAAACCTCCATGGAACAAACTGCCTGTATCAGTTGTTAGCTGTCGAGACACTGCATCCTTTAAAACCTCCATGGAACAAACTACCTGCATCAGTTGTTAGCTGTCGAGACACTGCATCCTTTAAAACCTCCATGGAACAAACTACCCGAATCAGTTGTTAGCTGTCGAGACACTGCATCCTTTAAAACCTCCATGGAACAAACTACCTGCATCAGTTGTTAGCTGTCGAGACACTGCATCCTTTAAAACCTCCATGGAACAAACTACCTGCATCAGTTGTTAGCTGTCGAGACACTGCATCCTTTAAAACCTCCATGGAACAAACTTCCTGCATCAGTTGTTAGCTGTTGAGACACTGCTTCCTTTAAAACCTCCATGGAACAAACTACCTGCATCAGTTGTTAGCTGTCGAGACACTGCATCCTTTAAAACCTCCATGGAACAAACTACCTGCATCAGTTGTTAGCTGTCGAGACACTGCATCCTTTAAAACCTCCATGGAACAAACTACCTGCATCAGTTGTTAGCTGTCGAGACACTGCATCCTTTAAAACCTCCATGGATCAAACTACCTGCAACAGTTGCTAGCTGTCGAGACACTGCATCCTTTAAAACCTCCATGGAACAAACTACCTACATCAGTTGTTAGCTGTCGAGACACTGCATCCTTTAAAACCTCCATGGAACAAACTACCTACATCAGTTGTTAGCTGTTGAGACACTGCTTCCTTTAAAACCTCCATGGAACAAACTACCTACATCAGTTGTTAGCTGTCGAGACACTGCTTCCTTTAAAACCTCCATGGAACAAACTACCTGCATCATTTGTTAGCTGTCGAGACACTGCATCCTTTAAAACCTCCATGGAACAAACTACCTGCATCAGTTGTTAGCTGTCGAGACACTGCATCCTTTAAAACCTCCATGGAACAAACTACCTGCATCAGTTGTTAGCTGTCGAGACACTGCATCCTTTTAAACCTTCATGGAACAAACTACCTGCATCAGTAGTTAGCTGTCGAGACACTGCATCCTTTAAAACCTCCATGGAACAAACTACCTGCATCAGTAGTTAGCTGTCGAGACACTGCATCCTTTAAAACCTCCATGGAACAAACTGCCTGATTCAGTTGTTAGCTGTCGAGACACTGCATCCTTTAAAACCTCCATGGAACAAACTACCTGCATCAGTTGTTAGCTGTCGAGACACTGCATCCTTTAAAACCTCCATGGAACAAACTACCTGCATCAGTTGTTAGCTGTCGAGACACTGCATCCTTTAAAACCTCCATGGAACAAACTACCTGCATCAGTTGTTAGCTGTCGAGACACTGCATCCTTTAAAACCTCCATGGATCAAACTACCTGCAACAGTTGCTAGCTGTCGAGACACTGCATCCTTTAAAACCTCCATGGAACAAACTACCTGCATCAGTTGCTAGCTGTCGAGGCACTGCATCCTTTAAAACCGCCATGGAACAAACTACCTACATCAGTTGGTAGCTGTCGAGACACTGCATCCTTTAAAACCTCCATGGAACAAACTACCTACATCAGTTGTTAGCTGTCGAGACACTGCTTCCTTTAAAACCTCCATGGAACAAACTACCTGCATCAGTTGTCAGCTGTCGAGACACTGCATCCTTTAAAACCTCCATGGAACAAATTACCTGCATCAGTTGTTAGCTGTCGAGACACTGTATCCTTTAAAACCTCCATGGAACAAACTACCTGCATCAGTTGTTAGCTGTCATGACACTGCATCCTTTAAAACCTCCATGGAACAAACTACCTGCATCAGTTGTTAGCTGTCAAGACACTGCATCCTTTAAAACCTCCATGGAACAAACTACCTGCATCAGTTGTTAGTTGTCCGGACACTGCATCCTTTAAAACCTCCATGGAACAAACTCCCTGCATAAGTTGTTAGCTGTCAAGACACTGCATCCTTTAAAACCTCCATGGAACAAACTACCTGCATCAGTTGTTAGCTGTCGAGACACTGCATCTTTTAAAACCTCCATGGAACAAACTACCTGCATCAGCTGTTAGCTATCGAGACACTGCATCCTTTAAAACCTCCATAGAACATACTACCTGCATCAGTTGTTAGCTGTCAGGACACAACTACCTACATCAGTTGTTAGCTGTCGAGACACTGCATCCTTTAAAACCTCCATGGAACAAACTACCTACATCAGTTGTTAGCTGTTGAGACACTGCTTCCTTTAAAACCTCCATGGAACAAACTACCTACATCAGTTGTTAGCTGTTGAGACACTGCTTCCTTTAAAACCTCCATGGAACAAACTACCTGCATCAGTTGTTAGCTGTCGAGACACTGCATCCTTTAAAACCTCCATGGAACAAACTACCTGCATCAGTTGTTAGCTCTCGAGACACTGCATCCTTTAAAACCTCCATGGAACAAACTACCTGCATCAGTTGTTAGCTGTCGAGACACTGCATCCTTTTAAACCTCCATGGAACAAACTACCTGCATCAGTAGTTAGCTGTCGAGACACTGCATCCTTTAAAACCTCCATGGAACAAACTACCTGCATCAGTAGTTAGCTGTCGAGACACTGCATCCTTTAAAACCTCCATGGAACAAACTGCCTGATTCAGTTGTTAGCTGTCGAGACACTGCATCCTTTAAAACCTCCATGGAACAAACTACCTACATCAGTTGTTAGCTGTCGAGACACTGCATCCTTTAAAACCTCCATGGATCAAACTACCTGCAACAGTTGCTAGCTGTCGAGACACTGCATCCTTTAAAACCTCCATGGAACAAACTACCTGCATCAGTTGCTAGCTGTCGAGACACTGCATCCTTTAAAACCTCCATGGAACAAACTACCTACATCAGTTGGTAGCTGTCGAGACACTGCATCCTTTAAAACCTCCATGGAACAAACTACCTACATCAGTTGTTAGCTGTCGAGACACTGCTTCCTTTAAAACCTCAATGGAACAAACTACCTGCATGAGTTGTTAGCTGTCGAGACACTGCATCCTTTAAAACCTCCATGGAATAAATTACCTGCATCAGTTGTTAGCTGTCGAGACACTGTATCCTTTAAAACCTCCATGGAACAAACTACCTGCATCAGTTGTTAACTGTCATGACACTGCATCCTTTAAAACCTCCATGGAACAAACTACCTGCATCAGTTGTTAGCTGTCGAGACACTGCATCCTTTAAAACCTCCATGGAACAAACTACCTGCATCAGTTGTTAGCTGTCAAGACACTGCATCCTTTAAAACCTCCATGGAACAAACTACCTGCATCAGTTGTTAGTTGTCCGGACACTGCATCCTTTAAAACCTCCATGGAACAAACTACCTGCATCAGTTGTTAGCTGTCGAGACACTGCATCTTTTAAAACCTCCATGGAACAAACTACCTGCATCAGCTGTTAGCTATCGAGACACTGCATCCTTTAAAACCTCCATAGAACATACTACCTGCATCAGTTGTTAGCTGTCAGGACACAACTACCTACATCAGTTGTTAGCTGTCGAGACACTGCATCCTTTAAAACCTCCATGGAACAAACTACCTGCATCAGTTGTTAGCTGTCGAAACACTGCATCCTTTAAAACCTCCATGGAACAAACTACCTGAATCAGTTGTTAGCTGTCGAGACACTGCATCCTTTAAAACCTCCATGGAACAAACTACCTGCATCAGTTGTTAGCTGTCGAGACACTGCATCCTTTAAAACCTCCATGGAACAAACTACCTACATCAGTAGTTAGCTGTCGAGACACTGCATCCTTTAAAACCTCCATGGAACAAACTGCCTGTATCAGTTGTTAGCTGTCGAGACACTGCATCCTTTAAAACCTCCATGGACAAACTACCTACATCAGTTGTTAGCTGTCGAGACACTGCATCCTTTAAAACCTCCATGGACAAACTACCTGCATCAGTTGTTAGCTGTCGAGACACTGCATCCTTTAAAACCTCCATGGAACAAACTACCTGCATCAGTTGTTAGCTGTTGAGACACTGCATCCTTTAAAACCTCCATGGAACAAACTACCTGCATCAGTTGTTAGCTGTCGAGACACTGCATCCTTTAAAACCTCCATGGAACAAACTACCTGCATCAGTTGTTAGCTGTCGAGACACTGCATCCTTTAAAACCTCCATGGAACAAACTACCTGCATCAGTTGTTAGCTGTCGAAACACTGCATCCTTTAAAACCTCCATGGAACAAACTACCTGAATCAGTTGTTAGCTGTCGAGACACTGCATCCTTTAAAACCTCCATGGAACAAACTACCTTCATCAGTAGTTAGCTGTCGAGACACTGCATCCTTTAAAACCTCCATGGAACAAACTGCCTGTATCAG
Organism: Eledone cirrhosa; assembly: GCA_964016885.1. NCBI lineage: Eukaryota > Metazoa > Mollusca > Cephalopoda > Octopoda > Eledonidae > Eledone > Eledone cirrhosa. The sequence goes on from OZ024743.1 coordinate 333,153,501, forward strand.
TTGTTAGCTGTCGAGACACTGCATCCTTTAAAACCTCCATGGAACAATCTACCTACATCAGTTGTTAGCTGTCGAGACACTGCATCCTTTAAAACCTCCATGGAACAAACTACCTGCATCAGTTGTTAGCTGTCGAGACACTGCATCCTTTAAAACCTCCATGGAACAAACTACCTGCATCAGTTGTTAGCTGTCGAGACACTGCATCCTTTAAAACCTCCATGGATCAAACTACCTGCAACAGTTGCTAGCAATCGAGACACTGCATCCTTTAAAACCTCCATGGAACAAACTACCTACATCAGTTGTTAGCTGTCGAGACACTGCATCCTTTAAAACCTCCATGGAACAAACTACCTACATCAGTTGTTAGCTGTCGAGACACTGCATCCTTTAAAACCTCCATGGAACAAACTACCTACATCAGTTGTTAGCTGTCGAGACACTGCTTCCTTTAAAACCTCCATGGAACAAACTACCTGCATCAGTTGTTAGCTGTCGAGGGACTGCATCCTTTAAAACCTCCATGGAACAAACTACCTGAATCAGTTGTTAGCTGTCGAGACACTGCATCCTTTAAAACCTCCATGGAACAAACTACCTGCATCAGTTGTTAGCTGTCGAGACACTGCATCCTTTAAAACCTCAATGGAACAAACTACTTGCATCAGCTGTTAGCTGTCGAGACACTGCATCCTTTAAAACCTCCATGGAACAAACTACCTGCATCAGTTGTTAGCTGTCGAGACACTGCATCCTTTAAAACCTCCATGGATCAAACTACCTGCAACAGTTGCTAGCTGTCGAGACACTGCATCCGTTAAAACCTCCATGGAACAAACTACCTACATCAGTTGTTAGCTGTCGAGACACTGCATCCTTTAAAACCTCCATGGAACAAACTACCTACATCAGTTGTTAGCTGTTGAAACACTGCTTCCTTTAAAACCTCCATGGAACAAACTACCTACATCAGTTGTTAGCTGTTGAGACACTGCTTCCTTTAAAACCTCCATGGAACAAACTACCTGCATCAGTTGTTAGCTGTCGAGACACTGCATCCTTTAAAACCTCCATGGAACAAACTACCTGCATCAGTTGTTAGCTGTTGAGACACTGCTTTCTTTAAAACCTCCATGGAACAAACTACCTGCATCAGTTGTTAGCTGTCGAGACACTGCATCCTTTAAAACCTCCATGGAACAAACTACCTACATCAGTTGTTAGCTGTCGAGACACTGCATCCGTTAAAACCTCCATGGAACAAACTACCTACATCAGTTGTTAGCTGTCGAGACACTGCATCCTTTAAAACCTCCATGGAACAAACTACCTACATCAGTTGTTAGCTGTTGAAACACTGCTTCCTTTAAAACCTCCATGGAACAAACTACCTACATCAGTTGTTAGCTGTTGAGACACTGCTTTCTTTAAAACCTCCATGGAACAAACTACCTGCATCAGTTGTTAGCTGTCGAGACACTGCATCCTTTAAAACCTCCATGGAACAAACTACCTGCATCAGTTGTTAGCTGTCGAGACACTGCATCCTTTAAAACCTCCATAGAACATACTACCTGCATCAGTTGTTAGCTGTCAGGACACAACTACCTACATCAGTTGTTAGCTGTCGAGACACTGCATCCTTTAAAACCTCCATGGAACAAACTACCTGCATCAGTTGTTAGCTGTCGAAACACTGCATCCTTTAAAACCTCCATGGAACAAACTACCTGAATCAGTTGTTAGCTGTCGAGACACTGCATCCTTTAAAACCTCCATGGAACAAACTACCTGCATCAGTTGTTAGCTGTCGAGACACTGCATCCTTTAAAACCTCCATGGAACAAACTACCTACATCAGTAGTTAGCTGTCGAGACACTGCATCCTTTAAAACCTCCATGGAACAAACTGCCTGTATCAGTTGTTAGCTGTCGAGACACTGCATCCTTTAAAACCTCCATGGACAAACTACCTACATCAGTTGTTAGCTGTCGAGACACTGCATCCTTTAAAACCTCCATGGACAAACTACCTGCATCAGTTGTTAGCTGTCGAGACACTGCATCCTTTAAAACCTCCATGGAACAAACTACCTGCATCAGTTGTTAGCTGTTGAGACACTGCATCCTTTAAAACCTCCATGGAACAAACTACCTGCATCAGTTGTTAGCTGTCGAGACACTGCATCCTTTAAAACCTCCATGGAACAAACTACCTGCATCAGTTGTTAGCTGTCGAGACACTGCATCCTTTAAAACCTCCATGGAACAAACTACCTGCATCAGTTGTTAGCTGTCGAAACACTGCATCCTTTAAAACCTCCATGGAACAAACTACCTGAATCAGTTGTTAGCTGTCGAGACACTGCATCCTTTAAAACCTCCATGGAACAAACTACCTTCATCAGTAGTTAGCTGTCGAGACACTGCATCCTTTAAAACCTCCATGGAACAAACTGCCTGTATCAGTTGTTAGCTGTCGAGACACTGCATCCTTTAAAACCTCCATGGAACAAACTACCTACATCAGTTGTTAGCTGTCGAGACACTGCATCCTTTAAAACCTCCATGGAACAAACTACCTGCATCAGTTGTTAGCTGTCGAGACACTGCATCCTTTAAAACCTCCATGGAACAAACTACCTGCATCAGTTGTTAGCTGTCGAGACACTGCATCCTTTAAAACCTCCATGGATCAAACTACCTGCAACAGTTGCTAGCAATCGAGACACTGCATCCTTTAAAACCTCCATGGAACAAACTACCTACATCAGTTGTTAGCTGTCGAGACACTGCATCCTTTAAAACCTCCATGGAACAAACTACCTACATCAGTTGTTAGCTGTCGAGACACTGCATCCTTTAAAACCTCCATGGAACAAACTACCTACATCAGTTGTTAGCTGTCGAGACACTGCTTCCTTTAAAACCTCCATGGAACAAACTACCTGCATCAGTTGTTAGCTGTCGAGACACTGCATCCTTTAAAACCTCCATGGAACAAACTACCTGAATCAGTTGTTAGCTGTCGAGACACTGCATCCTTTAAAACCTCCATGGAACAAACTACCTGCATCAGTTGTTAGCTGTCGAGACACTGCATCCTTTAAAACCTCCATGGAACAAACTACTTGCATCAGCTGTTAGCTGTCGAGACACTGCATCCTTTAAAACCTCCATGGAACAAACTACCTGCATCAGTTGTTAGCTGTCGAGACACTGCATCCTTTAAAACCTCCATGGATCAAACTACCTGCAACAGTTGCTAGCTGTCGAGACACTGCATCCGTTAAAACCTCCATGGAACAAACTACCTACATCAGTTGTTAGCTGTCGAGACACTGCATCCTTTAAAACCTCCATGGAACAAACTACCTACATCAGTTGTTAGCTGTTGAAACACTGCTTCCTTTAAAACCTCCATGGAACAAACTACCTACATCAGTTGTTAGCTGTTGAGACACTGCTTCCTTTAAAACCTCCATGGAACAAACTACCTGCATCAGTTGTTAGCTGTCGAGACACTGCATCCTTTAAAACCTCCATGGAACAAACTACCTGCATCAGTTGTTAGCTGTTGAGACACTGCTTTCTTTAAAACCTCCATGGAACAAACTACCTGCATCAGTTGTTAGCTGTCGAGACACTGCATCCTTTAAAACCTCCATGGAACAAACTACCTACATCAGTTGTTAGCTGTCGAGACACTGCATCCGTTAAAACCTCCATGGAACAAACTACCTACATCAGTTGTTAGCTGTCGAGACACTGCATCCTTTAAAACCTCCATGGAACAAACTACCTACATCAGTTGTTAGCTGTTGAAACACTGCTTCCTTTAAAACCTCCATGGAACAAACTACCTACATCAGTTGTTAGCTGTTGAGACACTGCTTTCTTTAAAACCTCCATGGAACAAACTACCTGCATCAGTTGTTAGCTGTCGAGACACTGCATCCTTTAAAACCTCCATGGAACAAACTACCTGCATCAGTTGTTAGCTGTCGAGACACTGCATCCTTTAAAACCTCCATGGAACAAACTACCTGCATCAGTTATTAGCTGTCGAGACACTGCTTCCTTTAAAACCTCCATGGAACAAACTACCTGCATCAGTTGTCAGCTGTCGAGACACTGCATCCTTTAAAACCTCCATGGAACAAATTACCTGCATCAGTTGTTAGCTGTCGAGACACTGTATCCTTTAAAACCTCCATGGAACAAACTACCTGCATCAGTTGTTAGCTGTCATGACACTGCATCCTTTAAAACCTCCATGGAACAAACTACCTGCATCAGTTGTTAGCTGTCAAGACACTGCATCCTTTAAAACCTCCATGGAACAAACTACCTGCATCAGTTGTTAGTTGTCCGGACACTGCATCCTTTAAAACCTCCATGGAACAAACTCCCTGCATCAGTTGTTAGCTGTCGAGACACTGCATCCTTTAAAACCTCCATGGAACAAACTACCTGCATCAGTTGTTAGCTGTCGAGACACTGCATCCTTTAAAACCTCCATAGAACATACTACCTGCATCAGTTGTTAGCTGTCAGGACACAACTACCTACATCAGTTGTTAGCTGTCGAGACACTGCATCCTTTAAAACCTCCATGGAACAAACTACCTACATCAGTTGTTAGCTGTTGAGACACTGCTTCCTTTAAAACCTCCATGGAACAAACTACCTACATCAGTTGTTAGCTGTTGAGACACTGCTTCCTTTAAAACCTCCATGGAACAAACTACCTGCATCAGTTGTTAGCTGTCGAGACACTGCATCCTTTAAAACCTCCATGGAACAAACTACCTGCATCAGTTGTTAGCTCTCGAGACACTGCATCCTTTAAAACCTCCATGGAACAAACTACCTGCATCAGTTGTTAGCTGTCGAGACACTGCATCCTTTTAAACCTCCATGGAACAAACTACCTGCATCAGTAGTTAGCTGTCGAGACACTGCATCCTTTAAAACCTCCATGGAACAAACTACCTGCATCAGTAGTTAGCTGTCGAGACACTGCATCCTTTAAAACCTCCATGGAACAAACTGCCTGATTCAGTTGTTAGCTGTCGAGACACTGCATCCTTTAAAACCTCCATGGAACAAACTACCTACATCAGTTGTTAGCTGTCGAGACACTGCATCCTTTAAAACCTCCATGGATCAAACTACCTGCAACAGTTGCTAGCTGTCGAGACACTGCATCCTTTAAAACCTCCATGGAACAAACTACCTGCATCAGTTGCTAGCTGTCGAGACACTGCATCCTTTAAAACCTCCATGGAACAAACTACCTACATCAGTTGGTAGCTGTCGAGACACTGCATCCTTTAAAACCTCCATGGAACAAACTACCTGCATGAGTTGTTAGCTGTCGAGACACTGCATCCTTTAAAACCTCCATGGAATAAATTACCTGCATCAGTTGTTAGCTGTCGAGACACTGTATCCTTTAAAACCTCCATGGAACAAACTACCTGCATCAGTTGTTAACTGTCATGACACTGCATCCTTTAAAACCTCCATGGAACAAACTACCTGCATCAGTTGTTAGCTGTCGAGACACTGCATCCTTTAAAACCTCCATGGAAGAAACTACCTGCATCAGTTGTTAGCTGTCAAGACACTGCATCCTTTAAAACCTCCATGGAACAAACTACCTGCATCAGTTGTTAGTTGTCCGGACACTGCATCCTTTAAAACCTCCATGGAACAAACTCCCTGCATCAGTTGTTAGCTGTCGAGACACTGCATCCTTTAAAACCTCCATGGAACAAACTACCTGCATCAGTTGTTAGTTGTCCGGACACTGCATCCTTTAAAACCTCCATGGAACAAACTACCTGCATCAGTTGTTAGCTGTCGAGACACTGCATCTTTTAAAACCTCCATGGAACAAACTACCTGCATCAGCTGTTAGCTATCGAGACACTGCATCCTTTAAAACCTCCATAGAACATACTACCTGCATCAGTTGTTAGCTGTCAGGACACTACATCCTTTAAAACCTCCATGGAACAAACTACCTGCATCAGTTGTTAGCTGTCAGGACACTGCATCCTTTAAAACCTCCATGGAACAAACTACCTGCATCAGTTGTTAGCTGTCGAGACACTGCATCCTTTAAAACCTCCATGGAACAAACTACCTGCATCAGTTGTTAGCTGTCGAGACACTGCATCCTTTAAAACCTCCATGGAACAAACTACCTGCATCAGTTGTTAGCTGTCGAAACACTGCATCCTTTAAAACCTCCATGGAACAAACTACCTGAATCAGTTGTTAGCTGTCGAGACACTGCATCCTTTAAAACCTCCATGGAACAAACTACCTGCATCAGTTGTTAGCTGTCGAGACACTGCATCCTTTAAAACCTCCATGGAACAAACTACCTACATCAGTAGTTAGCTGTCGAGACACTGCATCCTTTAAAACCTCCATGGAACAAACTGCCTGTATCAGTTGTTAGCTGTCGAAACACTGCATCCTTTAAAACCTCCATGGAACAAACTACCTGAATCAGTTGTTAGCTGTCGAGACACTGCATCCTTTAAAACCTCCATGGAACAAACTACCTGAATCAGTTGTTAGCTGTCGAGACACTGCATCCTTTAAAACCTCCATGGAACAAACTACCTGCATCAGTTGTTAGCTGTCGAAACACTGCATCCTTTAAAACCTCCATGGAACAAACTACTTGCATCAGCTGTTAGCTGTCGAGACACTGCATCCTTTAAAACCTCCATGGAACAAACTACCTGCATCAGTTGTTAGCTGTCGAGACACTGCATCCTTTAAAACCTCCATGGATCAAACTACCTGCAACAGTTGCTAGCTGTCGAGACACTGCATCCGTTAAAACCTCCATGGAACAAACTACCTACATCAGTTGTTAGCTGTCGAGACACTGCATCCTTTAAAACCTCCATGGAACAAACTACCTACATCAGTTGTTAGCTGTTGAAACACTGCTTCCTTTAAAACCTCCATGGAACAAACTACCTACATCAGTTGTTAGCTGTTGAGACACTGCTTCCTTTAAAACCTCCATGGAACAAACTACCTGCATCAGTTGTTAGCTGTCGAGACACTGCATCCTTTAAAACCTCCATGGAACAAACTACCTGCATCAGTTGTTAGCTGTTGAGACACTGCTTTCTTTAAAACCTCCATGGAACAAACTACCTGCATCAGTTGTTAGCTGTCGAGACACTGCATCCTTTAAAACCTCCATGGAACAAACTACCTACATCAGTTGTTAGCTGTTGAAACACTGCTTTCTTTAAAACCTCCATGGAACAAACTACCTGCATCAGTTGTTAGCTGTCGAGACACTGCATCCTTTAAAACCTCCATGGAACAAACTACCTGCATCAGTTGTTAGCTGTCGAGACACTGCATCCGTTAAAACCTCCATGGAACAAACTACCTGCATCAGTTGTTAGCTGTTGAGACACTGCTTTCTTTAAAACCTCCATGGAACAAACTACCTGCATCAGTTGTTAGCTGTCGAGACACTGCATCCTTTAAAACCTCCATGGAACAAACTACCTACATCAGTTGTTAGCTGTCGAGACACTGCATCCGTTAAAACCTCCATGGAACAAACTACCTACATCAGTTGTTAGCTGTCGAGACACTGCATCCTTTAAAACCTCCATGGAACAAACTACCTACATCAGTTGTTAGCTGTTGAAACACTGCTTCCTTTAAAACCTCCATGGAACAAACTACCTACATCAGTTGTTAGCTGTTGAGACACTGCTTTCTTTAAAACCTCCATGGAACAAACTACCTGCATCAGTTGTTAGCTGTCGAGACACTGCATCCTTTAAAACCTCCATGGAACAAACTACCTGCATCAGTTGTTAGCTGTCGAGACACTGCATCCTTTAAAACCTCCATGGAACAAACTACCTGCATCAGTTATTAGCTGTCGAGACACTGCTTCCTTTAAAACCTCCATGGAACAAACTACCTGCATCAGTTGTCAGCTGTCGAGACACTGCATCCTTTAAAACCTCCATGGAACAAATTACCTGCATCAGTTGTTAGCTGTCGAGACACTGTATCCTTTAAAACCTCCATGGAACAAACTACCTGCATCAGTTGTTAGCTGTCATGACACTGCATCCTTTAAAACCTCCATGGAACAAACTACCTGCATCAGTTGTTAGCTGTCAAGACACTGCATCCTTTAAAACCTCCATGGAACAAACTACCTGCATCAGTTGTTAGTTGTCCGGACACTGCATCCTTTAAAACCTCCATGGAACAAACTCCCTGCATCAGTTGTTAGCTGTCGAGACACTGCATCCTTTAAAACCTCCATGGAACAAACTACCTGCATCAGTTGTTAGCTGTCGAGACACTGCATCCTTTAAAACCTCCATAGAACATACTACCTGCATCAGTTGTTAGCTGTCAGGACACAACTACCTACATCAGTTGTTAGCTGTCGAGACACTGCATCCTTTAAAACCTCCATGGAACAAACTACCTACATCAGTTGTTAGCTGTTGAGACACTGCTTCCTTTAAAACCTCCATGGAACAAACTACCTACATCAGTTGTTAGCTGTTGAGACACTGCTTCCTTTAAAACCTCCATGGAACAAACTACCTGCATCAGTTGTTAGCTGTCGAGACACTGCATCCTTTAAAACCTCCATGGAACAAACTACCTGCATCAGTTGTTAGCTCTCGAGACACTGCATCCTTTAAAACCTCCATGGAACAAACTACCTGCATCAGTTGTTAGCTGTCGAGACACTGCATCCTTTTAAACCTCCATGGAACAAACTACCTGCATCAGTAGTTAGCTGTCGAGACACTGCATCCTTTAAAACCTCCATGGAACAAACTACCTGCATCAGTAGTTAGCTGTCGAGACACTGCATCCTTTAAAACCTCCATGGAACAAACTGCCTGATTCAGTTGTTAGCTGTCGAGACACTGCATCCTTTAAAACCTCCATGGAACAAACTACCTACATCAGTTGTTAGCTGTCGAGACACTGCATCCTTTAAAACCTCCATGGATCAAACTACCTGCAACAGTTGCTAGCTGTCGAGACACTGCATCCTTTAAAACCTCCATGGAACAAACTACCTGCATCAGTTGCTAGCTGTCGAGACACTGCATCCTTTAAAACCTCCATGGAACAAACTACCTACATCAGTTGGTAGCTGTCGAGACACTGCATCCTTTAAAACCTCCATGGAACAAACTACCTGCATGAGTTGTTAGCTGTCGAGACACTGCATCCTTTAAAACCTCCATGGAATAAATTACCTGCATCAGTTGTTAGCTGTCGAGACACTGTATCCTTTAAAACCTCCATGGAACAAACTACCTGCATCAGTTGTTAACTGTCATGACACTGCATCCTTTAAAACCTCCATGGAACAAACTACCTGCATCAGTTGTTAGCTGTCGAGACACTGCATCCTTTAAAACCTCCATGGAAGAAACTACCTGCATCAGTTGTTAGCTGTCAAGACACTGCATCCTTTAAAACCTCCATGGAACAAACTACCTGCATCAGTTGTTAGTTGTCCGGACACTGCATCCTTTAAAACCTCCATGGAACAAACTCCCTGCATCAGTTGTTAGCTGTCGAGACACTGCATCCTTTAAAACCTCCATGGAACAAACTACCTGCATCAGTTGTTAGTTGTCCGGACACTGCATCCTTTAAAACCTCCATGGAACAAACTACCTGCATCAGTTGTTAGCTGTCGAGACACTGCATCTTTTAAAACCTCCATGGAACAAACTACCTGCATCAGCTGTTAGCTATCGAGACACTGCATCCTTTAAAACCTCCATAGAACATACTACCTGCATCAGTTGTTAGCTGTCAGGACACTACATCCTTTAAAACCTCCATGGAACAAACTACCTGCATCAGTTGTTAGCTGTCAGGACACTGCATCCTTTAAAACCTCCATGGAACAAACTACCTGCATCAGTTGTTAGCTGTCGAGACACTGCATCCTTTAAAACCTCCATGGAACAAACTACCTGCATCAGTTGTTAGCTGTCGAGACACTGCATCCTTTAAAACCTCCATGGAACAAACTACCTGCATCAGTTGTTAGCTGTCGAAACACTGCATCCTTTAAAACCTCCATGGAACAAACTACCTGAATCAGTTGTTAGCTGTCGAGACACTGCATCCTTTAAAACCTCCATGGAACAAACTACCTGCATCAGTTGTTAGCTGTCGAGACACTGCATCCTTTAAAACCTCCATGGAACAAACTACCTACATCAGTAGTTAGCTCTCGAGACACTGCATCCTTTAAAACCTCCATGGAACAAACTGCCTGTATCAGTTGTTAGCTGTCGAAACACTGCATCCTTTAAAACCTCCATGGAACAAACTACCTGAATCAGTTGTTAGCTGTCGAGACACTGCATCCTTTAAAACCTCCATGGAACAAACTACCTGAATCAGTTGTTAGCTGTCGAGACACTGCATCCTTTAAAACCTCCATGGAACAAACTACCTGCATCAGTTGTTAGCTGTCGAAACACTGCATCCTTTAAAACCTCCATGGAACAAACTACTTGCATCAGCTGTTAGCTGTCGAGACACTGCATCCTTTAAAACCTCCATGGAACAAACTACCTGCATCAGTTGTTAGCTGTCGAGACACTGCATCCTTTAAAACCTCCATGGATCAAACTACCTGCAACAGTTGCTAGCTGTCGAGACACTGCATCCGTTAAAACCTCCATGGAACAAACTACCTACATCAGTTGTTAGCTGTCGAGACACTGCATCCTTTAAAACCTCCATGGAACAAACTACCTACATCAGTTGTTAGCTGTTGAAACACTGCTTCCTTTAAAACCTCCATGGAACAAACTACCTACATCAGTTGTTAGCTGTTGAGACACTGCTTCCTTTAAAACCTCCATGGAACAAACTACCTGCATCAGTTGTTAGCTGTCGAGACACTGCATCCTTTAAAACTCCATGGAACAAACTACCTGCATCAGTTGTTAGCTGTTGAGACACTGCTTTCTTTAAAACCTCCATGGAACAAACTACCTGCATCAGTTGTTAGCTGTCGAGACACTGCATCCTTTAAAACCTCCATGGAACAAACTACCTACATCAGTTGTTAGCTGTCGAGACACTGCATCCGTTAAAACCTCCATGGAACAAACTACCTACATCAGTTGTTAGCTGTCGAGACACTGCATCCTTTAAAACCTCCATGGATCAAACTACCTGCAACAGTTGCTAGCTGTCGAGACACTGCATCCTTTAAAACCTCCATGGAACAAACTACCTGCATCAGTTGCTAGCTGTCGAGACACTGCATCCTTTAAAACCTCCATGGAACAAACTACCTACATCAGTTGGTAGCTGTCGAGACACTGCATCCTTTAAAACCTCCATGGAACAAACTACCTGCATGAGTTGTTAGCTGTCGAGACACTGCATCCTTTAAAACCTCCATGGAATAAATTACCTGCATCAGTTGTTAGCTGTCGAGACACTGTATCCTTTAAAACCTCCATGGAACAAACTACCTGCATCAGTTGTTAACTGTCATGACACTGCATCCTTTAAAACCTCCATGGAACAAACTACCTGCATCAGTTGTTAGCTGTCGAGACACTGCATCCTTTAAAACCTCCATGGAAGAAACTACCTGCATCAGTTGTTAGCTGTCAAGACACTGCATCCTTTAAAACCTCCATGGAACAAACTACCTGCATCAGTTGTTAGTTGTCCGGACACTGCATCCTTTAAAACCTCCATGGAACAAACTCCCTGCATCAGTTGTTAGCTGTCGAGACACTGCATCCTTTAAAACCTCCATGGAACAAACTACCTGCATCAGTTGTTAGTTGTCCGGACACTGCATCCTTTAAAACCTCCATGGAACAAACTACCTGCATCAGTTGTTAGCTGTCGAGACACTGCATCTTTTAAAACCTCCATGGAACAAACTACCTGCATCAGCTGTTAGCTATCGAGACACTGCATCCTTTAAAACCTCCATAGAACATACTACCTGCATCAGTTGTTAGCTGTCAGGACACTACATCCTTTAAAACCTCCATGGAACAAACTACCTGCATCAGTTGTTAGCTGTCAGGACACTGCATCCTTTAAAACCTCCATGGAACAAACTACCTGCATCAGTTGTTAGCTGTCGAGACACTGCATCCTTTAAAACCTCCATGGAACAAACTACCTGCATCAGTTGTTAGCTGTCGAGACACTGCATCCTTTAAAACCTCCATGGAACAAACTACCTGCATCAGTTGTTAGCTGTCGAAACACTGCATCCTTTAAAACCTCCATGGAACAAACTACCTGAATCAGTTGTTAGCTGTCGAGACACTGCATCCTTTAAAACCTCCATGGAACAAACTACCTGCATCAGTTGTTAGCTGTCGAGACACTGCATCCTTTAAAACCTCCATGGAACAAACTACCTACATCAGTAGTTAGCTGTCGAGACACTGCATCCTTTAAAACCTCCATGGAACAAACTGCCTGTATCAGTTGTTAGCTGTCGAAACACTGCATCCTTTAAAACCTCCATGGAACAAACTACCTGAATCAGTTGTTAGCTGTCGAGACACTGCATCCTTTAAAACCTCCATGGAACAAACTACCTGAATCAGTTGTTAGCTGTCGAGACACTGCATCCTTTAAAACCTCCATGGAACAAACTACCTGCATCAGTTGTTAGCTGTCGAAACACTGCATCCTTTAAAACCTCCATGGAACAAACTACTTGCATCAGCTGTTAGCTGTCGAGACACTGCATCCTTTAAAACCTCCATGGAACAAACTACCTGCATCAGTTGTTAGCTGTCGAGACACTGCATCCTTTAAAACCTCCATGGATCAAACTACCTGCAACAGTTGCTAGCTGTCGAGACACTGCATCCGTTAAAACCTCCATGGAACAAACTACCTACATCAGTTGTTAGCTGTCGAGACACTGCATCCTTTAAAACCTCCATGGAACAAACTACCTACATCAGTTGTTAGCTGTTGAAACACTGCTTCCTTTAAAACCTCCATGGAACAAACTACCTACATCAGTTGTTAGCTGTTGAGACACTGCTTCCTTTAAAACCTCCATGGAACAAACTACCTGCATCAGTTGTTAGCTGTCGAGACACTGCATCCTTTAAAACCTCCATGGAACAAACTACCTGCATCAGTTGTTAGCTGTTGAGACACTGCTTTCTTTAAAACCTCCATGGAACAAACTACCTGCATCAGTTGTTAGCTGTCGAGACACTGCATCCTTTAAAACCTCCATGGAACAAACTACCTACATCAGTTGTTAGCTGTCGAGACACTGCATCCGTTAAAACCTCCATGGAACAAACTACCTACATCAGTTGTTAGCTGTCGAGACACTGCATCCTTTAAAACCTCCATGGAACAAACTACCTACATCAGTTGTTAGCTGTTGAAACACTGCTTCCTTTAAAACCTCCATGGAACAAACTACCTACATCAGTTGTTAGCTGTTGAGACACTGCTTTCTTTAAAACCTCCATGGAACAAACTACCTGCATCAGTTGTTAGCTGTCGAGACACTGCATCCTTTAAAACCTCCATGGAACAAACTACCTGCATCAGTTGTTAGCTGTCGAGACACTGCATCCTTTAAAACCTCCATGGAACAAACTACCTGCATCAGTTATTAGCTGTCGAGACACTGCTTCCTTTAAAACCTCCATGGAACAAACTACCTGCATCAGTTGTCAGCTGTCGAGACACTGCATCCTTTAAAACCTCCATGGAACAAATTACCTGCATCAGTTGTTAGCTGTCGAGACACTGTATCCTTTAAAACCTCCATGGAACAAACTACCTGCATCAGTTGTTAGCTGTCATGACACTGCATCCTTTAAAACCTCCATGGAACAAACTACCTGAATCAGTTGTTAGCTGTCGAGACACTGCATCCTTTAAAACCTCCATGGAACAAACTACCTGAATCAGTTGTTAGCTGTCGAGACACTGCATCCTTTAAAACCTCCATGGAACAAACTACCTGCATCAGTTGTTAGCTGTCGAAACACTGCATCCTTTAAAACCTCCATGGAACAAACTACTTGCATCAGCTGTTAGCTGTCGAGACACTGCATCCTTTAAAACCTCCATGGAACAAACTACCTGCATCAGTTGTTAGCTGTCGAGACACTGCATCCTTTAAAACCTCCATGGATCAAACTACCTGCAACAGTTGCTAGCTGTCGAGACACTGCATCCGTTAAAACCTCCATGGAACAAACTACCTACATCAGTTGTTAGCTGTCGAGACACTGCATCCTTTAAAACCTCCATGGAACAAACTACCTACATCAGTTGTTAGCTGTTGAAACACTGCTTCCTTTAAAACCTCCATGGAACAAACTACCTACATCAGTTGTTAGCTGTTGAGACACTGCTTCCTTTAAAACCTCCATGGAACAAACTACCTGCATCAGTTGTTAGCTGTCGAGACACTGCATCCTTTAAAACCTCCATGGAACAAACTACCTGCATCAGTTGTTAGCTGTTGAGACACTGCTTTCTTTAAAACCTCCATGGAACAAACTACCTGCATCAGTTGTTAGCTGTCGAGACACTGCATCCTTTAAAACCTCCATGGAACAAACTACCTACATCAGTTGTTAGCTGTCGAGACACTGCATCCGTTAAAACCTCCATGGAACAAACTACCTACATCAGTTGTTAGCTGTCGAGACACTGCATCCTTTAAAACCTCCATGGAACAAACTACCTACATCAGTTGTTAGCTGTTGAAACACTGCTTCCTTTAAAACCTCCATGGAACAAACTACCTACATCAGTTGTTAGCTGTTGAGACACTGCTTTCTTTAAAACCTCCATGGAACAAACTACCTGCATCAGTTGTTAGCTGTCGAGACACTGCATCCTTTAAAACCTCCATGGAACAAACTACATGCATCAGTTGTTAGCTGTCGAGACACTGCATCCTTTAAAACCTCCATGGAACAAACTACCTGCATCAGTTATTAGCTGTCGAGACACTGCTTCCTTTAAAACCTCCATGGAACAAACTACCTGCATCAGTTGTCAGCTGTCGAGACACTGCATCCTTTAAAACCTCCATGGAACAAATTACCTGCATCAGTTGTTAGCTGTCGAGACACTGTATCCTTTAAAACCTCCATGGAACAAACTACCTGCATCAGTTGTTAGCTGTCGAGACACTGCATCCTTTAAAACCTCCATGGAACAAACTACCTGCATCAGTTGTTAGCTGTCGAGACACTGCATCCTTTAAAACCTCCATGGAACAAACTACCTGCATCAGTTGTTAGCTGTCAGGACACTGCATCCTTTAAAACCTCCATGGAACAAACTACCTGCATCAGTTGTTAGCTGTCGAGACACTGCATCCTTTAAAACCTCCATGGAACAAACTACCTGCATCAGTTGTTAGCTGTCGAGACACTGCATCCTTTAAAACCTCCATGGAACAAACTACCTGCATCAGTTGTTAGCTGTCGAAACACTGCATCCTTTAAAACCTCCATGGAACAAACTACCTGCATCAGTTGTTAGCTGTCGAAACACTGCATCCTTTAAAACCTCCATGGAACAAACTACCTGAATCAGTTGTTAGCTGTCGAGACACTGCATCCTTTAAAACCTCCATGGAACAAACTACCTGAATCAGTTGTTAGCTGTCGAGACACTGCATCCTTTAAAACCTCCATGGAACAAACTACCTGCATCAGTTGTTAGCTGTCGAAACACTGCATCCTTTAAAACCTCCATGGAACAAACTACCTGAATCAGTTGTTAGCTGTCGAGACACTGCATCCTTTAAAACCTCCATGGAACAAACTACCTACATCAGTTGTTAGCTGTCGAGACACTGCATCCTTTAAAACCTCCATGGACAAACTACCTGCATCAGTTGTTAGCTGTCGAGACACTGCATCCTTTAAAACCTCCATGGAACAAACTACCTGCATCAGTTGTTAGCTGTTGAGACACTGCATCCTTTAAAACCTCCATGGAACAAACTACCTGCATCAGTTGTTAGCTGTCGAGACACTGCATCCTTTAAAACCTCCATGGAACAAACTACCTGCATCAGTTGTTAGCTGTCGAGACACTGCATCCTTTAAAACCTCCATGGAACAAACTACCTGCATCAGTTGTTAGCTGTCGAAACACTGCATCCTTTAAAACCTCCATGGAACAAACTACCTGAATCAGTTGTTAGCTGTCGAGACACTGCATCCTTTAAAACCTCCATGGAACAAACTACCTTCATCAGTAGTTAGCTGTCGAGACACTGCATCCTTTAAAACCTCCATGGAACAAACTGCCTGTATCAGTTGTTAGCTGTCGAGACACTGCATCCTTTAAAACCTCCATGGAACAAACTACCTACATCAGTTGTTAGCTGTCGAGACACTGCATCCTTTAAAACCTCCATGGAACAAACTACCTGCATCAGTTGTTAGCTGTCGAGACACTGCATCCTTTAAAACCTCCATGGAACAAACTACCTGCATCAGTTGTTAGCTGTCGAGACACTGCATCCTTTAAAACCTCCATGGAACAAACTACCTGCATCAGTTGTTAGCTGTCGAGACACTGCATCCTTTAAAACCTTCATGGATCAAACTACCTGCAACAGTTGCTAGCTATCGAGACACTGCATCCTTTAAAACCTCCATGGAACAAACTACCTACATCAGTTGTTAGCTGTCGAGACACTGCATCCTTTAAAACCTCCATGGAACAAACTACCTACATCAGTTGTTAGCTGTCGAGACACTGCATCCTTTAAAACCTCCATGGAACAAACTACCTACATCAGTTGTTAGCTGTCGAGACACTGCTTCCTTTAAAACCTCCATGGAACAAACTACGCGCATCAGTTGTTAGCTGTCGAGACACTGCATCCTTTAAAACCTCCATGGAACAAACTACCTGAATCAGTTGTTAGCTGTCGAGACACTGCATCCTTTAAAACCTCCATGGAACAAACTACCTGCATCAGTTGTTAGCTGTCGAGACACTGCATCCTTTAAAACCTCCATGGAACAAACTACTTGCATCAGCTGTTTGCTGTCGAGACACTGCATCCTTTAAAACCTCCATGGAACAAACTACCTGCATCAGTTGTTAGCTGTCGAGACACTGCATCCTTTAAAACCTCCATGGATCAAACTACCTGCAACAGTTGCTAGCTGTCGAGACACTGCATCCGTTAAAACCTCCATGGAACAAACTACCTACATCAGTTGTTAGCTGTCGAGACACTGCATCCTATAAAACCTCCATGGAACAAACTACCTACATCAGTTGTTAGCTGTTGAAACACTGCTTCCTTTAAAACCTCCATGGAACAAACTACCTACATCAGTTGTTAGCTGTTGAGACACTGCTTCCTTTAAAACCTCCATGGAACAAACTACCTGCATCAGTTGTTAGCTGTCGAGACACTGCATCCTTTAAAACCTCCATGGAACAAACTACCTGCATCAGTTGTTAGCTGTCGAGACACTGCATCCTTTAAAACCTCCATGGAACAAACTACCTGCATCAGTTGTTAGCTGTCGAGACACTGCATCCTTTTAAACCTCCATGGAACAAACTACCTGCATCAGTAGTTAGCTGTCGAGACACTGCATCCTTTAAAACCTCCATGGAACAAACTACCTGCATCAGTAGTTAGCTGTCGAGACACTGCATCCTTTAAAACCTCCATGTAACAAACTGCCTGATTCAGTTGTTAGCTGTCGAGACACTGCATCCTTTAAAACCTCCATGGAACAAACTACCTACATCAGTTGTTAGCTGTCGAGACACTGCATCCTTTAAAACCTCCATGGAACAAACTACCTGCATCTGTTGTTAGCTGTCGAGACACTGCATCCTTTAAAACCTCCATGGAACAAACTACCTACATCAGTTGTTAGCTGTCGAGACACTGCATCCTTTAAAACCTGCATGGAACAAACTACCTGCATCAGTTGTTAGCTGTCGTGACACTGCATCCTTTAAAACCTCCATGGAACAAACTACCTGCATCAGTTCTTAGCTGTCGAAACACTGCATCCTTTAAAACCTCCATGGAACAAACTACCTGAATCAGTTGTTAGCTGTCGAGACACTGCATCCTTTAAAACCTCCATGGAACAAACTACCTGCATCAGTTGTTAGCTGTCGAGACACTGCATCCTTTAAAACCTCCATGGAACAAACTACCTACATCAGTTGTTAGCTGTCGAGACACTGCATCCTTTAAAACCTCCATGGAACAAACTACCTGCATCAGTTGTTAGCTGTCGAGACACTGCATGCTTTAAAACCTCCATGGAACAAATTACCTGCATCAGTTGTTAGCTGTCGAGACACTGCATCCTTTAAAACCTCCATGGATCAAACTACCTGCAACAGTTGCTAGCTATCGAGACACTGCATCCTTTGAAACCTCCATGGAACAAACTACCTGCATCAGTTGTTAGCTGTCGAAACACTGCATCCTTTCAAACCTCCATGGAACAAACTACCTGAATCAGTTGTTAGCTGTCGAGACACTGCATCCTTTAAAACCTCCATGGAACAAACTACCTACATCAGTTGTTAGCTGTCGAGACACTGCTTCCTTTAAAACCTCCATGGAACAAACTACCTGCATCAGTTGTTAGCTGTCGAGACACTGCATCCTTTAAAACCTCCATGGAACAAACTACCTGCATCAGTTGTTAGCTGTCGAGACACTGCATCCTTTAAAACCTCCATGGAACAAACTTCCTGCATCAGTTGTTAGCTGTTGAGACACTGCTTCCTTTAAAACCTCCATGGAACAAACTACCTGCATCAGTTGTTAGCTGTCGAGACACTGCATCCTTTAAAACCTCCATGGAACAAACTACCTGCATCAGTTTTTAGCTGTCGAGACACTGCATCCTTTAAAACCTCCATGGAACAAACTACCTGCATCAGTTGTTAGCTGTCGAAACACTGCATCCTTTAAAACCTCCATGGAACAAACTACCTGAATCAGTTGTTAGCTGTCGAGACACTGCATCCTTTAAAACCTCCAAGGAACAAACTACCTGCATCAGTTGTTAGCTGTCGAGACACTGCATCCTTTAAAACCTCCATGGAACAAACTACCTGCATCAGTTGTTGCTGTCGAGACACTGCATCCTTTAAAACCTCCATGGAACAAACTACCTGAATCAGTTGTTAGCTGTCGAGACACTGCATCCTTTAAAACCTCCATGGAACAAACTACCTGCATCAGTTGTTAGCTGTCGAGACACTGCATCCTTTAAAACCTCCATGGAACAAACTACCTGCATCAGTTGTTAGCTGTCGAGACACTGCATCCTTTAAAACCTCCATGGAACAAACTTCCTGCATCAGTTGTTAGCTGTTGAGACACTGCTTCCTTTAAAACCTCCATGGAACAAACTACCTGCATCAGTTGTTAGCTGTCGAGACACTGCATCCTTTAAAACCTCCATGGAACAAACTACCTGCATCAGTTGTTAGCTGTCGAGACACTGCATCCTTTAAAACCTCCATGGAACAAACTACCTGCATCAGTTGTTAGCTGTCGAGACACTGCATCCTTTAAAACCTCCATGGATCAAACTACCTGCAACAGTTGCTAGCTGTCGAGACACTGCATCCGTTAAAACCTCCATGGAACAAACTACCTACATCAGTTGTTAGCTGTTGAGACACTGCATCCTTTAAAACCTCCATGGAACAAACTACCTACATCAGTTGTTAGCTGTTGAGACACTGCTTCCTTTAAAACCTCCATGGAACAAACTACCTACATCAGTTGTTAGCTGTTGAGACACTGCTTCCTTTAAAACCTCCATGGAACAAACTACCTGCATCAGTTGTTAGCTGTCGAGACACTGCATCCTTTAAAACCTCCATGGAACAAACTACCTGCATCAGTTGTTAGCTGTCGAGACACTGCATCCTTTAAAACCTCCATGGAACAAACTACCTGCATCAGTTGTTAGCTGTCGAGACACTGCATCCTTTAAAACCTCCATGGAACAAACTACCTGCATCAGTTGTTAGCTGTCGAGACACTGCATCCTTTTAAACCTCCATGGAACAAACTACCTGCATCAGTAGTTAGCTGTCGAGACACTGCATCCTTTAAAACCTCCATGGAACAAACTACCTGCATCAGTAGTTAGCTGTCGAGACACTGCATTCTTTAAAACCTCCATGGAACAAACTGCCTGATTCAGTTGTTAGCTGTCGAGACACTGCATCCTTTAAAACCTCAATGGAACAACTACCTACATCAGTTGTTAGCTGTCGAGACACTGCATCCTTTAAAACCTCCATGGAACAAACTACCTGCATCAGTTGTTAGCTGTCGAGACACTGCATCCTTTAAAACCTCCATGGAACAAACTACCTGCATCAGTTGTTAGCTGTCGAAACACTGCATCCTTTAAAACCTCCATGGAACAAACTACCTGAATCAGTTGTTAGCTGTCGAGACACTGCATCCTTTAAAACCTCCATGGAACAAACTACCTGCATCAGTTGTTAGCTGTCGAGACACTGCATCCTTTAAAACCTCCATGGAACAAACTACCTACATCAGTAGTTAGCTGTCGAGACACTGCATCCTTTAAAACCTCCATGGAACAAACTGCCTGTATCAGTTGTTAGCTGTCGAGACACTGCATCCTTTAAAACCTCCATGGAACAAACTACCTACATCAGTTGTTAGCTGTCGAGACACTGCATCCTTTAAAACCTCCATGGAACAAACTACCTGCATCAGTTGTTAGCTGTCGAGACACTGCATCCTTTAAAACCTCCGTGGAACAAACTACCTCCATCAGTTGTTAGCTGTCGAGACACTGCATCCTTTAAAACCTCCATGGAACAAACTACCTGCATCAGTTGTTAGCTGTCGAGACACTGCATCCTTTAAAACCTCCATGGAACAAACTACCTGCATCAGTTATTAGCTGTCGAGACACTGCATCCTTTAAAACCTCCATGGAACAAACTGCCTGTATCAGTTGTTAGCTGTCGAGACACTGCATCCTTTAAAACCTCCATGGAACAAACTACCTACATCAGTTGTTAGCTGTCGAGACACTGCATCCTTTAAAACCTCCATGGAACAAACTACCTGCATCAGTTGTTAGCTGTCGAGACACTGCATCCTTTAAAACCTCCATGGAACAAACTACCTGCATCAGTTGTTAGCTGTCGAGACTCTGCATCCTTTAAAACCTCCATGGAACAAACTACCTGCATCAGTTGTTAGCTGTCGAGACACTGCATCCTTTAAAACCTCCATGGATCAAACTACCTGCAACAGTTGCTAGCTATCGAGACACTGCATCCTTTAAAACCTCCATGGAACAAACTACCTACATCAGTTGTTAGCTGTCGAGACACTGCATCCTTTAAAACCTCCATGGAACAAACTACCTACATCAGTTGTTAGCTGTCGAGACACTGCATCCTTTAAAACCTCCATGGAACAAACTACCTACATCAGTTGTTAGCTGTCGAGACACTGCTTCCTTTAAAACCTCCATGGAACAAACTACCTGCATCAGTTGTTAGCTGTCGAGACACTGCATCCTTTAAAACCTCCATGGAACAAACTACCTGAATCAGTTGTTAGCTGTCGAGACACTGCATCCTTTAAAACCTCCATGGAACAAACTACCTGCATCAGTTGTTAGCTGTCGAGACACTGCATCCTTTAAAACCTCCATGGAACAAACTACCTGCATCAGTTGTTAGCTGTCGAGACACTGCATCCTTTAAAACCTCCATGGAACAAACTACCTGCATCAGTTGTTAGCTGTCGAGACACTGCATCCTTTAAAACCTCCATGGATCAAACTACCTGCAACAGTTGCTAGCTGTCGAGACACTGCATCCGTTAAAACCTCCATGGAACAAACTACCTACATCAGTTGTTAGCTGTTGAAACACTGCTTCCTTTAAAACCTCCATGGAACAAACTACCTACATCAGTTGTTAGCTGTTGAGACACTGCATCCTTTAAAACCTCCATGGAACAAACTACCTACATCAGTTGTTAGCTGTCGAGACACTGCTTCCTTTAAAACCTCCATGGAACAAACTACCTGCATCAGTTGTTAGCTGTCGAGACACTGCATCCTTTAAAACCTCCATGGAACAAACTACCTGAATCAGTTGTTAGCTGTCGAGACACTGCATCCTTTAAAACCTCCATGGAACAAACTACCTGCATCAGTTGTTAGCTGTCGAGACACTGCATCCTTTAGAACCTCCATGGAACAAACTACCTGCATCAGTTGTTAGCTGTCGAGACACTGCATCCTTTAAAACCTCCATGGATCAAACTACCTGCAACAGTTGCTAGCTGTCGAGACACTGCATCCGTTAAAATCTCCATGGAACAAACTACCTACATCAGTTGTTAGCTGTCGAGACACTGCATCCTTTAAAACCTCCATGGAACAAACTACCTACATCAGTTGTTAGCTGTTGAAACACTGCTTCCTTTAAAACCTCCATGGACAAACTACCTACATCAGTTGTTAGCTGTTGAGACACTGCTTTCTTTAAAACCTCCATGGAACAAACTACCTGCATCAGTTGTTAGCTGTCGAGACACTGCATCCTTTAAAACCTCCATGGAACAAACTACCTGCATCAGTTGTTAGCTGTCGAGACACTGCATCCTTTAAAACCTCCATGGAACAAACTACCTGCATCAGTTGTTAGCTGTCGAGACACTGCATCCTTTTAAACCTCCATGGAACAAACTACCTGCATCAGTAGTTAGCTGTCGAGACACTGCACCCTTTAAAACCTCCATGGAACAAACTACCTGCATCAGTAGTTAGCTGTCGAGACACTGCATCCTTTAAAACCTCCATGTAACAAACTGCCTGATTCAGTTGTTAGCTGTCGAGACACTGCATCCTTTAAAACCTCCATGGAACAAACTACCTACATCAGTTGTTAGCTGTCGAGACACTGCATCCTTTAAAACCTCCATGGAACAAACTACCTGCATCAGTTGTTAGCTGTCGAGACACTGCATCCTTTAAAACCTCCATGGAACAAACTACCTGCATCAATTGTTAGCTGTCGAGACACTGCATCCTTTAAAACCTCCATGGAACAAACTACCTGCATCAGTTGTTAGCTGTCGAGACACTGCATCCTTTAAAACCTCCATGGAACAAACTACCTGCATCAGTTGTTAGCTGTCGAAACACTGCATCCTTTAAAACCTCCATCGAACAAACTACCTGAATCAGTTGTTAGCTGTCGAGACACTGCATCCTTTAAAACCTCCATGGAACAAACTACCTGCATCAGTTGTTAGCTGTCGAGACACTGCATCCTTTAAAACCTCCATGGAACAAACTACCTACATCAGTAGTTAGCTGTCGAGACACTGCATCCTTTAAAACCTCCATGGAACAAACTGCCTTTATCAGTTGTTAGCTGTCGAGACACTGCATCCTTTAAAACCTCCATGGAACAAACTACCTACATCAGTTGTTAGCTGTCGAGACACTGCATCCTTTAAAACCTCCATGGAACAAACTACCTGCATCAGTTGTTAGCTGTCGAGACACTGCATCCTTTAAAACCTCCATGGAACAAACTACCTGCATCAGTTGTTAGCTGTCGACACACTGCATCCTTTAAAACCTCCATGGAACAAACTACCTGCATCAGTTGTTAGCTGTCGAGACACTGCATCCTTTAAAACCTCCATGGATCAAACTACCTGCAACAGTTGCTAGCTATCGAGACACTGCATCCTTTAAAACCTCCATGGAACAAACTACCTACATCAGTTGTTAGCTGTCGAGACACTGCATCCTTTAAAACCTCCATGGAACAAACTACCTACATCAGTTGTTAGCTGTCGAGACACTGCATCCTTTAAAACCTCCATGGAACAAACTACCTACATCAGTTGTTAGCTGTCGAGACACTGCTTCCTTTAAAACCTCCATGGAACAAACTACCTGCATCAGTTGTTAGCTGTCGAGACACTGCATCCTTTAAAACCTCCATGGAACAAACTACCTGAATCAGTTGTTAGCTGTCGAGACACTGCATCCTTTAAAACCTCCATGGAACAAACTACCTGCATCAGTTGTTAGCTGTCGAGACACTGCATCCTTTAAAACCTCCATGGAACAAACTACCTGCATCAGTTGTTAGCTGTCGAGACACTGCATCCTTTAAAACCTCCATGGAACAAACTTCCTGCATCAGTTGTTAGCTGTTGAGACACTGCTTCCTTTAAAACCTCCATGGAACAAACTACCTGCATCAGTTGTTAGCTGTCGAGACACTGCATCCTTTAAAACCTCCATGGAACAAACTACCTGTATCAGTTGTTAGCTGTCGAGACACTGCATCCTTTAAAACCTCCATGGAACAAACTACCTGCATCAGTTGTTAGCTGTCGAGACACTGCATCCTTTAAAACCTCCATGGATCAAACTACCTGCAACAGTTGCTAGCTGTCGAGACACTGCATCCGTTAAAACCTCCATGGAACAAACTACCTACATCAGTTGTTAGCTGTCGAGACACTGCATCCTTTAAAACCTCCATGGAACAAACTACCTACATCAGTTGTTAGCTGTTGAGACACTGCTTCCTTTAAAACCTCCATGGAACAAACTACCTACATCAGTTGTTAGCTGTTGAGACACTGCTTCCTTTAAAACCTCCATGGAACAAACTACCTGCATCAGTTGTTAGCTGTCGAGACACTGCATCCTTTGAAACCTCCATGGAACAAACTACCTGCATCAGTTGTTAGCTGTCGAGACACTGCATCCTTTAAAACCTCCATGGAACAAACTACCTGCATCAGTTGTTAGCTGTCGAGACACTGCATCCTTTAAAACCTCCATGGAACAAACTACCTGCATCAGTTGTTAGCTGTCGATACACTGCATCCTTTTAAACCTCCATGGAACAAACTACCTGCATCAGTAGTTAGCTGTCGAGACACTGCATCCTTTAAAACCTGCATGGAACAAACTACCTGCATCAGTTGTTAGCTGTCGAGACACTGCATCCTTTAAAACCTCCATGGAACAAACTGCCTGATTCAGTTGTTAGCTGTCGAGACACTGCATCCTTTAAAACCTCAATGGAACAACTACCTACATCAGTTGTTAGCTGTCGAGACACTGCATCCTTTAAAACCTCCATGGAACAAACTACCTGCATCAGTTGTTAGCTGTCGAGACACTGCATCCTTTAAAACCTCCATGGAACAAACTACCTGCATCAGTTGTTAGCTGTCGAGACACTGCATCCTTTAAAACCTCCATGGAACAAACTACCTGCATCAGTAGTTAGCTGTCGAGACACTGCATCCTTTAAAACCTCCATGGAACAAACTGCCTGTATCAGTTGTTAGCTGTCGAGACACTGCATCCTTTAAAACCTCCATGGAACAAACTACCTACATCAGTTGTTAGCTGTCGAGACACTGCATCCTTTAAAACCTCCATGGAACAAACTACCTGCATCAGTTGTTAGCTGTCGAGACACTGCATCCTTTAAAACCTCCATGGAACAAACTACCTGCATCAGTTGTTAGCTGTCGAGACACTGCATCCTTTAAAACCTCCATGGAACGAACTACCTGCATCAGTTGTTAGCTGTCGAGACACTGCATCCTTTAAAACCTCCATGGAACAAACTACCTGCATCAGTTGTTAGCTGTCGAGACACTGCATCCTTTGAAACCTCCATGGAACAAACTACCTGCATCAGTTGTTAGCTGTCGAAACACTGCATCCTTTCAAACCTCCATGGAACAAACTACCTGCATCAGTTGTTAGCTGTCGAGACACTGCATCCTTTAAAACCTCCATGGAACAAACTACCTGCATCAGTTGTTAGCTGTCGAGACACTGCATCCTTTAAAACCTCCATGGAACAAACTACCTGCATCAGTTGTTAGCTGTCGAGACACTGCATCCTTTAAAACCTGCATGGAACAAACTACCTGCATCAGTTGTTAGCTGTCGAGACACTGCATCCTTTAAAACCTCCATGGATCAAACTACCTGCAACAGTTGCTAGCTATCGAGACACTGCATCCTTTAAAACCTCCATGGAACAAACTACCTACATCAGTTGTTAGCTGTCGAGACACTGCATCCTTTAAAACCTCCATGGAACAAACTACCTACATCAGTTGTTAGCTGTCGAGACACTGCTTCCTTTAAAACCTCCATGGAACACACTACCTACATCAGTTGATAGCTGTCGAGACACTGCTTCCTTTAAAACCTCCATGGAACAAACTACCTGCATCAGTTGTTAGCTGTCGAGACACTGCATCCTTTAAAACCTCCATGGAACAAACTACCTGAATCAGTTGTTAGCTGTCGAGACACTGCATCCTTTAAAACCTCCATGGAACAAACTACCTGCAACAGTTGCTAGCTGTCGAGACACGGCATCCGTTAAAACCTCCATGGAACAAACTACCTACATCAGTTGTTAGCTGTCGAGACACTGTATCCTTTAAAACCTCCATGGAACAAACTACCTACATCAGTTGTTAGCTGTTGAAACACTGCTTCCTTTAAAACCTCCATGGAACAAACTACCTACATCAGTTGTTAGCTGTTGAGATACTGCTTCCTTTAAAACCTCCATGGAACAAACTACCTGCATCAGTTGTTAGCTGTCGAGACACTGCATCCTTTAAAACCTCCATGGAACAAACTACCTGCATCAGTCGTTAGCTGTCGAGACACTGCATCCTTTAAAACCTCCATGGAACAAACTACCTGCATCAGTTGTTAGCTGTCGAGACACTGCATCCTTTAAAACCTGCATGGAACAAACTACCTGCATCAGTTGTTAGCTGTCGAGACACTGCATCCTTTAAAACCTCCATGGATCAAACTACCTGCAACAGTTGCTAGCTATCGAGACACTGCATCCTTTAAAACCTCCATGGAACAAACTGCCTTCATCAGTTGTTAGCTGTCGAGACACTGCATCCTTTAAAACCTCCATGGAACAAACTACCTACATCAGTTGTTAGCTGTCGAGACACTGCTTCCTTTAAAACCTCCATGGAACAAACTACCTACATCAGTTGTTAGCTGTCGAGACACTGCTTCCTTTAAAACCTCCATGGAACAAACTATCTGCATCAGTTGTTAGCTGTCGAGACACTGCATCCTTTAAAACCTCCATGGAACAAACTACCTGAATCAGTTGTTAGCTGTCGAGACACTGCATCCTTTAAAACCTCCATGGAACAAACTACCTGCAACAGTTGCTAGCTGTCGAGACACTGCATCCGTTAAAACCTCCATGGAACAAACTACCTACATCAGTTGTTAGCTGTCGAGACACTGTATCCTTTAAAACCTCCATGGAACAAACTACCTACATCAGTTGTTAGCTGTTGAAACACTGCTTCCTTTAAAACCTCCATGGAACAAACTACCTGCATCAGTTGTTAGCTGTCGAGACACTGCATCCTTTAAAACCTCCATGGAACAAACTACCTGCATCAGTTGTTAGCTGTCGAGACACTGCATCCTTTAAAACCTCCATGGAACAAACTACCTGCATCAGTTGTTAGCTGTCGAGACACTGCATCCTTTTAAACCTCCATGGAACAAACTACCTGCATCAGTAGTTAGCTGTCGAGACACTGCATCCTTTAAAACCTCCATGGAACAAACTACCTGCATCAGTAGTTAGCTGTTGAGACACTGCATCCTTTAAAACCTCCATGTAACAAACTGCCTGATTCAGTTGTTAGCTGTCGAGACACTGCATCCTTTAAAACCTCCATGGAACAAACTACCTACATCAGTTGTTAGCTGTCGAGACACTGCATCCTTTAAAACCTCCATGGAACAAACTACCTGCATCAGTTGTTAGCTGTCGAGACACTGCATCCTTTAAAACCTCCATGGAACAAACTACCTGCATCAGTTGTTAGCTGTCGAGACACTGCATCCTTTAAAACCTCCATGGAACAAACTACCTGCATCAGTTGTTAGCTGTCGAGACACTGCATCCTTTAAAACCTCCATGGAACAAACTACCTGCATCAGTTGTTAGCTGTCGAAACACTGCATCCTTTAAAACCTCCATGGAACAAACTACCTGAATCAGTTGTTAGCTGTCGAGACACTGCATCCTTTAAAACCTCCATGGAACAAACTACCTGCATCAGTTGTTAGCTGTCGAGACACTGCATCCTTTAAAACCTCCATGGAACAAACTACCTACATCAGTAGTTAGCTGTCGAGACACTGCATCCTTTAAAACCTCCATGGAACAAACTGCCTTTATCAGTTGTTAGCTGTCGAGACACTGCATCCTTTAAAACCTCCATGGAACAAACTACCTGAATCAGTTGTTAGCTGTCGAGACACTGCATCCTTTAAAACCTCCATGGAACAAACTACCTGCATCAGTTGTTAGCTGTCGAGACACTGCATCCTTTAAAACCTCCATGGAACAAACTACCTGCATCAGTTGTTAGCTGTCGAGACACTGCATCCTTTAAAACCTCCATGGATCAAACTACCTGCAACAGTTGCTAGCTGTCGAGACACTGCATCCGTTAAAACCTCCATGGAACAAACTACCTACATCAGTTGTTAGCTGTCGAGACACTGCATCCTTTAAAACCTCCATGGAACAAACTACCTACATCAGTTGTTAGCTGTTGAGACACTGCTTCCTTTAAAACCTCCATGGAACAAACTACCTACATCAGTTGTTAGCTGTCGAGACACTGCTTCCTTTAAAACCTCCATGGAACAAACTACCTGCATCAGTTGTTAGCTGTCGAGACACTGCATCCTTTAAAACCTCCATGGAACAAACTACCTGCATCAGTTGTTAGCTGTCGAGACACTGCATCCTTTAAAACCTCCATGGAACAAACTACCTGCATCAGTTGTTAGCTGTCGAGACACTGCATCCTTTAAAACCTCCATGGAACAAACTACCTGCATCAGTTGTTAGCTGTCGAGACACTGCATCCTTTTAAACCTCCATGGAACAAACTACCTGCATCAGTAGTTAGCTGTCGAGACACTGCATCCTTTAAAACCTCCATGGAACAAACTACCTGCATCAGTAGTTAGCTGTCGAGACACTGCATCCTTTAAAACCTCCATGGAACAAACTGCCTGATTCAGTTGTTAGCTGTCGAGACACTGCATCCTTTAAAACCTCAATGGAACAACTACCTACATCAGTTGTTAGCTGTCGAGACACTGCATCCTTTAAAACCTCCATGGAACAAACTACCTGCATCAGTTGTTAGCTGTCGAGACACTGCATCCTTTAAAACCTCCATGGAACAAACTACCTGCATCAGTTGTTAGCTGTCGAAACACTGCATCCTTTAAAACCTCCATGGAACAAACTACCTGAATCAGTTGTTAGCTGTCGAGACACTGCATCCTTTAAAACCTCCATGGAACAAACTACCTGCATCAGTTGTTAGCTGTCGAGACACTGCATCCTTTAAAACCTCCATGGAACAAACTACCTACATCAGTAGTTAGCTGTCGAGACACTGCATCCTTTAAAACCTCCATGGAACAAACTGCCTGTATCAGTTGTTAGCTGTCGAGACACTGCATCCTTTAAAACCTCCATGGAACAAACTACCTACATCAGTTGTTAGCTGTCGAGACACTGCATCCTTTAAAACCTCCATGGAACAAACTACCTGCATCAGTTGTTAGCTGTCGAGACACTGCATCCTTTAAAACCTCCATGGAACAAACTACCTGCATCAGTTGTTAGCTGTCGAGACACTGCATCCTTTAAAACCTCCATGGAACAAACTACCTGCATCAGTTGTTAGCTGTCGAGACACTGCATCCTTTAAAACCTCCATGGAACAAACTACCTGCATCAGTTGTTAGCTGTCGAGACACTGCATCCTTTGAAACCTCCATGGAACAAACTACCTGCATCAGTTGTTAGCTGTCGAAACACTGCATCCTTTCAAACCTCCATGGTACAAACTACCTGAATCAGTTGTTAGCTGTCGAGACACTGCATCCTTTAAAACCTCCATGGAACAAACTACCTGCATCAGTTGTTAGCTGTCGAGACACTGCATCCTTTAAAACCTCCATGGAACAAACTACCTACATCAGTAGTTAGCTGTCGAGACACTGCATCCTTTAAAACCTCCATGGAACAAACTGCCTGTATCAGTTGTTAGCTGTCGAGACACTGCATCCTTTAAAACCTCCATGGAACAAACTACCTGCATCAGTTGTTAGCTGTCGAGACACTGCATCCTTTAAAACCTCCATGGAACAAACTACCTGCATCAGTTGTTAGCTGTCGAGACACTGCATCCTTTAAAACCTCCATGGAACAAACTACCTGCATCAGTTGTTAGCTGTCGAGACACTGCATCCTTTAAAACCTGCATGGAACAAACTACCTGCATCAGTTGTTAGCTGTCGAGACACTGCATCCTTTAAAACCTCCATGGATCAA
The DNA here is from genome assembly GCA_964016885.1 of Eledone cirrhosa. NCBI lineage: Eukaryota > Metazoa > Mollusca > Cephalopoda > Octopoda > Eledonidae > Eledone > Eledone cirrhosa. The sequence continues at coordinate 333,184,080 of OZ024743.1, forward strand.
ACTACCTGCAACAGTTGCTAGCTATCGAGACACTGCATCCTTTAAAACCTCCATGGAACAAACTACCTACATCAGTTGTTAGCTGTCGAGACACTGCATCCTTTAAAACCTCCATGGAACAAACTACCTACATCAGTTGTTAGCTGTCGAGACACTGCTTCCTTTAAAACCTCCATGGAACACACTACCTACATCAGTTGACAGCTGTCGAGACACTGCTTCCTTTAAAACCTCCATGGAACAAACTACCTGCATCAGTTGTTAGCTGTTGAGACACTGCATCCTTTAAAACCTCCATGGAACAAACTACCTGAATCAGTTGTTAGCTGTCGAGACACTGCATCCTTTAAAACCTCCATGGAACAAACTACCTGCAACAGTTGCTAGCTGTCGAGACACTGCATCCGTTAAAACCTCCATGGAACAAACTACCTACATCAGTTGTTAGCTGTCGAGACACTGTATCTTTTAAAACCTCCATGGAACAAACTACCTACATCAGTTGTTAGCTGTTGAAACACTGCTTCCTTTAAAACCTCCATGGAAAAAACTACCTACATCAGTTGTTAGCTGTTGAGACACTGCTTCCTTTAAAACCTCCATGGAACAAACTACCTGCATCAGTTGTTAGCTGTCGAGACACTGCATCCTTTAAAACCTCCATGGAACAAACTACCTGCATCAGTCGTTAGCTGTTGAGACACTGCATCCTTTAAAACCTCCATGGACCAAACTACCTGCATCAGTTGTTAGCTGTCGAGACACTGCATCCTTTAAAACCTGCATGGAACAAACTACCTGCATCAGTTGTTAGCTGTCGAGACACTGCATCCTTTAAAACCTCCATGGATCAAACTACCTGCAACAGTTGCTAGCTATCGAGACACTGCATCCTTTAAAACCTCCATGGAACAAACTACCTACATCAGTTGTTAGCTGTCGAGACACTGCATCCTTTAAAACCTCCATGGAACAAACTACCTGCATCAGTTGTTAGCTGTCGAGACACTGCATCCTTTAAAACCTCCATGGAACAAACTACCTGCATCAGTTGTTAGCTGTCGAGACACTGCATCCTTTAAAACCTCCATGGATCAAACTACCTGCAACAGTTGCTAGCTGTCGAGACACAGCATCCGTTAAAACCTCCATGGAACAAACTACCTGCATCAGTTGTTAGCTGTCGAGACACTGCATCCTTTGAAACCTCCATGGAACAAACTACCTGCATCAGTTGTTAGCTGTCGAAACACTGCATCCTTTCAAACCTCCATGGTACAAACTACCTGAATCAGTTGTTAGCTGTCGAGACACTGCATCCTTTAAAACCTCCATGGAACAAACTACCTGCATCAGTTGTTAGCTGTCGAGACACTGCATCCTTTAAAACCTCCATGGAACAAACTACCTACATCAGTAGTTAGCTGTCGAGACACTGCATCCTTTAAAACCTCCATGGAACAAACTGCCTGTATCAGTTGTTAGCTGTCGAGACACTGCATCCTTTAAAACCTCCATGGAACAAACTACCTGCATCAGTTGTTAGCTGTCGAGACACTGCATCCTTTAAAACCTCCATGGAACAAACTACCTGCATCAGTTGTTAGCTGTCGAGACACTGCATCCTTTAAAACCTCCATGGAACAAACTACCTGCATCAGTTGTTAGCTGTCGAGACACTGCATCCTTTAAAACCTGCATGGAACAAACTACCTGCATCAGTTGTTAGCTGTCGAGACACTGCATCCTTTAAAACCTCCATGGATCAAACTACCTGCAACAGTTGCTAGCTATCGAGACACTGCATCCTTTAAAACCTCCATGGAACAAACTACCTACATCAGTTGTTAGCTGTCGAGACACTGCATCCTTTAAAACCTCCATGGAACAAACTACCTGCATCAGTTGTTAGCTGTCGAGACACTGCATCCTTTAAAACCTCCATGGAACAAACTACCTGCATCAGTTGTTAGCTGTCGAGACACTGCATCCTTTAAAACCTCCATGGATCAAACTACCTGCAACAGTTGCTAGCTGTCGAGACACAGCATCCGTTAAAACCTCCATGGAACAAACTACCTGCATCAGTTGTTAGCTGTCGAGACACTGCATCCTTTGAAACCTCCATGGAACAAACTACCTGCATCAGTTGTTAGCTGTCGAAACACTGCATCCTTTCAAACCTCCATGGTACAAACTACCTGAATCAGTTGTTAGCTGTCGAGACACTGCATCCTTTAAAACCTCCATGGAACAAACTACCTGCATCAGTTGTTAGCTGTCGAGACACTGCATCCTTTAAAACCTCCATGGAACAAACTACCTGCAACAGTTGCTAGCTGTCGAGACACTGCATCCGTTAAAACCTCCATGGAACAAACTACCTACATCAGTTGTTAGCTGTCGAGACACTGTATCTTTTAAAACCTCCATGGAACAAACTACCTACATCAGTTGTTAGCTGTTGAAACACTGCTTCCTTTAAAACCTCCATGGAAAAAACTACCTACATCAGTTGTTAGCTGTTGAGACACTGCTTCCTTTAAAACCTCCATGGAACAAACTACCTGCATCAGTTGTTAGCTGTCGAGACACTGCATCCTTTAAAACCTCCATGGAACAAACTACCTGCATCAGTCGTTAGCTGTTGAGACACTGCATCCTTTAAAACCTCCATGGACCAAACTACCTGCATCAGTTGTTAGCTGTCGAGACACTGCATCCTTTAAAACCTGCATGGAACAAACTACCTGCATCAGTTGTTAGCTGTCGAGACACTGCATCCTTTAAAACCTCCATGGATCAAACTACCTGCAACAGTTGCTAGCTGTCGAGACACAGCATCCGTTAAAACCTCCATGGAACAAACTACCTGCATCAGTTGTTAGCTGTCGAGACACTGCATCCTTTGAAACCTCCATGGAACAAACTACCTGCATCAGTTGTTAGCTGTCGAAACACTGCATCCTTTCAAACCTCCATGGTACAAACTACCTGAATCAGTTGTTAGCTGTCGAGACACTGCATCCTTTAAAACCTCCATGGAACAAACTACCTGCATCAGTTGTTAGCTGTCGAGACACTGCATCCTTTAAAACCTCCATGGAACAAACTACCTACATCAGTAGTTAGCTGTCGAGACACTGCATCCTTTAAAACCTCCATGGAACAAACTGCCTGTATCAGTTGTTAGCTGTCGAGACACTGCATCCTTTAAAACCTCCATGGAACAAACTACCTGCATCAGTTGTTAGCTGTCGAGACACTGCATCCTTTAAAACCTCCATGGAACAAACTACCTGCATCAGTTGTTAGCTGTCGAGACACTGCATCCTTTAAAACCTCCATGGAACAAACTACCTGCATCAGTTGTTAGCTGTCGAGACACTGCATCCTTTAAAACCTGCATGGAACAAACTACCTGCATCAGTTGTTAGCTGTCGAGACACTGCATCCTTTAAAACCTCCATGGATCAAACTACCTGCAACAGTTGCTAGCTATCGAGACACTGCATCCTTTAAAACCTCCATGGAACAAACTACCTACATCAGTTGTTAGCTGTCGAGACACTGCATCCTTTAAAACCTCCATGGAACAAACTACCTGCATCAGTTGTTAGCTGTCGAGACACTGCATCCTTTAAAACCTCCATGGAACAAACTACCTGCATCAGTTGTTAGCTGTCGAGACACTGCATCCTTTAAAACCTCCATGGATCAAACTACCTGCAACAGTTGCTAGCTGTCGAGACACAGCATCCGTTAAAACCTCCATGGAACAAACTACCTGCATCAGTTGTTAGCTGTCGAGACACTGCATCCTTTGAAACCTCCATGGAACAAACTACCTGCATCAGTTGTTAGCTGTCGAAACACTGCATCCTTTCAAACCTCCATGGTACAAACTACCTGAATCAGTTGTTAGCTGTCGAGACACTGCATCCTTTAAAACCTCCATGGAACAAACTACCTGCATCAGTTGTTAGCTGTCGAGACACTGCATCCTTTAAAACCTCCATGGAACAAACTACCTACATCAGTAGTTAGCTGTCGAGACACTGCATCCTTTAAAACCTCCATGGAACAAACTGCCTGTATCAGTTGTTAGCTGTCGAGACACTGCATCCTTTAAAACCTCCATGGAACAAACTACCTGCATCAGTTGTTAGCTGTCGAGACACTGCATCCTTTAAAACCTCCATGGAACAAACTACCTGCATCAGTTGTTAGCTGTCGAGACACTGCATCCTTTAAAACCTCCATGGAACAAACTACCTGCATCAGTTGTTAGCTGTCGAGACACTGCATCCTTTAAAACCTGCATGGAACAAACTACCTGCATCAGTTGTTAGCTGTCGAGACACTGCATCCTTTAAAACCTCCATGGATCAAACTACCTGCAACAGTTGCTAGCTATCGAGACACTGCATCCTTTAAAACCTCCATGGAACAAACTACCTACATCAGTTGTTAGCTGTCGAGACACTGCATCCTTTAAAACCTCCATGGAACAAACTACCTACATCAGTTGTTAGCTGTCGAGACACTGCTTCCTTTAAAACCTCCATGGAACACACTACCTACATCAGTTGACAGCTGTCGAGACACTGCTTCCTTTAAAACCTCCATGGAACAAACTACCTGCATCAGTTGTTAGCTGTTGAGACACTGCATCCTTTAAAACCTCCATGGAACAAACTACCTGAATCAGTTGTTAGCTGTCGAGACACTGCATCCTTTAAAACCTCCATGGAACAAACTACCTGCAACAGTTGCTAGCTGTCGAGACACTGCATCCGTTAAAACCTCCATGGAACAAACTACCTACATCAGTTGTTAGCTGTCGAGACACTGTATCTTTTAAAACCTCCATGGAACAAACTACCTACATCAGTTGTTAGCTGTTGAAACACTGCTTCCTTTAAAACCTCCATGGAAAAAACTACCTACATCAGTTGTTAGCTGTTGAGACACTGCTTCCTTTAAAACCTCCATGGAACAAACTACCTGCATCAGTTGTTAGCTGTCGAGACACTGCATCCTTTAAAACCTCCATGGAACAAACTACCTGCATCAGTCGTTAGCTGTTGAGACACTGCATCCTTTAAAACCTCCATGGACCAAACTACCTGCATCAGTTGTTAGCTGTCGAGACACTGCATCCTTTAAAACCTGCATGGAACAAACTACCTGCATCAGTTGTTAGCTGTCGAGACACTGCATCCTTTAAAACCTCCATGGATCAAACTACCTGCAACAGTTGCTAGCTATCGAGACACTGCATCCTTTAAAACCTCCATGGAACAAACTACCTACATCAGTTGTTAGCTGTCGAGACACTGCATCCTTTAAAACCTCCATGGAACAAACTACCTGCATCAGTTGTTAGCTGTCGAGACACTGCATCCTTTAAAACCTCCATGGAACAAACTACCTGCATCAGTTGTTAGCTGTCGAGACACTGCATCCTTTAAAACCTCCATGGATCAAACTACCTGCAACAGTTGCTAGCTGTCGAGACACAGCATCCGTTAAAACCTCCATGGAACAAACTACCTGCATCAGTTGTTAGCTGTCGAGACACTGCATCCTTTAAAACCTCCATGGAACAAACTACCTGCATCAGTCGTTAGCTGTTGAGACACTGCATCCTTTAAAACCTCCATGGACCAAACTACCTGCATCAGTTGTTAGCTGTCGAGACACTGCATCCTTTAAAACCTGCATGGAACAAACTACCTGCATCAGTTGTTAGCTGTCGAGACACTGCATCCTTTAAAACCTCCATGGATCAAACTACCTGCAACAGTTGCTAGCTATCGAGACACTGCATCCTTTAAAACCTCCATGGAACAAACTACCTACATCAGTTGTTAGCTGTCGAGACACTGCATCCTTTAAAACCTCCATGGAACAAACTACCTGCATCAGTTGTTAGCTGTCGAGACACTGCATCCTTTAAAACCTCCATGGAACAAACTACCTGCATCAGTTGTTAGCTGTCGAGACACTGCATCCTTTAAAACCTCCATGGATCAAACTACCTGCAACAGTTGCTAGCTGTCGAGACACAGCATCCGTTAAAACCTCCATGGAACAAACTACCTACATCAGTTGTTAGCTGTCGAGACACTGCATCCTTTAAAACCTCCATGGAACAAACTACCTACATCAGTTGTTAGCTGTTGAGACACTGCTTCCTTTAAAACCTCCATGGAACAAACTACCTACATCAGTTGTTAGCTGTTGAGACACTGCTTCCTTTAAAACCTCCATGGAACAAACTACCTGCATCAGTTGTTAGCTGTCGAGACACTGCATCCTTTAAAACCTCCATGGAACAAACTACCTGCATCAGTTGTTAGCTGTCGAGACACTGCATCCTTTAAAACCTCCATGGAACAAACTACCTGCATCAGTTGTTAGCTGTCGAGACACTGCATCCTTTAAAACCTCCATGGAACAAACTACCTGCATCAGTTGTTAGCTGTCGAGACACTGCATCCTTTTAAACCTCCATGGAACAAACTACCTGCATCAGTAGTTAGCTGTCGAGACACTGCATCCTTTAAAACCTCCATGGAACAAACTACCTGCATCAGTAGTTAGCTGTCGAGACACTGCATCCTTTAAAACCTCCATGGAACAAACTGCCTGATTCAGTTGTTAGCTGTCGAGACACTGCATCCTTTAAAACCTCAATGGAACAACTACCTACATCAGTTGTTAGCTGTCGAGACACTGCATCCTTTAAAACCTCCATGGAACAAACTACCTGCATCAGTTGTTAGCTGTCGAGACACTGCATCCTTTAAAACCTCCATGGAACAAACTACCTGCATCAGTTGTTAGCTGTCGAAAAACTGCATCCTTTAAAACCTCCATGGAACAAACTACCTGAATCAGTTGTTAGCTGTCGAGACACTGCATCCTTTAAAACCTCCATGGAACAAACTACCTGCATCAGTTGTTAGCTGTCGAGACACTGCATCCTTTAAAACCTCCATGGAACAAACTACCTACATCAGTAGTTAGCTGTCGAGACACTGCATCCTTTAAAACCTCCATGGAACAAACTGCCTGTATCAGTTGTTAGCTGTCGAGACACTGCATCCTTTAAAACCTCCATGGAACAAACTACCTACATCAGTTGTTAGCTGTCGAGACACTGCATCCTTTAAAACCTCCATGGAACAAACTACCTGCATCAGTTGTTAGCTGTCGAGACACTGCATCCTTTAAAACCTCCATGGAACAAACTACCTGCATCAGTTGTTAGCTGTCGAGACACTGCATCCTTTAAAACCTCCATGGAACAAACTACCTGCATCAGTTGTTAGCTGTCGAGACACTGCATCCTTTAAAACCTCCATGGAACAAACTACCTGCATCAGTTGTTAGCTGTCGAGACACTGCATCCTTTGAAACCTCCATGGAACAAACTACCTGCATCAGTTGTTAGCTGTCGAAACACTGCATCCTTTCAAACCTCCATGGTACAAACTACCTGAATCAGTTGTTAGCTGTCGAGACACTGCATCCTTTAAAACCTCCATGGAACAAACTACCTGCATCAGTTGTTAGCTGTCGAGACACTGCATCCTTTAAAACCTCCATGGAACAAACTACCTGCATCAGTAGTTAGCTGTCGAGACACTGCATCCTTTAAAACCTCCATGTAACAAACTGCCTGATTCAGTTGTTAGCTGTCGAGACACTGCATCCTTTAAAACCTCCATGGAACAAACTACCTACATCAGTTGTTAGCTGTCGAGACACTGCATCCTTTAAAACCTCCATGGAACAAACTACCTGCATCAGTTGTTAGCTGTCGAGACACTGCATCCTTTAAAACCTCCATGGAACAAACTACCTGCATCAGTTGTTAGCTGTCGAGACACTGCATCCTTTAAAACCTCCATGGAACAAACTACCTGCATCAGTTGTTAGCTGTCGAGACACTGCATCCTTTAAAACCTCCATGGAACAAACTACCTGCATCAGTTGTTAGCTGTCGAAACACTGCATCCTTTAAAACCTCCATGGAACAAACTACCTGAATCAGTTGTTAGCTGTCGAGACACTGCATCCTTTAAAACCTCCATGGAACAAACTACCTGCATCAGTTGTTAGCTGTCGAGACACTGCATCCTTTAAAACCTCCATGGAACAAACTACCTACATCAGTAGTTAGCTGTCGAGACACTGCATCCTTTAAAACCTCCATGGAACAAACTGCCTTTATCAGTTGTTAGCTGTCGAGACACTGCATCCTTTAAAACCTCCATGGAACAAACTACCTACATCAGTTGTTAGCTGTCGAGACACTGCATCCTTTAAAACCTCCATGGAACAAACTACCTGCATCAGTTGTTAGCTGTCGAGACACTGCATCCTTTAAAACCTCCATGGAACAAACTACCTGCATCAGTTGTTAGCTGTCGAGACACTGCATCCTTTAAAACCTCCATGGAACAAACTACCTGCATCAGTTGTTAGCTGTCGAGACACTGCATCCTTTAAAACCTCCATGGATCAAACTACCTGCAACAGTTGCTAGCTATCGAGACACTGCATCCTTTAAAACCTCCATGGAACAAACTACCTACATCAGTTGTTAGCTGTCGAGACACTGCATCCTTTAAAACCTCCATGGAACAAACTACCTGCATCAGTTGTTAGCTGTCGAGATACTGCATCCTTTAAAACCTCCATGGAACAAACTACCTGCATCAGTTGTTAGCTGTCGAGACACTGCATCCTTTAAAACCTCCATGGATCAAACTACCTGCAACAGTTGCTAGCTATCGAGACACTGCATCCTTTAAAACCTCCATGGAACAAACTACCTACATCAGTTGTTAGCTGTCGAGACACTGCATCCTTTAAAACCTCCATGGAACAAACTACCTACATCAGTTGTTAGCTGTCGAGACACTGCTTCCTTTAAAACCTCCATGGAACAAACTACCTGCATCAGTTGTTAGCTGTCGAGACACTGCATCCTTTAAAACCTCCATGGAACAAACTACCTGCATCAGTTGTTAGCTGTCGAGACACTGCATCCTTTAAAACCTCCATGGAACAAACTACCTGCATCAGTTGTTAGCTGTCGAGACACTGCATCCTTTAAAACCTCCATGGAACAAACTACCTGCATCAGTTGTTAGCTGTCGAGACACTGCATCCTTTGAAACCTCCATGGAACAAACTACCTGCATCAGTTGTTAGATGTCGAAACACTGCATCCTTTCAAACCTCCATGGTACAAACTACCTGAATCAGTTGTTAGCTGTCGAGACACTGCATCCTTTAAAACCTCCATAGAACAAACTACCTGCATCAGTTGTTAGCTGTCGAGACACTGCATCCTTTAAAACCTCCATGGAACAAACTACCTACATCAGTAGTTAGCTGTCGAGACACTGCATCCTTTAAAACCTCCATGGAACAAACTGCCTGTATCAGTTGTTAGCTGTCGAGACACTGCATCCTTTAAAACCTCCATGGAACAAACTACCTACATCAGTTGTTAGCTGTCGAGACACTGCATCCTTTAAAACCTCCATGGAACAAACTACCTGCATCAGTTGTTAGCTGTCGAGACACTGCATCCTTTAAAACCTCCATGGAACAAACTACCTGCATCAGTTGTTAGCTGTCGAGACACTGCATCCTTTAAAACCTCCATGGAACAAACTACCTGCATCAGTTGTTAGCTGTCGAGACACTGCATCCTTTAAAACCTCCATGGATCAAACTACCTGCAACAGTTGCTAGCTATCGAGACACTGCATCCTTTAAAACCTCCATGGAACAAACTACCTGAATCAGTTGTTAGCTGTCGAGACACTGCATCCTTTAAAACCTCCATGGAACAAACTACCTACATCAGTTGTTAGCTGTCGAGACACTGCATCCTTTAAAACCTCCATGGAACAAACTACCTACATCAGTTGTTAGCTGTCGAGACACTGCTTCCTTTAAAACCTCCATGGAACAAACTACCTGCATCAGTTGTTAGCTGTCGAGACACTGCATCCTTTAAAACCTCCATGGAACAAACTACCTGAATCAGTTGTTAGCTGTCGAGACACTGCATCCTTTAAAACCTCCATGGAACAAACTACCTGCATCAGTTGTTAGCTGTCGAGACACTGCATCCTTTAAAACCTCCATGGAACAAACTACCTGCATCAGTTGTTAGCTGTCGAGACACTGCATCCTTTAAAACCTCCATGGAACAAACTACCTGCATCAGTTGTTAGCTGTCGAGACACTGCATCCTTTAAAACCTCCATGGATCAAACTACCTGCAACAGTTGCTAGCTGTCGAGACACTGCATCCGTTAAAACCTGCATGGAACAATCTACCTACATCAGTTGTTAGCTGTCGAGACACTGCATCCTTTAAAACCTCCATGGAACAAACTACCTACATCAGTGGTTAGCTGTTGAAACACTGCTTCCTTTAAAACCTCCATGGAACAAACTACCTACATCAGTTGTTAGCTGTTGAGACACTGCTTTCTTTAAAACCTCCATGGAACAAACTACCTGCATCAGTTGTTAGCTGTCGAGACACTGCATCCTTTAAAACCTCCATGGAACAAACTACCTGCATCAGTTGTTAGCTGTCGAGACACTGCATCCTTTAAAACCTCCATGGAACAAACTACCTGCATCAGTTGTTAGCTGTCGAGACACTGCATCCTTTTAAACCTCCATGGAACAAACTACCTGCATCAGTAGTTAGCTGTCGAGACACTGCATCCTTTAAAACCTCCATGGAACAAACTACCTGCATCAGTAGTTAGCTGTCGAGACACTGCATCCTTTAAAACGTCCATGTAACAAACTGCCTGATTCAGTTGTTAGCTGTCGAGACACTGCATCCTTTAAAACCTCCATGGAACAAACTACCTGAATCAGTTGTTAGCTGTCGAGACACTGCATCCTTTAAAACCTCCATGGAACAAACTACCTGCATCAGTTGTTAGCTGTCGAGACACTGCATCCTTTAAAACCTCCATGGAACAAACTACCTGCATCAGTTGTTAGCTGTCGAGACACTGCATCCTTTAAAACCTCCATGGAACAAACTTCCTGCATCAGTTGTTAGCTGTTGAGACACTGCTTCCTTTAAAACCTCCATGGAACAAACTACCTGCATCAGTTGTTAGCTGTCGAGACACTGCATCCTTTAAAACCTCCATGGAACAAACTACCTGCATCAGTTGTTAGCTGTCGAGACACTGCATCCTTTAAAACCTCCATGGAACAAACTACCTGCATCAGTTGTTAGCTGTCGAGACACTGCATCCTTTAAAACCTCCATGGAACAAACTACCTGCATCAGTTGTTAGCTGTCGAGACACTGCATCCTTTAAAACCTCCATGGATCAAACTACCTGCAACAGTTGCTAGCTATCGAGACACTGCATCCTTTAAAACCTCCATGGAACAAACTACCTACATCAGTTGTTAGCTGTCGAGACACTGCATCCTTTAAAACCTCCATGGAACAAACTACCTACATCAGTTGTTAGCTGTCGAGACACTGCATCCTTTAAAACCTCCATGGAACAAAAACTACCTACATCAGTTGTTAGCTGTCGAGACACTGCTTCCTTTAAAACCTCCATGGAACAAACTACCTGCATCAGTTGTTAGCTGTCGAGACACTGCATCCTTTAAAACCTCCATGGAACAAACTACCTACATCAGTTGTTAGCTGTCGAGACACTGCATCCTTTAAAACCTCCATGGAACAAACTACCTGCATCAGTTGTTAGCTGTCGAGACACTGCATCCTTTAAAACCTCCATGGAACAAACTACCTGCATCAGTTGTTAGCTGTCGAGACACTGCATCCTTTAAAACCTCCATGGAACAAACTTCCTGCATCAGTTGTTAGCTGTTGAGACACTGCTTCCTTTAAAACCTCCATGGAACAAACTACCTGCATCAGTTGTTAGCTGTCGAGACACTGCATCCTTTAAAACCTCCATGGAACAAACTACCTGCATCAGTTGTTAGCTGTCGAGACACTGCATCCTTTAAAACCTCCATGGAACAAACTACCTGCATCAGTTGTTAGCTGTCGAGACGCTGCATCCTTTAAAACCTCCATGGATCAAACTACCTGCAACAGTTGCTAGCTGTCGAGACACTGCATCCTTTAAAACCTCCATGGAACAAACTACCTACATCAGTTGTTAGCTGTCGAGACACTGCATCCTTTAAAACCTCCATGGAAAAAACTACCTACATCAGTTGTTAGCTGTTGAGACACTGCTTCCTTTAAAACCTCCATGGAACAAACTACCTACATCAGTTGTTAGCTGTTGAGACACTGCTTCCTTTAAAACCTCCATGGAACAAACTACCTGCATCAGTTGTTAGCTGTCGAGACACTGCATCCTTTAAAACCTCCATGGAACAAACTACCTGCATCAGTTGTTAGCTGTCGAGACACTGCATCCTTTAAAACCTCCATGGAACAAACTACCTGCATCAGTTGTTAGCTGTCGAGACACTGCATCCGTTAAAACCTCCATGGAACAAACTACCTGCATCAGTTGTTAGCTGTCGAGACACTGCATCCTTTTAAACCTCCATGGAACAAACTACCTGCATCAGTAGTTAGGTGTCGAGACACTGCATCCTTTAAAACCTCCATGGAACAAACTACCTGCATCAGTAGTTAGCTGTCGAGACACTGCATCCTTTAAAATCTCCATGGAACAAACTGCCTGATTCAGTTGTTAGCTGTCGAGACACTGCATCCTTTAAAACCTCCATGGAACAAACTACCTACATCAGTTGTTAGCTGTCGAGACACTGCATCCTTTAAAACCTCCATGGAACAAACTACCTGCATCAGTTGTTAGCTGTCGAGACACTGCATCCTTTAAAACCTCCATGGAACAAACTACCTGCATCAGTTGTTAGCTGTCGAGACACTGCATCCTTTAAAACCTCCATGGATCAAACTACCTGCAACAGTTGCTAGCTATCGAGACACTGCATCCTTTAAAACCTCCATGGAACAAACTACCTACATCAGTTGTTAGCTGTCGAGACACTGCATCCTTTAAAACCTCCATGGAACAAACTACCTACATCAGTTGTTAGCTGTCGAGACACTGCATCCTTTAAAACCTCCATGGAACAAACTACCTGCATCAGTTGTTAGCTGTCGAGACACTGCATCCTTTAAAACCTCCATGGAACAAACTACCTGAATCAGTTGTTAGCTGTCGAGACACTGCATCCTTTAAAACCTCCATGGAACAAACTACCTGCATCAGTTGTTAGCTGTCGAGACACTGCATCCTTTAAAACCTCCATGGAACAAACTACCTGCATCAGTTGTTAGCTGTCGAGACACTGCATCCTTTAAAACCTCCATGGAACAAACTACCTGCATCAGTTGTTAGCTGACGAGACACTGCATCCTTTAAAACCTCCATGGATCAAACTACCTGCAACAGTTGCTAGCTGTCGAGACACTGCATCCGTTAAAACCTGCATGGAACAAACTAACTACATCAGTTGTTAGCTGTCGAGACACTGCATCCTTTAAAACCTCCATGGAACAAACTACCTACATCAGTTGTTAGCTGTTGAAACACTGCTTCCTTTAAAACCTCCATGGAACAAACTACCTACATCAGTTGTTAGCTGTTGAGACACTGCTTTCTTTAAAACCTCCATGGAACAAACTACCTGCATCAGTTGTTAGCTGTCGAGACACTGCATCCTTTAAAACCTCCATGGAACAAACTACCTGCATCAGTTGTTAGCTGTCGAGACACTGCATCCTTTAAAACCTCCATGGAACAAACTACCTGCATCAGTTGTTAGCTGTCGAGACACTGCATCCTTTAAAACCTCCATGGAACAAACTTCCTGCATCAGTTGTTAGCTGTCGAGACACTGCTTCCTTTAAAACCTCCATGGAACAAACTACCTGCATCAGTTGTTAGCTGTCGAGACACTGCATCCTTTAAAACCTCCATGGAACAAACTACCTGCATCAGTTGTTAGCTGTCGAGACACTGCATCCTTTAAAACCTCCATGGAACAAACTACCTGCATCAGTTGTTAGCTGTCGAGACACTGCATCCTTTAAAACCTCCATGGAACAAACTACCTGCATCAGTTGTTAGCTGTCGAGACACTGCATCCTTTAAAACCTCCATGGATCAAACTACCTGCAACAGTTGCTAGCTATCGAGACACTGCATCCTTTAAAACCTCCATGGAACAAACTACCTACATCAGTTGTTAGCTGTCGAGACACTGCATCCTTTAAAACCTCCATGGAACAAACTACCTACATCAGTTGTTAGCTGTCGAGACACTGCATCCTTTAAAACCTCCATGGAACAAAAACTACCTACATCAGTTGTTAGCTGTCGAGACACTGCTTCCTTTAAAACCTCCATGGAACAAACTACCTGCATCAGTTGTTAGCTGTCGAGACACTGCATCCTTTAAAACCTCCATGGAACAAACTACCTGAATCAGTTGTTAGCTGTCGAGACACTGCATCCTTTAAAACCTCCATGGAACAAACTACCTGCATCAGTTGTTAGCTGTCGAGACACTGCATCCTTTAAAACCTCCATGGAACAAACTACCTGCATCAGTTGTTAGCTGTCGAGACACTGCATCTTTTAAAACCTCCATGGAACAAACTTCCTGCATCAGTTGTTAGCTGTTGAGACACTGCTTCCTTTAAAACCTCCATGGAACAAACTACCTGCATCAGTTGTTAGCTGTCGAGACACTGCATCCTTTAAAACCTCCATGGAACAAACTACCTGCATCAGTTGTTAGCTGTCGAGACACTGCATCCTTTAAAACCTCCATGGAACAAACTACCTGCATCAGTTGTTAGCTGTCGAGACACTGCATCCTTTAAAACCTCCATGGATCAAACTACCTGCAACAGTTGCTAGCTGTCGAGACACTGCATCCTTTAAAACCTCCATGGAACAAACTACCTACATCAGTTGTTAGCTGTCGAGACACTGCATCCTTTAAAACCTCCATGGAAAAAACTACCTACATCAGTTGCTAGCTGTTGAGACACTGCTTCCTTTAAAACCTCCATGGAACAAACTACCTACATCAGTTGTTAGCTGTTGAGACACTGCTTCCTTTAAAACCTCCATGGAACAAACTACCTGCATCAGTTGTTAGCTGTCGAGACACTGCATCCTTTAAAACCTCCATGGAACAAACTACCTGCATCAGTTGTTAGCTGTCGAGACACTGCATCCTTTAAAACCTCCATGGAACAAACTACCTGCATCAGTTGTTAGCTGTCGAGACACTGCATCCTTTAAAACATCCATGGAACAAACTACCTGCATCAGTTGTTAGCTGTCGAGACACTGCATCCTTTTAAACCTCCATGGAACAAACTACCTGCATCAGTAGTTAGCTGTCGAGACACTGCATCCTTTAAAACCTCCATGGAACAAACTACCTGCATCAGTAGTTAGCTGTCGAGACACTGCATCCTTTAAAACCTCCATGGAACAAACTGCCTGATTCAGTTGTTAGCTGTCGAGACACTGCATCCTTTAAAACCTCAATGGAACAACTACCTACATCAGTTGTTAGCTGTCGAGACACTGCATCCTTTAAAACCTCCATGGAACAAACTACCTGCATCAGTTGTTAGCTGTCGAGACACTGCATCCTTTAAAACCTCCATGGAACAAACTACCTGCATCAGTTGTTAGCTGTCGAAACACTGCATCCTTTAAAACCTCCATGGAACAAACTACCTGAATCAGTTGTTAGCTGTCGAGACACTGCATCCTTTAAAACCTCCATGGAACAAACTACCTGCATCAGTTGATAGCTGTCGAGACACTGCATCCTTTAAAACCTCCATGGAACAAACTACCTACATCAGTAGTTAGCTGTCGAGACACTGCATCCTTTAAAACCTCCATGGAACAAACTGCCTGTATCAGTTGTTAGCTGTCGAGACACTGCATCCTTTAAAACCTCCATGGAACAAACTACCTACATCAGTTGTTAGCTGTCGAGACACTGCATCCTTTAAAACCTCCATGGAACAAACTACCTGCATCAGTTGTTAGCTGTCGAGACACTGCATCCTTTAAAACCTCCATGGAACAAACTACCTGCATCAGTTGTTAGCTGTCGAGACACTGCATCCTTTGAAACCTCCATGGAACAAACTACCTGCATCAGTTGTTAGCTGTCGAAACACTGCATCCTTTCAAACCTCCATGGTACAAACTACCTGAATCAGTTGTTAGCTGTCGAGACACTGCATCCTTTAAAACCTCCATGGAACAAACTACCTGCATCAGTTGTTAGCTGTCGAGACACTGCATCCTTTAAAACCTCCATGGAACAAACTACCTACATCAGTAGTTAGCTGTCGAGACACTGCATCCTTTAAAACCTCCATGGAACAAACTGCCTGTATCAGTTGTTAGCTGTCGAGACACTGCATCCTTTAAAACCTCCATGGAACAAACTACCTACATCTGTTGTTAGCTGTCGAGACACTGCATCCTTTAAAACCTCCATGGAACAAACTACCTGCATCAGTTGTTAGCTGTCGAGACACTGCATCCTTTAAAACCTCCATGGAACAAACTACCTGCATCAGTTGTTAGCTGTCGAGACACTGCATCCTTTAAAACCTCCATGGAACAAACTACCTGCATCAGTTGTTAGCTGTCGAGACACTGCATCCTTTAAAACCTCCATGGATCAAACTACCTGCAACAGTTGCTAGCTATCGAGACACTGCATCCTTTAAAACCTCCATGGAACAAACTACCTACATCAGTTGTTAGCTGTCGAGACACTGCATCCTTTAAAACCTCCATGGAACAAACTACCTACATCAGTTGTTAGCTGTCGAGACACTGCATCCTTTAAAACCTCCATGGAACAAACTACCTACATCAGTTGTTAGCTGTCGAGACACTGCTTCCTTTAAAACCTCCATGGAACAAACTACCTGCATCAGTTGTTAGCTGTCGAGACACTGCATCCTTTAAAACCTCCATGGAACAAACTACCTGAATCAGTTGTTAGCTGTCGAGACACTGCATCCTTTAAAACCTCCATGGAACAAACTACCTGCATCAGTTGTTAGCTGTCGAGACACTGCATCCTTTAAAACCTCCATGGAACAAACTACCTGCATCAGTTGTTAGCTGTCGAGACACTGCATCCTTTAAAACCTCCATGGAACAAACTACCTGCATCAGTTGTTAGCTGTCGAGACACTGCATCCTTTAAAACCTCCATGGATCAAACTACCTGCAACAGTTGCTAGCTGTCGAGACACTGCATCCGTTAAAACCTCCATGGAACAAACTACCTACATCAGTTGTTAGCTGTCGAGACACTGCATCCTTTAAAACCTCCATGGAACAAACTACCTACATCAGTTGTTAGCTGTTGAAACACTGCTTCCTTTAAAACCTCCATGGAACAAACTACCTACATCAGTTCTTAGCTGTTGAGACACTGCTTCCTTTAAAACCTCCATGGAACAAACTACCTGCATCAGTTGTTAGCTGTCGAGACACTGCATCCTTTAAAACCTCCATGGAACAAACTACCTGCATCAGTTGTTAGCTGTCGAGACACTGCATCCTTTAAAACCTCCATGGAACAAACTACCTGCATCAGTAGTTAGCTGTCGAGACACTGCATCCTTTAAAACCTCCATGTAACAAACTGCCTGATTCAGTTGTTAGCTGTCGAGACACTGCATCCTTTAAAACCTCCATGGAACAAACTACCTACATCAGTTGTTAGCTGTCGAGACACTGCATCCTTTAAAACCTCCATGGAACAAACTACCTGCATCAGTTGTTAGCTGTCGAGACACTGCATCCTTTAAAACCTCCATGGAACAAACTACCTGCATCAGTTGTTAGCTGTCGAGACACTGCATCCTTCAAAACCTCCATGGAACAAACTACCTGCATCAGTTGTTAGCTGTCGAAACACTGCATCCTTTAAAACCTCCATGGAACAAACTACCTGAATCAGTTGTTAGCTGTCGAGACACTGCATCCTTTTAAACCTCCATGGAACAAACTACCTGCATCAGTTGTTAGCTGTCGAGACACTGCATCCTTTAAAACCTCCATGGAACAAACTACCTACATCAGTAGTTAGCTGTCGAGACACTGCATCCTTTAAAACCTCCATGGAACAAACTGCCTTTATCAGTTGTTAGCTGTCGAGACACTGCATCCTTTAAAACCTCCATGGAACAAACTACCTACATCAGTTGTTAGCTGTCGAGACACTGCATCCTTTAAAACCTCCATGGAACAAACTACCTGCATCAGTTGTTAGCTGTCGAGACACTGCATCCTTTAAAACCTCCATGGAACAAACTACCTGCATCAGTTGTTAGCTGTCGAGACACTGCATCCTTTAAAACCTCCATGGAACAAACTACCTGCATCAGTTGTTAGCTGTCGAGACACTGCATCCTTTAAAACCTCCATGGATCAAACTACCTGCAACAGTTGCTAGCTATCGAGACACTGCATCCTTTAAAACCTCCATGGAACAAACTACCTACATCCGTTGTTAGCTGTCGAGACACTGCATCCTTTAAAACCTCCATGGAACAAACTACCTGCATCAGTTGTTAGTTGTCGAGACACTGCATCCTTTAAAACCTCCATGGAACAAACTTCCTGCATCAGTTGTTAGCTGTTGAGACACTGCTTCCTTTAAAACCTCCATGGAACAAACTACCTGCATCAGTTGTTAGCTGTCGAGACACTGCATCCTTTAAAACCTCCATGGAACATACTACCTGCATCAGTTGTTAGCTGTCGAGACACTGCATCCTTTAAAACCTCCATGGAACAAACTACCTGCATCAGTTGTTAGCTGTCGAGACACTGCATCCTTTAAGACCTCCATGGATCAAACTACCTGCAACAGTTGCTAGCTGTCGAGACACTGCATCCGTTAAAACCTCCATGGAACAAACTACCTACATCAGTTGTTAGCTGTCGAGACACTGCATCCTTTAAAACCTCCATGGAACAAACTACCTACATCAGTTGTTAGCTGTTGAGACACTGCTTCCTTTAAAACCTCCATGGAACAAACTACCTACATCAGTTGTTAGCTGTTGAGACACTGCTTCCTTTAAAACCTCCATGGAACAAACTACCTGCATCAGTTGTTAGCTGTCGAGACACTGCATCCTTTAAAACCTCCATGGAACAAACTACCTGCATCAGTTGTTAGCTGTCGAGACACTGCATCCTTTTAAACCTCCATGGAACAAACTACCTGCATCAGTAGTTAGCTGTCGAGACACTGCATCCTTTAAAACCTCCATGGAACAAACTACCTGCATCAGTAGTTAGCTGTCGAGACACTGCATCCTTTAAAACCTCCATGGAACAAACTGCCTGATTCAGTTGTTAGCTCTCGAGACACTGCATCCTTTAAAACCTCCATGGAACAAACTACCTACATCAGTTGTTAGCTGTCGAGACACTGCATCCTTTAAAACCTCCATGGAACAAACTACTTGCATCAGTTGTTAGCTGTCGAGACACTGCATCCTTTAAAACCTCCATGGAACAAACTACCTGCATCAGTTGTTAGCTGTCGAGACACTGCATCCTTTAAAACCTCCATGGAACAAACTACCTGCATCAGTTGTTAGCTGTCGAGACACTGCATCCTTTAAAACCTCCATGGAAAAAACTACCTGCATCAGTTGTTAGCTGTCGAAACACTGCATCCTTTAAAACCTCCATGGAACAAACTACCTGAATCAGTTGTTAGCTGTCGAGACACTGCATCCTTTAAAACCTCCATGGAACAAACTACCTGCATCAGTTGTTAGCTGTCGAGACACTGCATCCTTTAAAACCTCCATGGAACAAACTACCTACATCAGTAGTTAGCTGTCGAGACACTGCATCCTTTAAAACCTCCATGGAACAAACTGCCTGTATCAGTTGTTAGCTGTCGAGACACTGCATCCTTTAAAACCTCCATGGAACAAACTACCTGCATCAGTTGTTAGCTGTCGAGACACTGCATCCTTTAAAACCTCCATGGAACAAACTACCTGAATCAGTTGTTAGCTGTCGAGACACTGCATCCTTTAAAACCTCCATGGAACAAACTACCTGCATCAGTTGTTAGCTGTCGAGACACTGCATCCTTTAAAACCTCCATGGAACAAACTACCTGCATCAGTTGTTAGCTGTCGAGACACTGCATCCTTTAAAACCTCCATGGAACAAACTTCCTGCATCAGTTGTTAGCTGTTGAGACACTGCTTCCTTTAAAACCTCCATGGAACAAACTACCTGCATCAGTTGTTAGCTGTCGAGACACTGCATCCTTTAAAACCTCCATGGAACAAACTACCTGCATCAGTTGTTAGCTGTCGAGACACTGCATCCTTTAAAACCTCCATGGAACAAACTACCTGCATCAGTTGTTAGCTGTCGAGACACTGCATCCTTTAAAACCTCCATGGATCAAACTACCTGCAACAGTTGCTAGCTGTCGAGACACTGCATCCGTTAAAACCTCCATGGAACAAACGACCTACATCAGTTGTTAGCTGTCGAGACACTGCATCCTTTAAAACCTCCATGGAACAAACTACCTACATCAGTTGTTAGCTGTCGAGACACTGCATCCTTTAAAACCTCCATGGATCAAACTACCTGCAACAGTTGCTAGCTATCGAGACACTGCATCCTTTAAAACCTCCATGGAACAAACTACCTACATCCGTTGTTAGCTGTCGAGACACTGCATCCTTTAAAACCTCCATGGAACAAACTACCTGCATCAGTTGTTAGCTGTCGAGACACTGCATCCTTTAAAACCTCCATGGAACAAACTTCCTGCATCAGTTGTTAGCTGTTGAGACACTGCTTCCTTTAAAACCTCCATGGAACAAACTACCTGCATCAGTTGTTAGCTGTCGAGACACTGCATCCTTTAAAACCTCCATGGAACATACTACCTGCATCAGTTGTTAGCTGTCGAGACACTGCATCCTTTAAAACCTCCATGGAACAAACTACCTGCATCAGTTGTTAGCTGTCGAGACACTGCATCCTTTAAGACCTCCATGGATCAAACTACCTGCAACAGTTGCTAGCTGTCGAGACACTGCATCCGTTAAAACCTCCATGGAACAAACTACCTACATCAGTTGTTAGCTGTCGAGACACTGCATCCTTTAAAACCTCCATGGAACAAACTACCTACATCAGTTGTTAGCTGTTGAGACACTGCTTCCTTTAAAACCTCCATGGAACAAACTACCTACATCAGTTGTTAGCTGTTGAGACACTGCTTCCTTTAAAACCTCCATGGAACAAACTACCTGCATCAGTTGTTAGCTGTCGAGACACTGCATCCTTTAAAACCTCCATGGAACAAACTACCTGCATCAGTTGTTAGCTGTCGAGACACTGCATCCTTTAAAACCTCCATGGAACAAACTACCTGCATCAGTTGTTAGCTGTCGAGACACTGCATCCTTTTAAACCTCCATGGAACAAACTACCTGCATCAGTAGTTAGCTGTCGAGACACTGCATCCTTTAAAACCTCCATGGAACAAACTACCTGCATCAGTAGTTAGCTGTCGAGACACTGCATCCTTTAAAACCTCCATGGAACAAACTGCCTGATTCAGTTGTTAGCTCTCGAGACACTGCATCCTTTAAAACCTCCATGGAACAAACTACCTACATCAGTTGTTAGCTGTCGAGACACTGCATCCTTTAAAACCTCCATGGAACAAACTACCTGCATCAGTTGTTAGCTGTCGAGACACTGCATCCTTTAAAACCTCCATGGAACAAACTACCTGCATCAGTTGTTAGCTGTCGAGACACTGCATCCTTTAAAACCTCCATGGAACAAACTACCTGCATCAGTTGTTAGCTGTCGAGACACTGCATCCTTTAAAACCTCCATGGAAAAAACTACCTGCATCAGTTGTTAGCTGTCGAAACACTGCATCCTTTAAAACCTCCATGGAACAAACTACCTGAATCAGTTGTTAGCTGTCGAGACACTGCATCCTTTAAAACCTCCATGGAACAAACTACCTGCATCAGTTGTTAGCTGTCGAGACACTGCATCCTTTAAAACCTCCATGGAACAAACTACCTACATCAGTAGTTAGCTGTCGAGACACTGCATCCTTTAAAACCTCCATGGAACAAACTGCCTGTATCAGTTGTTAGCTGTCGAGACACTGCATCCTTTAAAACCTCCATGGAACAAACTACCTGCATCAGTTGTTAGCTGTCGAGACACTGCATCCTTTAAAACCTCCATGGAACAAACTACCTGAATCAGTTGTTAGCTGTCGAGACACTGCATCCTTTAAAACCTCCATGGAACAAACTACCTGCATCAGTTGTTAGCTGTTGAGACACTGCATCCTTTAAAACCTCCATGGAACAAACTACCTGCATCAGTTGTTAGCTGTCGAGACACTGCATCCTTTAAAACCTCCATGGAACAAACTTCCTGCATCAGTTGTTAGCTGTTGAGACACTGCTTCCTTTAAAACCTCCATGGAACAAACTATCTGCATCAGTTGTTAGCTGTCGAGACACTGCATCCTTTAAAACCTCCATGGAACAAACTACCTGCATCAGTTGTTAGCTGTCGAGACACTGCATCCTTTAAAACCTCCATGGAACAAACTACCTGCATCAGTTGTTAGCTGTCGAGACACTGCATCCTTTAAAACCTCCATGGATCAAACTACCTGCAACAGTTGCTAGCTGTCGAGACACTGCATCCGTTAAAACCTCCATGGAACAAACGACCTACATCAGTTGTTAGCTGTCGAGACACTGCATCCTTTAAAACCTCCATGGAACAAACTACCTACATCAGTTGTTAGCTGTTGAGACACTGCTTCCTTTAAAACCTCCATGGAACAAACTACCTACATCAGTTGTTAGCTGTTGAGACACTGCTTCCTTTAAAACCTCCATGGAACAAACTACCTGCATCAGTTGTTAGCTGTCGAGACACTGCATCCTTTAAAACCTCCATGGAACAAACTACCTGCATCAGTTGTTAGCTGTCGAGACACTGCATCCTTTAAAACCTCCATGGAACAAACTACCTGCATCAGTTGTTAGCTGTCAGGACACTGCATCCTTTAAAACCTCCATGGAACAAACTACCTGCATCAGTTGTTAGCTGTTGAGACACTGCTTCCTTTAAAACCTCCATGGAACAAACTACCTGCATCAGTTGTTAGCTGTCGAGACACTGAATCCTTTAAAACCTCCATGGAACATACTACCTGCATCAGTTGTTAGCTGTCGAGACACTGCATCCTTTAAAACCTCCATGGAACAAACTACCTGCATCAGTTGTTAGCTGTCGAGACACTGCATCCTTTAAGACCTCCATGGATCAAACTACCTGCAACAGTTGCTAGCTGTCGAGACACTGCATCCGTTAAAACCTCCATGGAACAAACTACCTACATCAGTTGTTAGCTGTCGAGACACTGCATCCTTTAAAACCTCCATGGAACAAACTACCTACATCAGTTGTTAGCTGTTGAGACACTGCTTCCTTTAAAACCTCCATGGAACAAACTACCTACATCAGTTGTTAGCTGTTGAGACACTGCTTCCTTTAAAACCTCCATGGAACAAACTACCTGCATCAGTTGTTAGCTGTCGAGACACTGCATCCTTTAAAACCTCCATGGAACAAACTACCTGCATCAGTTGTTAGCTGTCGAGACACTGCATCCTTTAAAACCTCCATGGAACAAACTACCTGCATCAGTTGTTAGCTGTCGAGACACTGCATCCTTTTAAACCTCCATGGAACAAACTACCTGCATCAGTAGTTAGCTGTCGAGACACTGCATCCTTTAAAACCTCCATGGAACAAACTACCTGCATCAGTAGTTAGCTGTCGAGACACTGCATCCTTTAAAACCTCCATGGAACAAACTGCCTGATTCAGTTGTTAGCTCTCGAGACACTGCATCCTTTAAAACCTCCATGGAACAAACTACCTACATCAGTTGTTAGCTGTCGAGACACTGCATCCTTTAAAACCTCCATGGAACAAACT
Source organism: Eledone cirrhosa (assembly GCA_964016885.1). Classification (NCBI taxonomy): domain Eukaryota; kingdom Metazoa; phylum Mollusca; class Cephalopoda; order Octopoda; family Eledonidae; genus Eledone; species Eledone cirrhosa. Next base: position 333,208,241 of record OZ024743.1, read on the forward strand.
ACCTGCATCAGTTGTTAGCTGTCGAGACACTGCATCCTTTAAAACCTCCATGGAACAAACTACCTGCATCAGTTGTTAGCTGTCGAGACACTGCATCCTTTAAAACCTCCATGGAACAAACTACCTGCATCAGTTGTTAGCTGTCGAGACACTGCATCCTTTAAAACCTCCATGGAAAAAACTACCTGCATCAGTTGTTAGCTGTCGAAACACTGCATCCTTTAAAACCTCCATGGAACAAACTACCTGAATCAGTTGTTAGCTGTCGAGACACTGCATCCTTTAAAACCTCCATGGAACAAACTACCTGCATCAGTTGTTAGCTGTCGAGACACTGCATCCTTTAAAACCTCCATGGAACAAACTACCTACATCAGTAGTTAGCTGTCGAGACACTGCATCCTTTAAAACCTCCATGGAACAAACTGCCTGTATCAGTTGTTAGCTGTCGAGACACTGCATCCTTTAAAACCTCCATGGAACAAACTACCTGCATCAGTTGTTAGCTGTCGAGACACTGCATCCTTTAAAACCTCCATGGAACAAACTACCTGAATCAGTTGTTAGCTGTCGAGACACTGCATCCTTTAAAACCTCCATGGAACAAACTACCTGCATCAGTTGTTAGCTGTCGAGACACTGCATCCTTTAAAACCTCCATGGAACAAACTACCTGCATCAGTTGTTAGCTGTCGAGACACTGCATCCTTTAAAACCTCCATGGAACAAACTACCTGCATCAGTTGTTAGCTGTCGAGACACTGCATCCTTTAAAACCTCCATGGAAAAAACTACCTGCATCAGTTGTTAGCTGTCGAGACACTGCATCCTTTAAAACCTCCATGGAACAAACTACCTGAATCAGTTGTTAGCTGTCGAGACACTGCATCCTTTAAAACCTCCATGGAACAAACTACCTGCATCAGTTGTTAGCTGTCGAGACACTGCATCCTTTAAAACCTCCATGGAACAAACTACCTACATCAGTAGTTAGCTGTCGAGACACTGCATCCTTTAAAACCTCCATGGAACAAACTGCCTGTATCAGTTGTTAGCTGTCGAGACACTGCATCCTTTAAAACCTCCATGGAACAAACTACCTGCATCAGTTGTTAGCTGTCGAGACACTGCATCCTTTAAAACCTCCATGGAACAAACTACCTGCATCAGTTGTTAGCTGTCGAGACACTGCATCCTTTAAAACCTCCATGGAACAAACTACCTGCATCAGTTGTTAGCTGTCGAGACACTGCATCCTTTAAAACCTCCATGGAACAAACTACCTGCATCAGTTGTTAGCTGTCGAGACACTGCATCCTTTAAAACCTCCATGGAACAAACTACCTGCATCAGTTGTTAGCTGTCGAGACACTGCATCCTTTAAACCTCCATGGAACAAACTACCTGCATCAGTTGTTAGCTGTCGAGACACTGCATCCTTTAAACCTCCATGGAACAAACTACCTGCATCAGTTGTTAGCTGTCGAGACACTGCATCCTTTAAAACCTCCATGGATCAAACTACCTGCAACAGTTGCCTAGCTGTCGAGACACTGCATCCGTTAAAACCTCCATGGAACAAACGACCTACATCAGTTGTTAGCTGTCGAGACACTGCATCCTTTAAAACCTCCATGGAACAAACTACCTACATCAGTTGTTAGCTGTCGAGACACTGCATCCTTTAAAACCTCCATGGAACAAACTACCTACATCAGTTGTTAGCTGTTGAGACACTGCTTCCTTTAAAACCTCCATGGAACAAACTACCTACATCAGTTGTTAGCTGTCGAGACACTGCTTCCTTTAAAACCTCCATGGAACAAACTACCTGCATCAGTTGTTAGCTGTCGAGACACTGCATCCTTTAAAACCTCCATGGAACAAACTACCTGCATCAGTTGTTAGCTGTCGAGACACTGCATCCTTTAAAACCTCCATGGAACAAACTACCTACATCAGTTGTTAGCTGTTGAGACACTGCTTCCTTTAAAACCTCCATGGAACAAACTACCTACATCAGTTGTTAGCTGTCGAGACACTGCTTCCTTTAAAACCTCCATGGAACAAACTACCTGCATCAGTTGTTAGCTGTCGAGACACTGCATCCTTTAAAACCTCCATGGAACAAACTACCTGCATCAGTTGTTAGCTGTCGAGACACTGCATCCTTTAAAACCTCCATGGAACAAACTACCTGCATCAGTTGTTAGCTGTCGAGACACTGCATCCTTCAAAACCTCCATGGAACAAACTACCTGCATCAGTTGTTAGCTGTCGAAACACTGCATCCTTTAAAACCTCCATGGAACAAACTACCTGAATCAGTTGTTAGCTGTCGAGACACTGCATCCTTTTAAACCTCCATGGAACAAACTACCTGCATCAGTTGTTAGCTGTCGAGACACTGCATCCTTTAAAACCTCCATGGAACAAACTACCTACATCAGTAGTTAGCTGTCGAGACACTGCATCCTTTAAAACCTCCATGGAACAAACTGCCTTTATCAGTTGTTAGCTGTCGAGACACTGCATCCTTTAAAACCTCCATGGAACAAACTACCTACATCAGTTGTTAGCTGTCGAGACACTGCATCCTTTAAAACCTCCATGGAACAAACTACCTGCATCAGTTGTTAGCTGTCGAGACACTGCATCCTTTAAAACCTCCATGGAACAAACTACCTGCATCAGTTGTTAGCTGTCGAGACACTGCATCCTTTAAAACCTCCATGGAACAAACTACCTGCATCAGTTGTTAGCTGTCGAGACACTGCATCCTTTAAAACCTCCATGGATCAAACTACCTGCAACAGTTGCTAGCTATCGAGACACTGCATCCTTTAAAACCTCCATGGAACAAACTACCTACATCCGTTGTTAGCTGTCGAGACACTGCATCCTTTAAAACCTCCATGGAACAAACTACCTGCATCAGTTGTTAGCTGTCGAGACACTGCATCCTTTAAAACCTCCATGGAACAAACTTCCTGCATCAGTTGTTAGCTGTTGAGACACTGCTTCCTTTAAAACCTCCATGGAACAAACTACCTGCATCAGTTGTTAGCTGTCGAGACACTGCATCCTTTAAAACCTCCATGGAACATACTACCTGCATCAGTTGTTAGCTGTCGAGACACTGCATCCTTTAAAACCTCCATGGAACAAACTACCTGCATCAGTTGTTAGCTGTCGAGACACTGCATCCTTTAAGACCTCCATGGATCAAACTACCTGCAACAGTTGCTAGCTGTCGAGACACTGCATCCGTTAAAACCTCCATGGAACAAACTACCTACATCAGTTGTTAGCTGTCGAGACACTGCATCCTTTAAAACCTCCATGGAACAAACTACCTACATCAGTTGTTAGCTGTTGAGACACTGCTTCCTTTAAAACCTCCATGGAACAAACTACCTACATCAGTTGTTAGCTGTTGAGACACTGCTTCCTTTAAAACCTCCATGGAACAAACTACCTGCATCAGTTGTTAGCTGTCGAGACACTGCATCCTTTAAAACCTCCATGGAACAAACTACCTGCATCAGTTGTTAGCTGTCGAGACACTGCATCCTTTTAAACCTCCATGGAACAAACTACCTGCATCAGTAGTTAGCTGTCGAGACACTGCATCCTTTAAAACCTCCATGGAACAAACTACCTGCATCAGTAGTTAGCTGTCGAGACACTGCATCCTTTAAAACCTCCATGGAACAAACTGCCTGATTCAGTTGTTAGCTCTCGAGACACTGCATCCTTTAAAACCTCCATGGAACAAACTACCTACATCAGTTGTTAGCTGTCGAGACACTGCATCCTTTAAAACCTCCATGGAACAAACTACTTGCATCAGTTGTTAGCTGTCGAGACACTGCATCCTTTAAAACCTCCATGGAACAAACTACCTGCATCAGTTGTTAGCTGTCGAGACACTGCATCCTTTAAAACCTCCATGGAACAAACTACCTGCATCAGTTGTTAGCTGTCGAGACACTGCATCCTTTAAAACCTCCATGGAAAAAACTACCTGCATCAGTTGTTAGCTGTCGAAACACTGCATCCTTTAAAACCTCCATGGAACAAACTACCTGAATCAGTTGTTAGCTGTCGAGACACTGCATCCTTTAAAACCTCCATGGAACAAACTACCTGCATCAGTTGTTAGCTGTCGAGACACTGCATCCTTTAAAACCTCCATGGAACAAACTACCTACATCAGTAGTTAGCTGTCGAGACACTGCATCCTTTAAAACCTCCATGGAACAAACTGCCTGTATCAGTTGTTAGCTGTCGAGACACTGCATCCTTTAAAACCTCCATGGAACAAACTACCTGCATCAGTTGTTAGCTGTCGAGACACTGCATCCTTTAAAACCTCCATGGAACAAACTACCTGAATCAGTTGTTAGCTGTCGAGACACTGCATCCTTTAAAACCTCCATGGAACAAACTACCTGCATCAGTTGTTAGCTGTCGAGACACTGCATCCTTTAAAACCTCCATGGAACAAACTACCTGCATCAGTTGTTAGCTGTCGAGACACTGCATCCTTTAAAACCTCCATGGAACAAACTTCCTGCATCAGTTGTTAGCTGTTGAGACACTGCTTCCTTTAAAACCTCCATGGAACAAACTACCTGCATCAGTTGTTAGCTGTCGAGACACTGCATCCTTTAAAACCTCCATGGAACAAACTACCTGCATCAGTTGTTAGCTGTCGAGACACTGCATCCTTTAAAACCTCCATGGAACAAACTACCTGCATCAGTTGTTAGCTGTCGAGACACTGCATCCTTTAAAACCTCCATGGATCAAACTACCTGCAACAGTTGCTAGCTGTCGAGACACTGCATCCGTTAAAACCTCCATGGAACAAACGACCTACATCAGTTGTTAGCTGTCGAGACACTGCATCCTTTAAAACCTCCATGGAACAAACTACCTACATCAGTTGTTAGCTGTCGAGACACTGCATCCTTTAAAACCTCCATGGATCAAACTACCTGCAACAGTTGCTAGCTATCGAGACACTGCATCCTTTAAAACCTCCATGGAACAAACTACCTACATCCGTTGTTAGCTGTCGAGACACTGCATCCTTTAAAACCTCCATGGAACAAACTACCTGCATCAGTTGTTAGCTGTCGAGACACTGCATCCTTTAAAACCTCCATGGAACAAACTTCCTGCATCAGTTGTTAGCTGTTGAGACACTGCTTCCTTTAAAACCTCCATGGAACAAACTACCTGCATCAGTTGTTAGCTGTCGAGACACTGCATCCTTTAAAACCTCCATGGAACATACTACCTGCATCAGTTGTTAGCTGTCGAGACACTGCATCCTTTAAAACCTCCATGGAACAAACTACCTGCATCAGTTGTTAGCTGTCGAGACACTGCATCCTTTAAGACCTCCATGGATCAAACTACCTGCAACAGTTGCTAGCTGTCGAGACACTGCATCCGTTAAAACCTCCATGGAACAAACTACCTACATCAGTTGTTAGCTGTCGAGACACTGCATCCTTTAAAACCTCCATGGAACAAACTACCTACATCAGTTGTTAGCTGTTGAGACACTGCTTCCTTTAAAACCTCCATGGAACAAACTACCTACATCAGTTGTTAGCTGTTGAGACACTGCTTCCTTTAAAACCTCCATGGAACAAACTACCTGCATCAGTTGTTAGCTGTCGAGACACTGCATCCTTTAAAACCTCCATGGAACAAACTACCTGCATCAGTTGTTAGCTGTCGAGACACTGCATCCTTTAAAACCTCCATGGAACAAACTACCTGCATCAGTTGTTAGCTGTCGAGACACTGCATCCTTTTAAACCTCCATGGAACAAACTACCTGCATCAGTAGTTAGCTGTCGAGACACTGCATCCTTTAAAACCTCCATGGAACAAACTACCTGCATCAGTAGTTAGCTGTCGAGACACTGCATCCTTTAAAACCTCCATGGAACAAACTGCCTGATTCAGTTGTTAGCTCTCGAGACACTGCATCCTTTAAAACCTCCATGGAACAAACTACCTACATCAGTTGTTAGCTGTCGAGACACTGCATCCTTTAAAACCTCCATGGAACAAACTACCTGCATCAGTTGTTAGCTGTCGAGACACTGCATCCTTTAAAACCTCCATGGAACAAACTACCTGCATCAGTTGTTAGCTGTCGAGACACTGCATCCTTTAAAACCTCCATGGAACAAACTACCTGCATCAGTTGTTAGCTGTCGAGACACTGCATCCTTTAAAACCTCCATGGAAAAAACTACCTGCATCAGTTGTTAGCTGTCGAAACACTGCATCCTTTAAAACCTCCATGGAACAAACTACCTGAATCAGTTGTTAGCTGTCGAGACACTGCATCCTTTAAAACCTCCATGGAACAAACTACCTGCATCAGTTGTTAGCTGTCGAGACACTGCATCCTTTAAAACCTCCATGGAACAAACTACCTACATCAGTAGTTAGCTGTCGAGACACTGCATCCTTTAAAACCTCCATGGAACAAACTGCCTGTATCAGTTGTTAGCTGTCGAGACACTGCATCCTTTAAAACCTCCATGGAACAAACTACCTGCATCAGTTGTTAGCTGTCGAGACACTGCATCCTTTAAAACCTCCATGGAACAAACTACCTGAATCAGTTGTTAGCTGTCGAGACACTGCATCCTTTAAAACCTCCATGGAACAAACTACCTGCATCAGTTGTTAGCTGTTGAGACACTGCATCCTTTAAAACCTCCATGGAACAAACTACCTGCATCAGTTGTTAGCTGTCGAGACACTGCATCCTTTAAAACCTCCATGGAACAAACTTCCTGCATCAGTTGTTAGCTGTTGAGACACTGCTTCCTTTAAAACCTCCATGGAACAAACTATCTGCATCAGTTGTTAGCTGTCGAGACACTGCATCCTTTAAAACCTCCATGGAACAAACTACCTGCATCAGTTGTTAGCTGTCGAGACACTGCATCCTTTAAAACCTCCATGGAACAAACTACCTGCATCAGTTGTTAGCTGTCGAGACACTGCATCCTTTAAAACCTCCATGGATCAAACTACCTGCAACAGTTGCTAGCTGTCGAGACACTGCATCCGTTAAAACCTCCATGGAACAAACGACCTACATCAGTTGTTAGCTGTCGAGACACTGCATCCTTTAAAACCTCCATGGAACAAACTACCTACATCAGTTGTTAGCTGTTGAGACACTGCTTCCTTTAAAACCTCCATGGAACAAACTACCTACATCAGTTGTTAGCTGTTGAGACACTGCTTCCTTTAAAACCTCCATGGAACAAACTACCTGCATCAGTTGTTAGCTGTCGAGACACTGCATCCTTTAAAACCTCCATGGAACAAACTACCTGCATCAGTTGTTAGCTGTCGAGACACTGCATCCTTTAAAACCTCCATGGAACAAACTACCTGCATCAGTTGTTAGCTGTCAGGACACTGCATCCTTTAAAACCTCCATGGAACAAACTACCTGCATCAGTTGTTAGCTGTTGAGACACTGCTTCCTTTAAAACCTCCATGGAACAAACTACCTGCATCAGTTGTTAGCTGTCGAGACACTGAATCCTTTAAAACCTCCATGGAACATACTACCTGCATCAGTTGTTAGCTGTCGAGACACTGCATCCTTTAAAACCTCCATGGAACAAACTACCTGCATCAGTTGTTAGCTGTCGAGACACTGCATCCGTTAAAACCTCCATGGAACAAACTACCTACATCAGTTGTTAGCTGTCGAGACACTGCATCCTTTAAAACCTCCATGGAACAAACTACCTACATCAGTTGTTAGCTGTTGAGACACTGCTTCCTTTAAAACCTCCATGGAACAAACTACCTACATCAGTTGTTAGCTGTTGAGACACTGCTTCCTTTAAAACCTCCATGGGACAAACTACCTGCATCAGTTGTTAGCTGTCGAGACACTGCATCCTTTAAAACCTCCATGGAACAAACTACCTGCATCAGTTGTTAGCTGTCGAGACACTGCATCCTTTAAAACCTCCATGGAACAAACTACCTGCATCAGTTGTTAGCTGTCGAGACACTGCATCCTTTTAAACCTCCATGGAACAAACTACCTGCATCAGTAGTTAGCTGTCGAGACACTGCATCCTTTAAAACCTCCATGGAACAAACTACCTGCATCAGTAGTTAGCTGTCGAGACACTGCATCCTTTAAAACCTCCATGGAACAAACTGCCTGATTCAGTTGTTAGCTCTCGAGACACTGCATCCTTTAAAACCTCCATGGAACAAACTACCTACATCAGTTGTTAGCTGTCGAGACACTGCATCCTTTAAAACCTCCATGGAACAAACTACCTGCATCAGTTGTTAGCTGTCGAGACACTGCATCCTTTAAAACCTCCATGGAACAAACTACCTGCATCAGTTGTTAGCTGTCGAGACACTGCATCCTTTAAAACCTCCATGGAACAAACTACCTGCATCAGTTGTTAGCTGTCGAGACACTGCATCCTTTAAAACCTCCATGGAAAAAACTACCTGCATCAGTTGTTAGCTGTCGAAACACTGCATCCTTTAAAACCTCCATGGAACAAACTACCTGAATCAGTTGTTAGCTGTCGAGACACTGCATCCTTTAAAACCTCCATGGAACAAACTACCTGCATCAGTTGTTAGCTGTCGAGACACTGCATCCTTTAAAACCTCCATGGAACAAACTACCTACATCAGTAGTTAGCTGTCGAGACACTGCATCCTTTAAAACCTCCATGGAACAAACTGCCTGTATCAGTTGTTAGCTGTCGAGACACTGCATCCTTTAAAACCTCCATGGAACAAACTACCTGCATCAGTTGTTAGCTGTCGAGACACTGCATCCTTTAAAACCTCCATGGAACAAACTACCTGAATCAGTTGTTAGCTGTCGAGACACTGCATCCTTTAAAACCTCCATGGAACAAACTACCTGCATCAGTTGTTAGCTGTCGAGACACTGCATCCTTTAAAACCTCCATGGAACAAACTACCTGCATCAGTTGTTAGCTGTCGAGACACTGCATCCTTTAAAACCTCCATGGAACAAACTACCTGCATCAGTTGTTAGCTGTCGAGACACTGCATCCTTTAAAACCTCCATGGAAAAAACTACCTGCATCAGTTGTTAGCTGTCGAAACACTGCATCCTTTAAAACCTCCATGGAACAAACTACCTGAATCAGTTGTTAGCTGTCGAGACACTGCATCCTTTAAAACCTCCATGGAACAAACTACCTGCATCAGTTGTTAGCTGTCGAGACACTGCATCCTTTAAAACCTCCATGGAACAAACTACCTACATCAGTAGTTAGCTGTCGAGACACTGCATCCTTTAAAACCTCCATGGAACAAACTGCCTGTATCAGTTGTTAGCTGTCGAGACACTGCATCCTTTAAAACCTCCATGGAACAAACTACCTGAATCAGTTGTTAGCTGTCGAGACACTGCATCCTTTAAAACCTCCATGGAACAAACTACCTGCATCAGTTGTTAGCTGTCGAGACACTGCATCCTTTAAAACCTCCATGGAACAAACTACCTGCATCAGTTGTTAGCTGTCGAGACACTGCATCCTTTAAAACCTCCATGGAACAAACTTCCTGCATCAGTTGTTAGCTGTTGAGACACTGCTTCCTTTAAAACCTCCATGGAACAAACTACCTGCATCAGTTGTTAGCTGTCGAGACACTGCATCCTTTAAACCTCCATGGAACAAACTACCTGCATCAGTTGTTAGCTGTCGAGACACTGCATCCTTTAAAACCTCCATGGAACAAACTACCTGCATCAGTTGTTAGCTGTCGAGACACTGCATCCTTTAAAACCTCCATGGATCAAACTACCTGCAACAGTTGCTAGCTGTCGAGACACTGCATCCGTTAAAACCTCCATGGAACAAACGACCTACATCAGTTGTTAGCTGTCGAGACACTGCATCCTTTAAAACCTCCATGGAACAAACTACCTACATCAGTTGTTAGCTGTTGAGACACTGCTTCCTTTAAAACCTCCATGGAACAAACTACCTACATCAGTTGTTAGCTGTCGAGACACTGCTTCCTTTAAAACCTCCATGGAACAAACTACCTGCATCAGTTGTTAGCTGTCGAGACACTGCATCCTTTAAAACCTCCATGGAACAAACTACCTGCATCAGTTGTTAGCTGTCGAGACACTGCATCCTTTAAAACCTCCATGGAACAAACTACCTGCATCAGTTGTTAGCTGTCAGGACACTGCATCCTTTAAAACCTCCATGGAACAAACTACCTGCATCAGTTGTTAGCTGTTGAGACACTGCTTCCTTTAAAACCTCCATGGAACAAACTACCTGCATCAGTTGTTAGCTGTCGAGACACTGAATCCTTTAAAACCTCCATGGAACATACTACCTGCATCAGTTGTTAGCTGTCGAGACACTGCATCCTTTAAAACCTCCATGGAACAAACTACCTGCATCAGTTGTTAGCTGTCGAGACACTGCATCCTTTAAGACCTCCATGGATCAAACTACCTGCAACAGTTGCTAGCTGTCGAGACACTGCATCCGTTAAAACCTCCATGGAACAAACTACCTACATCAGTTGTTAGCTGTCGAGACACTGCATCCTTTAAAACCTCCATGGAACAAACTACCTACATCAGTTGTTAGCTGTTGAGACACTGCTTCCTTTAAAACCTCCATGGAACAAACTACCTACATCAGTTGTTAGCTGTTGAGACACTGCTTCCTTTAAAACCTCCATGGAACAAACTACCTGCATCAGTTGTTAGCTGTCGAGACACTGCATCCTTTAAAACCTCCATGGAACAAACTACCTGCATCAGTTGTTAGCTGTCGAGACACTGCATCCTTTAAAACCTCCATGGAACAAACTACCTGCATCAGTTGTTATCTGTCGAGACACTGCATCCTTTTAAACCTCCATGGAACAAACTACCTGCATCAGTAGTTAGCTGTCGAGACACTGCATCCTTTAAAACCTCCATGGAACAAACTACCTGCATCAGTAGTTAGCTGTCGAGACACTGCATCCTTTAAAACCTCCATGGAACAAACTGCCTGATTCAGTTGTTAGCTCTCGAGACACTGCATCCTTTAAAACCTCCATGGAACAAACTACCTACATCAGTTGTTAGCTGTCGAGACACTGCATCCTTTAAAACCTCCATGGAACAAACTACCTGCATCAGTTGTTAGCTGTCGAGACACTGCATCCTTTAAAACCTCCATGGAACAAACTACCTGCATCAGTTGTTAGCTGTCGAGACACTGCATCCTTTAAAACCTCCATGGAACAAACTACCTGCATCAGTTGTTAGCTGTCGAGACACTGCATCCTTTAAAACCTCCATGGAAAAAACTACCTGCATCAGTTGTTAGCTGTCGAAACACTGCATCCTTTAAAACCTCCATGGAACAAACTACCTGAATCAGTTGTTAGCTGTCGAGACACTGCATCCTTTAAAACCTCCATGGAACAAACTACCTGCATCAGTTGTTAGCTGTCGAGACACTGCATCCTTTAAAACCTCCATGGAACAAACTACCTACATCAGTAGTTAGCTGTCGAGACACTGCATCCTTTAAAACCTCCATGGAACAAACTGCCTGTATCAGTTGTTAGCTGTCGAGACACTGCATCCTTTAAAACCTCCATGGAACAAACTACCTGCATCAGTTGTTAGCTGTCGAGACACTGCATCCTTTAAAACCTCCATGGAACAAACTACCTGAATCAGTTGTTAGCTGTCGAGACACTGCATCCTTTAAAACCTCCATGGAACAAACTACCTGCATCAGTTGTTAGCTGTCGAGACACTGCATCCTTTAAAACCTCCATGGAACAAACTACCTGCATCAGTTGTTAGCTGTCGAGACACTGCATCCTTTAAAACCTCCATGGAACAAACTTCCTGCATCAGTTGTTAGCTGTTGAGACACTGCTTCCTTTAAAACCTCCATGGAACAAACTACCTGCATCAGTTGTTAGCTGTCGAGACACTGCATCCTTTAAAACCTCCATGGAACAAACTACCTGCATCAGTTGTTAGCTGTCGAGACACTGCATCCTTTAAAACCTCCATGGAACAAACTACCTGCATCAGTTGTTAGCTGTCGAGACACTGCATCCTTTAAAACCTCCATAGATCAAACTACCTGCAACAGTTGCTAGCTGTCGAGACACTGCATCCGTTAAAACCTCCATGGAACAAACGACCTACATCAGTTGTTAGCTGTCGAGACACTGCATCCTTTAAAACCTCCATGGAACAAACTACCTACATCAGTTGTTAGCTGTTGAAACACTGCTTCTTTTAAAACCTCCATGGAACAAACTACCTACATCAGTTGTTAGCTGTTGAGACACTGCTTCCTTTAAAACCTCCATGGAACAAACTACCTGCATCAGTTGTTAGCTGTCGAGACACTGCATCCTTTAAAACCTCCATGGAACAAACTACCTGCATCAGTTGTTAGCTGTCGAGACACTGCATCCTTTAAAACCTCCATGGAACAAACTACCTGCATCAGTTGTTAGCTGTCGAGACACTGCATCCTTTAAAACCTCCATGGAACAAACTACCTGCATCAGTTGTTAGCTGTCGAGACACTGCATCCTTTTAAACCTCCATGGAACAAACTACCTGCATCAGTAGTTAGCTGTCGAGACACTGCATCCTTTAAAACCTCCATGGAACAAACTACCTGCATCAGTAGTTAGCTGTCGAGACACTGCATCCTTTAAAACCTCCATGGAACAAACTGCCTGATTCAGTTGTTAGCTGTCGAGACACTGCATCCTTTAAAACCTCCATGGAACAACTACCTACATCAGTTGTTAGCTGTCGAGACACTGCATCCTTTAAAACCTCCATGGAACAAACTACCTGCATCAGTTGTTAGCTGTCGAGACACTGCATCCTTTAAAACCTCCATGGAACAAACTACCTGCATCAGTAGTTAGCTCTCGAGACACTGCATCCTTTAAAACCTCCATGGATCAAACTACCTGCAACAGTTGCTAGCTGTCGAGACACTGCATCCTTTAAAACCTCCATAGAACATACTACCTGCATCAGTTGTTAGCTGTCAGGACACTGCATCCTTTAAAACCTCCATGGAACAAACTACCTGCATCAGTTGCTAGCTGTCGAGGCACTGCATCCTTTAAAACCTCCATGGAACAAACTACCTACATCAGTTGGTAGCTGTCGAGACACTGCATCCTTTAAAACCTCCATGGAACAAACTACCTACATCAGTTGTTAGCTGTCGAGACACTGCTTCCTTTAAAACCTCCATGGAACAAACTACCTGCATCAGTTGTTAGCTGTCGAGACACTGCATCCTTTAAAACCTCCATGGAACAAATTGCCTGCATCAGTTGTTAGCTGTCGAGACACTGTATCCTTTAAAACCTCCATGGAACAAACTACCTGCATCAGTTGTTAGCTGTCATGACACTGCATCCTTTAAAACCTCCATGGAACAAACTACCTGCATCAGTTGTTAGCTGTCAAGACACTGCATCCTTTAAAACCTCCATGGAACAAACTACCTGCATCAGTTGTTAGTTGTCCGGACACTGCATCCTTTAAAACCTCCATGGAACAAACTCCCTGCATCAGTTGTTAGCTGTCGAGACACTGCATCCTTTAAAACCTCCATGGAACAAACTACCTGCATCAGTTGTTAGTTGTCCGGACACTGCATCCTTTAAAACCTCCATGGAACAAACTACCTGCATCAGTTGTTAGCTGTCGAGACACTGCATCTTTTAAAACCTCCATGGAACAAACTACCTGCATCAGCTGTTAGCTATCGAGACACTGCATCCTTTAAAACCTCCATAGAACATACTACCTGCATCAGTTGTTAGCTGTCAGGACACTACATCCTTTAAAACCTCCATGGAACAAACTACCTGCATCAGTTGTTAGCTGTCAGGACACTGCATCCTTTAAAACCTCCATGGAACAAACTACCTGCATCAGTTGTTAGCTGTCGAGACACTGCATCCTTTAAAACCTCCATGGAACAAACTACCTGCATCAGTTGTTAGCTGTCGAGACACTGCATCCTTTAAAACCTCCATGGAACAAACTACCTGCATCAGTTGTTAGCTGTCGAAACACTGCATCCTTTAAAACCTCCATGGAACAAACTACCTAAATCAGTTGTTAGCTGTCGAGACACCGCATCCTTTAAAACCTCCATGGAACAAACTACCTGCATCAGTTGTTAGCTGTCGAGACACTGCATCCTTTAAAACCTCCATGGAACAAACTACCTACATCAGTAGTTAGCTGTCGAGACACTGCATCCTTTAAAACCTCTATGGAACAAACTGCCTGTATCAGTTGTTAGCTGTCGAGACACTGCATCCTTTAAAACCTCCATGGAACAAACTACCTACATCAGTTGTTAGCTATCGAGACACTGCATCCTTTAAAACCTCCATGGAACAAACTACCTACATCAGTTGTTAGCTGTCGAGACACTGCATCATTTAAAACCTCCATGGAACAAACTACCTGCATCAGTTGTTAGCTGTCGAGACACTGCATCCTTTAAAACCTCCATGGAACAAACTACCTGCATCAGTTGTTAGATGTCGAGACACTGCATCCTTTAAGACCTCCATGGATCAAACTACCTGCAACAGTTGCTAGCTGTCGAGACACTGCATCCGTTAAAACCTCCATGGAACAAACTACCTACATCAGTTGTTAGCTGTCGAGACACTGCATCCTTTAAAACCTCCATGGAACAAACTACCTACATCAGTTGTTAGCTGTTGAGACACTGCTTCCTTTAAAACCTCCATGGAACAAACTATCTACATCAATTGTTAGCTGTTGAGACACTGCTTCCTTTAAAACCTCCATGGAACAAACTACCTGCATCAGTTGTTAGCTGTCGAGACACTGCATCCTTTAAAACCTCCATGGAACAAACTACCTGCATCAGTTGTTAGCTGTCGAGACACTGCATCCTTTAAAACCTCCATGGAACAAACTACCTGCATCAGTTGTTAGCTGTCGAGACACTGCATCCTTTTAAACCTCCATGGAACAAACTACCTGCATCAGTAGTTAGCTGTCGAGACACTGCATCCTTTAAAACCTCCATGGAACAAACTACCTGCATCAGTAGTTAGCTGTCGAGACACTGCATCCTTTAAAACCTCCATGGAACAAACTGCCTGATTCAGTTGTTAGCTGTCGAGACACTGCATCCTTTAAAACCTCCATGGAACAAACTACCTACATCAGTTGTTAGCTGTCGAGACACTGCATCCTTTAAAACCTCCATGGAACAAACTACCTGCATCAGTTGTTAGCTGTCGAGACACTGCATCCTTTAAAACCTCCATGGAACATACTACCTGCATCAGTTGTTAGCTGTCAGGACACTACATCCTTTAAAACCTCCATGGAACAAACTACCTGCATCAGTTGTTAGCTGTCAGGACACTGCATCCTTTAAAACCTCCATGGAACAAACTACCTGCATCAGTTGTTAGCTGTCGAGACACTGCATCCTTTAAAACCTCCATGGAACAAACTACCTGCATCAGTTGTTAGCTGTCGAGACACTGCATCCTTTAAAACCTCCATGGAACAAACTACCTGCATCAGTTGTTAGCTGTCGAAACACTGCATCCTTTAAAACCTCCATGGAACAAACTACCTAAATCAGTTGTTAGCTGTCGAGACACCGCATCCTTTAAAACCTCCATGGAACAAACTACCTGCATCAGTTGTTAGCTGTCGAGACACTGCATCCTTTAAAACCTCCATGGAACAAACTACCTACATCAGTAGTTAGCTGTCGAGACACTGCATCCTTTAAAACCTCCATGGAACAAACTGCCTGTATCAGTTGTTAGCTGTCGAGACACTGCATCCTTTAAAACCTCCATGGAACAAACTACCTACATCAGTTGTTAGCTATCGAGACACTGCATCCTTTAAAACCTCCATGGAACAAACTACCTACATCAGTTGTTAGCTGTCGAGACACTGCATCATTTAAAACCTCCATGGAACAAACTACCTGCATCAGTTGTTAGCTGTCGAGACACTGCATCCTTTAAAACCTCCATGGAACAAACTACCTGCATCAGTTGTTAGCTGTCGAGACACTGCATCCTTTAAGACCTCCATGGATCAAACTACCTGCAACAGTTGCTAGCTGTCGAGACACTGCATCCGTTAAAACCTCCATGGAACAAACTACCTACATCAGTTGTTAGCTGTCGAGACACTGCATCCTTTAAAACCTCCATGGAACAAACTACCTACATCAGTTGTTAGCTGTTGAGACACTGCTTCCTTTAAAACCTCCATGGAACAAACTACCTACATCAGTTGTTAGCTGTTGAGACACTGCTTCCTTTAAAACCTCCATGGAACAAACTACCTGCATCAGTTGTTAGCTGTCGAGACACTGCATCCTTTAAAACCTCCATGGAACAAACTACCTGCATCAGTTGTTAGCTGTCGAGACACTGCATCCTTTAAAACCTCCATGGAACAAACTACCTGCATCAGTTGTTAGCTGTCGAGACATTGCATCCTTTTAAACCTCCATGGAACAAACTACCTGCATCAGTAGTTAGCTGTCGAGACACTGCATCCTTTAAAACATCCATGGAACAAACTACCTGCATCAGTAGTTAGCTGTCGAGACACTGCATCCTTTAAAACCTCCATGGAACAAACTGCCTGATTCAGTTGTTAGCTCTCGAGACACTGCATCCTTTAAAACCTCCATGGAACAAACTACCTACATCAGTTGTTAGCTGTCGAGACACTGGATCCTTTAAAACCTCCATGGAACAAACTACCTGCATCAGTTGTTAGCTTTCGAGACACTGCATCCTTTAAAACCTCCATGGAACAAACTACCTGCATCAGTTGTTAGCTGTCGAGACACTGCATCCTTTAAAACCTCCATGGAACAAACTACCTGCATCAGTTGTTAGCTGTCGAGACACTGCATCCTTTAAAACCTCCATGGAACAAACTACCTACATCAGTAGTTAGCTGTCGAGACACTGCATCCTTTAAAACCTCCATGGAACAAACTGCCTGTATCAGTTGTTAGCTGTCGAGACACTGCATCCTTTAAAACCTCCATGGAACAAACTACCTGCATCAGTTGTTAGCTGTCGAGACACTGCATCCTTTAAAACCTCCATGGAACAAACTACCTGAATCAGTTGTTAGCTGTCGAGACACTGCATCCTTTAAAACCTCCATGGAACAAACTACCTGCATCAGTTGTTAGCTGTCGAGACACTGCATCCTTTAAAACCTCCATGGAACAAACTACCTGCATCAGTTGTTAGCTGTCGAGACACTGCATCCTTTAAAACCTCCATGGAACAAACTTCCTGCATCAGTTGTTAGCTGTTGAGACACTGCTTCCTTTAAAACCTCCATGGAACAAACTACCTGCATCAGTTGTTAGCTGTCGAGACACTGCATCCTTTAAAACCTCCATGGAACAAACTACCTGCATCAGTTGTTAGCTGTCGAGACACTGCATCCTTTAAAACCTCCATGGAACAAACTACCTGCATCAGTAGTTAGCTGTCGAGACACTGCATCCTTTAAAACCTCCATGGAACAAACTACCTGCATCAGTAGTTAGCTGTCGAGACACTGCATCCTTTAAAACCTCCATGGAACAAACTGCCTGATTCAGTTGTTAGCTGTCGAGACACTGCATCCTTTAAAACCTCCATGGAACAACTACCTACATCAGTTGTTAGCTGTCGAGACACTGCATCCTTTAAAACCTCCATGGAACAAACTACCTGCATCAGTTGTTAGCTGTCGAGACACTGCATCCTTTAAAACCTCCATGGAACAAACTACCTGCATCAGTAGTTAGCTCTCGAGACACTGCATCCTTTAAAACCTCCATGGATCAAACTACCTGCAACAGTTGCTAGCTGTCGAGACACTGCATCCTTTAAAACCTCCATGGAACAAACTACCTACATCAGTTGCTAGCTGTCGAGGCACTGCATCCTTTAAAACCTCCATGGAACAAACTACCTACATCAGTTGGTAGCTGTCGAGACACTGCATCCTTTAAAACCTCCATGGAACAAACTACCTACATCAGTTGTTAGCTGTCGAGACACTGCTTCCTTTAAAACCTCCATGGAACAAACTACCTGCATCAGTTGTTAGCTGTCGAGACACTGCATCCTTTAAAACCTCCATGGAACAAATTGCCTGCATCAGTTGTTAGCTGTCGAGACACTGTATCCTTTAAAACCTCCATGGAACAAACTACCTGCATCAGTTGTTAGCTGTCATGACACTGCATCCTTTAAAACCTCCATGGAACAAACTACCTGCATCAGTTGTTAGCTGTCAAGACACTGCATCCTTTAAAACCTCCATGGAACAAACTACCTGCATCAGTTGTTAGTTGTCCGGACACTGCATCCTTTAAAACCTCCATGGAACAAACTCCCTGCATCAGTTGTTAGCTGTCGAGACACTGCATCCTTTAAAACCTCCATGGAACAAACTACCTGCATCAGTTGTTAGTTGTCCGGACACTGCATCCTTTAAAACCTCCATGGAACAAACTACCTGCATCAGTTGTTAGCTGTCGAGACACTGCATCTTTTAAAACCTCCATGGAACAAACTACCTGCATCAGCTGTTAGCTATCGAGACACTGCATCCTTTAAAACCTCCATAGAACATACTACCTGCATCAGTTGTTAGCTGTCAGGACACTACATCCTTTAAAACCTCCATGGAACAAACTACCTGCATCAGTTGTTAGCTGTCAGGACACTGCATCCTTTAAAACCTCCATGGAACAAACTACCTGCATCAGTTGTTAGCTGTCGAGACACTGCATCCTTTAAAACCTCCATGGAACAAACTACCTGCATCAGTTGTTAGCTGTCGAGACACTGCATCCTTTAAAACCTCCATGGAACAAACTACCTGCATCAGTTGTTAGCTGTCGAAACACTGCATCCTTTAAAACCTCCATGGAACAAACTACCTAAATCAGTTGTTAGCTGTCGAGACACCGCATCCTTTAAAACCTCCATGGAACAAACTACCTGCATCAGTTGTTAGCTGTCGAGACACTGCATCCTTTAAAACCTCCATGGAACAAACTACCTACATCAGTAGTTAGCTGTCGAGACACTGCATCCTTTAAAACCTCCATGGAACAAACTGCCTGTATCAGTTGTTAGCTGTCGAGACACTGCATCCTTTAAAACCTCCATGGAACAAACTACCTACATCAGTTGTTAGCTGTCGAGACACTGCATCCTTTAAAACCTCCACGGAACAAACTACCTGCATCAGTTGTTAGCTGTCGAGACACTGCATCCTTTAAAACCTCCATGGAACAAACTACCTGCATCAGTTGTTAGCTGTCGAGACACTGAATCCTTTAAAACCTCCATGGAACAAACTACCTGCATCAGTTGTTAGCTGTCGAGACACTGCATCCTTTAAAACCTCCATGGATCAAACTACCTGCAACAGTTGCTAGCTATCGAGACACTGCATCCTTTAAAACCTCCATGGAACAAACTACCTAAATCAGTTGTTAGCTGTCGAGACACCGCATCCTTTAAAACCTCCATGGAACAAACTACCTGCATCAGTTGTTAGCTGTCGAGACACTGCATCCTTTAAAACCTCCATGGAACAAACTACCTACATCAGTAGTTAGCTGTCGAGACACTGCATCCTTTAAAACCTCCATGGAACAAACTGCCTGTATCAGTTGTTAGCTGTCGAGACACTGCATCCTTTAAAACCTCCATGGAACAAACTACCTACATCAGTTGTTAGCTATCGAGACACTGCATCCTTTAAAACCTCCATGGAACAAACTACCTACATCAGTTGTTAGCTGTCGAGACACTGCATCATTTAAAACCTCCATGGAACAAACTACCTGCATCAGTTGTTAGCTGTCGAGACACTGCTTCCTTTAAAACCTCCATAGAACAAACTACCTGCATCAGTTGTTAGCTGTCGAGACACTGCATCCTTTAAAACCTCCATGGAACAAACTACCTGCATCAGTTGTTAGCTGTCGAGACACTGCATCCTTTAAAACCTCCATGGATCAAACTACCTGCAACAGTTGCTAGCTGTCGAGACACTGCATCCTTTAAAACCTCCATGGAACAAACTACCTGCATCAGTTGCTAGCTGTCGAGACACTGCATCCTTTAAAACCTCCATGGAACAAACTACCTACATCAGTTGGTAGCTGTCGAGACACTGCATCCTTTAAAACCTCCATGGAACAAACTACCTACATCAGTTGTTAGCTGTCGAGACACTGCTTCCTTTAAAACCTCCATGGAACAAACTACCTGCATCAGTTGTTAGCTGTCGAGACACTGCATCCTTTAAAACCTCCATGGAACAAATTACCTGCATCAGTTGTTAGCTGTCGAGACACTGTATCCTTTAAAACCTCCATGGAACAAACTACCTGCATCAGTTGTTAGCTGTCATGACACTGCATCCTTTAAAACCTCCATGGAACAAACTACCTGCATCAGTTGTTAGCTGTCAAGACACTGCATCCTTTAAAACCTCCATGGAACAAACTACCTGCATCAGTTGTTAGTTGTCCGGACAGTGCATCCTTTAAAACCTCCATGGAACAAACTACCTGCATCAGTTGTTAGCTGTCGAGACACTGCATCTTTTAAAACCTCCATGGAACAAACTACCTGCATCAGCTGTTAGCTATCGAGACACTGCATCCTTTAAAACCTCCATAGAACATACTACCTGCATCAGTTGTTAGCTGTCAGGACACTACATCCTTTAAAACCTCCATGGAACAAACTACCTGCATCAGTTGTTAGCTGTCAGGACACTGCATCCTTTAAAACCTCCATGGAACAAACTACCTGCATCAGTTGTTAGCTGTCGAGACACTGCATCCTTTAAAACCTCCATGGAACAAACTACCTGCATCAGTTGTTAGCTGTCGAGACACTGCATCCTTTAAAACCTCCATGGAACAAACTACCTGCATCAGTTGTTAGCTGTCGAGACACTGCATCCTTTAAAACCTCCATGGAACAAATTACCTGCATCAGTTGTTAGCTGTCGAGACACTGTATCCTTTAAAACCTCCATGGAACAAACTACCTGCATCAGTTGTTAGCTGTCATGACACTGCATCCTTTAAAACCTCCATGGAACAAACTACCTGCATCAGTTGTTAGCTGTCAAGACACTGCATCTTTTAAAACCTCCATGGAACAAACTACCTGCATCAGTTGTTAGTTGTCCGGACACTGCATCCTTTAAATCCTCCATGGAACAAACTACCTGCATCAGTTGTTAGCTGTCGAGACACTGCATCTTTTAAAACCTCCATGGAACAAACTACCTGCATCAGCTGTTAGCTATCGAGACACTGCATCCTTTAAAACCTCCATAGAACATACTACCTGCATCAGTTGTTAGTTGTCAGGACACTACATCCTTTAAAACCTCCATGGAACAAACTACCTGCATCAGTTGTTAGCTGTCAGGACACTGCATCCTTTAAAACCTCCATGGAACAAACTACCTGCATCAGTTGTTAGCTGTCGAGACACTGCATCCTTTAAAACCTCCATGGAACAAACTACCTGCATCAGTTGTTAGCTGTCGAGACACTGCATCCTTTAAAACCTCCATGGAACAAACTACCTGCATCAGTTGTTAGCTGTCGAGACACTGCATCCTTTAAAACCTCCATGGATCAAACTACCTGCAACAGTTGCTAGCTATCGAGACACTGCACCCTTTAAAACCTCCATGGAACAAACTACCTACATCAGTTGTTAGCTGTCGAGACACTGCATCCTTTAAAACCTCCATGGAACAAACTACCTACATCAGTTGTTAGCTGTCGAGACACTGCATCCTTTAAAACCTCCATGGAACAAACTACCTACATCAGTTGTTAGCTGTCGAGACACTGCTTCCTTTAAAACCTCCATAGAACAAACTACCTGCATCAGTTGTTAGCTGTCGAGACACTGCATCCTTTAAAACCTCCATGGAACAAACTACCTGCATCAGTTGTTAGCTGTCGAGACACTGCATCTTTTAAAACCTCCATGGAACAAACTACCTGCATCAGCTGTTAGCTATCGAGACACTGCATCCTTTAAAACCTCCATAGAACATACTACCTGCATCAGTTGTTAGCTGTCAGGACTCTACATCCTTTAAAACCTCCATGGAACAAACTACCTGCATCAGTTGTTAGCTGTCAAGACACTGCATCCTTTAAAACCTCCATGGAACAAACTACCTGCATCAGTTGTTAGTTGTCCGGACACTGCATCCTTTAAAACCTCCATGGAACAAACTACCTGCATCAGTTGTTAGCTGTCGAGACACTGCATCTTTTAAAACCTCCATGGAACAAACTACCTGCATCAGCTGTTAGCTATCGAGACACAGCATCCTTTAAAACCTCCATAGAACATACTACCTGCATCAGTTGTTAGCTGTCAGGACACTACATCCTTTAAAACCTCCATGGAACAAACTACCTGCATCAGTTGTTAGCTGTCAGGACACTGCATCCTTTAAAACCTCCATGGAACAAACTACCTGCATCAGTTGTTAGCTGTCGAGACACTGCATCCTTTAAAACCTCCATGGAACAAACTACCTGCATCAGTTGTTAGCTGTCGAGACACTGCATCCTTTAAAACCTCCATGGAACAAACTACCTGCATCAGTTGTTAGCTGTCGAAACACTGCATCCTTTAAAACCTCCATGGAACAAACTACCTGAATCAGTTGTTAGCTGTCGAGACACTGCATCCTTTAAAACCCCCATGGAACAAACTACCTGCATCAGTTGTTAGCTGTCGAGACACTGCATCCTTTAAAACCTCCATGGAACAAACTACCTACATCAGTAGTTAGCTGTCGAGACACTGCATCCTTTAAAACCTCCATGGAACAAACTGCCTGTATCAGTTGTTAGCTGTCGAGACACTGCATCCTTTAAAACCTCCATGGAACAAACTACCTACATCAGTTGTTAGCTGTCGAGACACTGCATCCTTTAAAACCTACATGGAACAAACTGCCTGATTCAGTTGTTAGCTGTCGAGACACTGCATCCTTTAAAACCTCCATGGAACAACTACCTACATCAGTTGTTAGCTGTCGAGACACTGCATCCTTTAAAACCTCCATGGAACAAACTACCTGCATCAGTTGTTAGCTGTCGAGACACTGCATCCTTTAAAACCTCCATGGAACAAACTACCTGCATCAGTTGTTAGCTGTCGAGACACTGCATCCTTTAAAACCTCCATGGAACAAACTACCTGCATCAGTTGTTAGCTGTCGAGACACTGCATCCTTTAAAACCTCCATGGATCAAACTACCTGCAACAGTTGCTAGCTGTCGAGACACTGCATCCTTTAAAACCTCCATGGAACAAACTACCTGCATCAGTTGCTAGCTGTCGAGGCACTGCATCCTTTAAAACCTCCATGGAACAAACTACCTACATCAGTTGGTAGCTGTCGAGACACTGCATCCTTTAAAACCTCCATGGAACAAACTACCTACATCAGTTGTTAGCTGTCGAGACACTGCTTCCTTTAAAACCTCCATGGAACAAACTACCTGCATCAGTTGTTAGCTGTCGAGACACTGCATCCTTTAAAACCTCCATGGAACAAATTACCTGCATCAGTTGTTAGCTGTCGAGACACTGCTTCCTTTAAAACCTCCATAGAACAAACTACCTGCATCAGTTGTTAGCTGTCGAGACACTGCATCCTTTAAAACCTCCATGGAACAAACTACCTGCATCAGTTGTTAGCTGTCGAGACACTGCATCCTTTAAAACCTCCATGGATCAAACTACCTGCAACAGTTGCTAGCTGTCGAGACACTGCATCCTTTAAAACCTCCATGGAACAAACTACCTGCATCAGTTGCTAGCTGTCGAGACACTGCATCCTTTAAAACCTCCATGGAACAAACTACCTGCATCAGTTGTTAGCTGTCGAGACACTGCATCTTTTAAAACCTCCATGGAACAAACTACCTGCATCAGCTGTTAGCTATCGAGACACTGCATCCTTTAAAACCTCCATAGAACATACTACCTGCATCAGTTGTTAGCTGTCAGGACACTACATCCTTTAAAACCTCCATGGAACAAACTACCTGCATCAGTTGTTAGCTGTCAGGACACTGCATCCTTTAAAACCTCCATGGAACAAACTACCTGCATCAGTTGTTAGCTGTCGAGACACTGCATCCTTTAAAACCTCCATGGAACAAACTACCTGCATCAGTTGTTAGCTGTCGAGACACTGCATCCTTTAAAACCTCCATGGAACAAACTACCTGCATCAGTTGTTAGCTGTCGAGACACTGCATCCTTTAAAACCTCCATGGAACAAATTACCTGCATCAGTTGTTAGCTGTCGAGACACTGTATCCTTTAAAACCTCCATGGAACAAACTACCTGCATCAGTTGTTAGCTGTCATGACACTGCATCCTTTAAAACCTCCATGGAACAAACTACCTGCATCAGTTGTTAGCTGTCAAGACACTGCATCTTTTAAAACCTCCATGGAACAAACTACCTCCATCAGTTGTTAGTTGTCCGGACACTGCATCCTTTAAATCCTCCATGGAACAAACTACCTGCATCAGTTGTTAGCTGTCGAGACACTGCATCTTTTAAAACCTCCATGGAACAAACTACCTGCATCAGCTGTTAGCTATCGAGACACTGCATCCTTTAAAACCTCCATAGAACATACTACCTGCATCAGTTGTTAGTTGTCAGGACACTACATCCTTTAAAACCTCCATGGAACAAACTACCTGCATCAGTTGTTAGCTGTCAGGACACTGCATCCTTTAAAACCTCCATGGAACAAACTACCTGCATCAGTTGTTAGCTGTCGAGACACTGCATCCTTTAAAACCTCCATGGAACAAACTACCTGCATCAGTTGTTAGCTGTCGAGACACTGCATCCTTTAAAACCTCCATGGAACAAACTACCTGCATCAGTTGTTAGCTGTCGAGACACTGCATCCTTTAAAACCTCCATGGATCAAACTACCTGCAACAGTTGCTAGCTATCGAGACACTGCACCCTTTAAAACCTCCATGGAACAAACTACCTACATCAGTTGTTAGCTGTCGAGACACTGCATCCTTTAAAACCTCCATGGAACAAACTACCTACATCAGTTGTTAGCTGTCGAGACACTGCATCCTTTAAAACCTCCATGGAACAAACTACCTACATCAGTTGTTAGCTGTCGAGACACTGCTTCCTTTAAAACCTCCATAGAACAAACTACCTGCATCAGTTGTTAGCTGTCGAGACACTGCATCCTTTAAAACCTCCATGGAACAAACTACCTGCATCAGTTGTTAGCTGTCGAGACACTGCATCTTTTAAAACCTCCATGGAACAAACTACCTGCATCAGCTGTTAGCTATCGAGACACTGCATCCTTTAAAACCTCCATAGAACATACTACCTGCATCAGTTGTTAGCTGTCGAGACACTGCATCCTTTAAAACCCCCATGGAACAAACTACCTGCATCAGTTGTTAGCTGTCGAGACACTGCATCCTTTAAAACCTCCATGGAACAAACTACCTGCATCAGTTGTTAGCTGTCGAAACACTGCATCCTTTAAAACCTCCATGGAACAAACTACCTGAATCAGTTGTTAGCTGTCGAGACACTGCATCCTTTAAAACCCCCATGGAACAAACTACCTGCATCAGTTGTTAGCTGTCGAGACACTGCATCCTTTAAAACCTCCATGGAACAAACTACCTACATCAGTAGTTAGCTGTCGAGACACTGCATCCTTTAAAACCTCCATGGAACAAACTGCCTGTATCAGTTGTTAGCTGTCGAGACACTGCATCCTTTAAAACCTCCATGGAACAAACTACCTACATCAGTTGTTAGCTGTCGAGACACTGCATCCTTTAAAACCTACATGGAACAAACTGCCTGATTCAGTTGTTAGCTGTCGAGACACTGCATCCTTTAAAACCTCCATGGAACAACTACCTACATCAGTTGTTAGCTGTCGAGACACTGCATCCTTTAAAACCTCCATGGAACAAACTACCTGCATCAGTTGTTAGCTGTCGAGACACTGCATCCTTTAAAACCTCCATGGAACAAACTACCTGCATCAGTTGTTAGCTGTCGAGACACTGCATCCTTTAAAACCTCCATGGAACAAACTACCTGCATCAGTTGTTAGCTGTCGAGACACTGCATCCTTTAAAACCTCCATGGATCAAACTACCTGCAACAGTTGCTAGCTGTCGAGACACTGCATCCTTTAAAACCTCCATGGAACAAACTACCTGCATCAGTTGCTAGCTGTCGAGGCACTGCATCCTTTAAAACCTCCATGGAACAAACTACCTACATCAGTTGGTAGCTGTCGAGACACTGCATCCTTTAAAACCTCCATGGAACAAACTACCTACATCAGTTGTTAGCTGTCGAGACACTGCTTCCTTTAAAACCTCCATGGAACAAACTACCTGCATCAGTTGTTAGCTGTCGAGACACTGCATCCTTTAAAACCTCCATGGAACAAATTACCTGCATCAGTTGTTAGCTGTCGAGACACTGCTTCCTTTAAAACCTCCATAGAACAAACTACCTGCATCAGTTGTTAGCTGTCGAGACACTGCATCCTTTAAAACCTCCATGGAACAAACTACCTGCATCAGTTGTTAGCTGTCGAGACACTGCATCCTTTAAAACCTCCATGGATCAAACTACCTGCAACAGTTGCTAGCTGTCGAGACACTGCATCCTTTAAAACCTCCATGGAACAAACTACCTGCATCAGTTGCTAGCTGTCGAGACACTGCATCCTTTAAAACCTCCATGGAACAAACTACCTGCATCAGTTGTTAGCTGTCGAGACACTGCATCTTTTAAAACCTCCATGGAACAAACTACCTGCATCAGCTGTTAGCTATCGAGACACTGCATCCTTTAAAACCTCCATAGAACATACTACCTGCATCAGTTGTTAGCTGTCAGGACACTACATCCTTTAAAACCTCCATGGAACAAACTACCTGCATCAGTTGTTAGCTGTCAGGACACTGCATCCTTTAAAACCTCCATGGAACAAACTACCTGCATCAGTTGTTAGCTGTCGAGACACTGCATCCTTTAAAACCTCCATGGAACAAACTACCTGCATCAGTTGTTAGCTGTCGAGACACTGCATCCTTTAAAACCTCCATGGAACAAACTACCTGCATCAGTTGTTAGCTGTCGAGACACTGCATCCTTTAAAACCTCCATGGAACAAATTACCTGCATCAGTTGTTAGCTGTCGAGACACTGTATCCTTTAAAACCTCCATGGAACAAACTACCTGCATCAGTTGTTAGCTGTCATGACACTGCATCCTTTAAAACCTCCATGGAACAAACTACCTGCATCAGTTGTTAGCTGTCAAGACACTGCATCTTTTAAAACCTCCATGGAACAAACTACCTCCATCAGTTGTTAGTTGTCCGGACACTGCATCCTTTAAATCCTCCATGGAACAAACTACCTGCATCAGTTGTTAGCTGTCGAGACACTGCATCTTTTAAAACCTCCATGGAACAAACTACCTGCATCAGCTGTTAGCTATCGAGACACTGCATCCTTTAAAACCTCCATAGAACATACTACCTGCATCAGTTGTTAGTTGTCAGGACACTACATCCTTTAAAACCTCCATGGAACAAACTACCTGCATCAGTTGTTAGCTGTCAGGACACTGCATCCTTTAAAACCTCCATGGAACAAACTACCTGCATCAGTTGTTAGCTGTCGAGACACTGCATCCTTTAAAACCTCCATGGAACAAACTACCTGCATCAGTTGTTAGCTGTCGAGACACTGCATCCTTTAAAACCTCCATGGAACAAACTACCTGCATCAGTTGTTAGCTGTCGAGACACTGCATCCTTTAAAACCTCCATGGATCAAACTACCTGCAACAGTTGCTAGCTATCGAGACACTGCACCCTTTAAAACCTCCATGGAACAAACTACCTACATCAGTTGTTAGCTGTCGAGACACTGCATCCTTTAAAACCTCCATGGAACAAACTACCTACATCAGTTGTTAGCTGTCGAGACACTGCATCCTTTAAAACCTCCATGGAACAAACTACCTACATCAGTTGTTAGCTGTCGAGACACTGCTTCCTTTAAAACCTCCATAGAACAAACTACCTGCATCAGTTGTTAGCTGTCGAGACACTGCATCCTTTAAAACCTCCATGGAACAAACTACCTGCATCAGTTGTTAGCTGTCGAGACACTGCATCTTTTAAAACCTCCATGGAACAAACTACCTGCATCAGCTGTTAGCTATCGAGACACTGCATCCTTTAAAACCTCCATAGAACATACTACCTGCATCAGTTGTTAGCTGTCAGGACTCTACATCCTTTAAAACCTCCATGGAACAAACTACCTGCATCAGTTGTTAGCTGTCAAGACACTGCATCCTTTAAAACCTCCATGGAACAAACTACCTGCATCAGTTGTTAGTTGTCCGGACACTGCATCCTTTAAAACCTCCATGGAACAAACTACCTGCATCAGTTGTTAGCTGTCGAGACACTGCATCTTTTAAAACCTCCATGGAACAAACTACCTGCATCAGCTGTTAGCTATCGAGACACTGCATCCTTTAAAACCTCCATAGAACATACTACCTGCATCAGTTGTTAGCTGTCAGGACACTACATCCTTTAAAACCTCCATGGAACAAACTACCTGCATCAGTTGTTAGCTGTCAGGACACTGCATCCTTTAAAACCTCCATGGAACAAACTACCTGCATCAGTTGTTAGCTGTCGAGACACTGCATCCTTTAAAACCTCCATGGAACAAACTACCTGCATCAGTTGTTAGCTGTCGAGACACTGCATCCTTTAAAACCTCCATGGAACAAACTACCTGCATCAGTTGTTAGCTGTCGAAACACTGCATCCTTTAAAACCTCCATGGAACAAACTACCTGAATCAGTTGTTAGCTGTCGAGACACTGCATCCTTTAAAACCCCCATGGAACAAACTACCTGCATCAGTTGTTAGCTGTCGAGACACTGCATCCTTTAAAACCTCCATGGAACAAACTACCTACATCAGTAGTTAGCTGTCGAGACACTGCATCCTTTAAAACCTCCATGGAACAAACTGCCTGTATCAGTTGTTAGCTGTCGAGACACTGCATCCTTTAAAACCTCCATGGAACAAACTACCTACATCAGTTGTTAGCTGTCGAGACACTGCATCCTTTAAAACCTCCATGGAACAAACTGCCTGATTCAGTTGTTAGCTGTCGAGACACTGCATCCTTTAAAACCTCCATGGAACAACTACCTACATCAGTTGTTAGCTGTCGAGACACTGCATCCTTTAAAACCTCCATGGAACAAACTACCTGCATCAGTTGTTAGCTGTCGAGACACTGCATCCTTTAAAACCTCCATGGAACAAACTACCTGCATCAGTTGTTAGCTGTCGAGACACTGCATCCTTTAAAACCTCCATGGAACAAACTACCTGCATCAGTTGTTAGCTGTCGAGACACTGCATCCTTTAAAACCTCCATGGATCAAACTACCTGCAACAGTTGCTAGCTGTCGAGACACTGCATCCTTTAAAACCTCCATGGAACAAACTACCTGCATCAGTTGCTAGCTGTCGAGGCACTGCATCCTTTAAAACCTCCATGGAACAAACTACCTACATCAGTTGGTAGCTGTCGAGACACTGCATCCTTTAAAACCTCCATGGAACAAACTACCTACATCAGTTGTTAGCTGTCGAGACACTGCTTCCTTTAAAACCTCCATGGAACAAACTACCTGCATCAGTTGTTAGCTGTCGAGACACTGCATCCTTTAAAACCTCCATGGAACAAATTACCTGCATCAGTTGTTAGCTGTCGAGACACTGTATC
Organism: Eledone cirrhosa; assembly: GCA_964016885.1. Taxonomy (NCBI): domain Eukaryota; kingdom Metazoa; phylum Mollusca; class Cephalopoda; order Octopoda; family Eledonidae; genus Eledone; species Eledone cirrhosa. Next base: position 333,238,343 of record OZ024743.1, read on the forward strand.
CTTTAAAACCTCCATGGAACAAACTACCTGCATCAGTTGTTAGCTGTCATGACACTGCATCCTTTAAAACCTCCATGGAACAAACTACCTGCATCAGTTGTTAGCTGTCAAGACACTGCATCCTTTAAAACCTCCATGGAACAAATTACCTGCATCAGTTGTTAGCTGTCGAGACACTGTATCCTTTAAAACCTCCATGGAACAAACTACCTGCATCAGTTGTTAGCTGTCATGACACTGCATCCTTTAAAACCTCCATGGAACAAACTACCTGCATCAGTTGTTAGCTGTCAAGACACTGCATCCTTTAAAACCTCCATGGAACAAACTACCTGCATCAGTTGTTAGTTGTCCGGACACTGCATCCTTTAAAACCTCCATGGAACAAACTACCTGCATCAGTTGTTAGCTGTCGAGACACTGCATCTTTTAAAACCTCCATGGAACAAACTACCTGCATCAGCTGTTAGCTATCGAGACACTGCATCCTTTAAAACCTCCATAGAACATACTACCTGCATCAGTTGTTAGCTGTCAGGACACTACATCCTTTAAAACCTCCATGGAACAAACTACCTGCATCAGTTGTTAGCTGTCAGGACACTGCATCCTTTAAAACCTCCATGGAACAAACTACCTGCATCAGTTGTTAGCTGTCGAGACACTGCATCCTTTAAAACCTCCATGGAACAAACTACCTGCATCAGTTGTTAGCTGTCGAGACACTGCATCCTTTAAAACCTCCATGGAACAAACTACCTGCATCAGTTGTTAGCTGTCGAGACACTGCATCCTTTAAAACCTCCATGGATCAAACTACCTGCAACAGTTGCTAGCTATCGAGACACTGCACCCTTTAAAACCTCCATGGAACAAACTACCTACATCAGTTGTTAGCTGTCGAGACACTGCATCCTTTAAAACCTCCATGGAACAAACTACCTACATCAGTTGTTAGCTGTCGAGACACTGCATCCTTTAAAACCTCCATGGAACAAACTACCTACATCAGTTGTTAGCTGTCGAGACACTGCTTCCTTTAAAACCTCCATAGAACAAACTACCTGCATCAGTTGTTAGCTGTCGAGACACTGCATCCTTTAAAACCTCCATGGAACAAACTACCTGAATCAGTTGTTAGCTGTCGAGACACTGCATCCTTTAAAACCTCCATGGAACAAACTACCTGCATCAGTTGTTAGCTGTTGAGACACTGCTTCCTTTAAAACCTCCATGGAACAAACTACCTGCATCAGTTGTTAGCTGTCGAGACACTGCATCCTTTAAAACCTCCATGGAACAAACTACCTGCATCAGTTGTTAGCTGTCGAGACACTGCATCCTTTAAAACCTCCATGGAACAAACTACCTGCATCAGTTGTTAGCTGTCGAGACACTGCACCCTTTAAAACCTCCATGGATCAAACTACCTGCAACAGTTGCTAGCTGTCGAGACACTGCATCCGTTAAAACCTCCATGGAACAAACTACCTACATCAGTTGTTAGCTGTCGAGACACTGCATCCTTTAAAACCTCCATGGAACAAACTACCTACATCAGTTGTTAGCTGTTGAGACACTGCTTCCTTTAAAACCTCCATGGAATAAACTACCTGCATCAGTTGTTAGCTGTCGAGACACTGCATCCTTTAAAACCTCCATGGAACAAACTACCTGCATCAGTTGTTAGCTGTCGAGACACTGCATCCTTTAAAACCTCCATGGAACAAACTACCTGCATCAGTTGTTAGCTGTCGAGACACTGCATCCTTTTAAACCTCCATGGAACAAACTACCTGCATCAGTAGTTAGCTGTCGAGACACTGCATCCTTTAAAACCTCCATGGAACAAACTACCTGCATCAGTAGTTAGCTGTCGAGACACTGCATCCTTTAAAACCTCCATGGAACAAACTGCCTGATTCAGTTGTTAGCTGTCGAGACACTGCATCCTTTAAAACCTCCATGGAACAAACTACCTACATCAGTTGTTAGCTGTCGAGACACTGCATCCTTTAAAACCTCCATGGAACAAACTACCTGCATCAGTTGTTAGCTGTCGAGACACTGCATCCTTTAAAACCTCCATGGAACAAACTACCTGCATCAGTTGTTAGCTGTCAAGACACTGCATCCTTTAAAACCTCCATGGATCAAACTACCTGCAACAGTTGCTAGCTGTCGAGACACTGCATCCTTTAAAACCTCCATGGAACAAACTACCTGCATCAGTTGCTAGCTGTCGAGACACTGCATCCTTTAAAACCTCCATGGAACAAACTACCTACATCAGTTGGTAGATGTCGAGACACTGCATCCTTTAAAACCTCCATGGAACAAACTACCTACATCAGTTGTTAGCTGTCGAGACACTGCTTCCTTTAAAACCTCCATGGAACAAACTACCTGCATCAGTTGTTAGCTGTCGAGACACTGCATCCTTTAAAACCTCCATGGAACAAATTACCTGCATCAGTTGTTAGCTGTCGAGACACTGTATCCTTTAAAACCTCCATGGAACAAACTACCTGCATCAGTTGTTAGCTGTCATGACACTGCATCCTTTAAAACCTCCATGGAACAAACTACCTGCATCAGTTGTTAGCTGTCAAGACACTGCATCCTTTAAAACCTCCATGGAACAAACTACCTGCATCAGTTGTTAGTTGTCCGGACACTGCATCCTTTAAAACCTCCATGGAACAAACTACCTGCATCAGTTGTTAGCTGTCGAGACACTGCATCTTTTAAAACCTCCATGGAACAAACTACCTGCATCAGCTGTTAGCTATCGAGACACTGCATCCTTTAAAACCTCCATAGAACATACTACCTGCATCAGTTGTTAGCTGTCAGGACACTACATCCTTTAAAACCTCCATGGAACAAACTACCTGCATCAGTTGTTAGCTGTCAGGACACTGCATCCTTTAAAACCTCCATGGAACAAACTACCTGCATCAGTTGTTAGCTGTCGAGACACTGCATCATTTAAAACCTCCATGGAACAAACTACCTGCATCAGTTGTTAGCTGTCGAGACACTGCATCCTTTAAAACCTCCATGGAACAAACTACCTGCATCAGTTGTTAGCTGTCGAAACACTGCATCCTTTAAAACCTCCATGGAACAAACTACCTGAATCAGTTGTTAGCTGTCGAGACACTGCATCCTTTAAAACCTCCATGGAACAAACTACCTGCATCAGTTGTTAGCTGTCGAGACACTGCATCCTTTAAAACCTCCATGGAACAAACTACCTACATCAGTAGTTAGCTGTCGAGACACTGCATCCTTTAAAACCTCCATGGAACAAACTGCCTGTATCAGTTGTTAGCTGTCGAGACACTGCATCCTTTAAAACCTCCATGGAACAATCTACCTACATCAGTTGTTAGCTGTCGAGACACTGCATCCTTTAAAACCTCCATGGAACAAACTACCTGCATCAGTTGTTAGCTGTCGAGACACTGCATCCTTTAAAACCTCCATGGAACAAACTACCTGCATCAGTTGTTAGCTGTCGAGACACTGCATCCTTTAAAACCTCCATGGAACAAACTACCTGCATCAGTTGTTAGCTGTCGAGACACTGCATCCTTTAAAACCTCCATGGATCAAACTACCTGCAACAGTTGCTAGCTATCGAGACACTGCACCCTTTAAAACCTCCATGGAACAAACTACCTACATCAGTTGTTAGCTGTCGAGACACTGCATCCTTTAAAACCTCCATGGAACAAACTACCTACATCAGTTGTTAGCTGTCGAGACACTGCATCCTTTAAAACCTCCATGGAACAAACTACCTACATCAGTTGTTAGCTGTCGAGACACTGCTTCCTTTAAAACCTCCATAGAAAAACTACCTGCATCAGTTGTTAGCTGTCGAGACACTGCATCCTTTAAAACCTCCATGGAACAAACTACCTGCATCAGTTGTTAGCTGTCGAGACACTGCATCCTTTAAAACCTCCATGGATCAAACTACCTGCAACAGTTGCTAGCTGTCGAGACACTGCATCCTTTAAAACCTCCATGGAACAAACTACCTGCATCAGTTGCTAGCTGTCGAGACACTGAATCCTTTAAAACCTCCATGGAACAAACTACCTACATCAGTTGGTAGCTGTCGAGACACTGCATCCTTTAAAACCTCCATGGAACAAACTACCTACATCAGTTGTTAGCTGTCGAGACACTGCTTCCTTTAAAACCTCCATGGAACAAACTACCTGCATCAGTTGTTAGCTGTCGAGACACTGCATCCTTTAAAACCTCCATGGAACAAATTACCTGCATCAGTTGTTAGCTGTCGAGACACTGTATCCTTTAAAACCTCCATGGAACAAACTACCTGCATCAGTTGTTAGCTGTCATGACACTGCATCCTTTAAAACCTCCATGGAACAAACTACCTGCATCAGTTGTTAGCTGTCGAGACACTGCATCCTTTAAAACCTCCATGGAACAAACTACCTGCATCAGTTGTTAGCTGTCAAGACACTGCATCCTTTAAAACCTCCATGGATCAAACTACCTGCAACAGTTGCTAGCTGTCGAGACACTGCATCCTTTAAAACCTCCATGGAACAAACTACCTGCATCAGTTGCTAGCTGTCGAGACACTGCATCCTTTAAAACCTCCATGGAACAAACTACCTACATCAGTTGGTAGCTGTCGAGACACTGCATCCTTTAAAACCTCCATGGAACAAACTACCTACATCAGTTGTTAGCTGTCGAGACACTGCTTCCTTTAAAACCTCCATGGAACAAACTACCTGCATCAGTTGTTAGCTGTCGAGACACTGCATCCTTTAAAACCTCCATGGAACAAATTACCTGCATCAGTTGTTAGCTGTCGAGACACTGTATCCTTTAAAACCTCCATGGAACAAACTACCTGCATCAGTTGTTAGCTGTCATGACACTGCATCCTTTAAAACCTCCATGGAACAAACTACCTGCATCAGTTGTTAGCTGTCAAGACACTGCATCCTTTAAAACCTCCATGGAACAAACTACCTGCATCAGTTGTTAGTTGTCCGGACACTGCATCCTTTAAAACCTCCATGGAACAAACTACCTGCATCAGTTGTTAGCTGTCGAGACACTGCATCTTTTAAAACCTCCATGGAACAAACTACCTGCATCAGCTGTTAGCTATCGAGACACTGCATCCTTTAAAACCTCCATAGAACATACTACCTGCATCAGTTGTTAGCTGTCAGGACACTACATCCTTTAAAACCTCCATGGAACAAACTACCTGCATCAGTTGTTAGCTGTCAGGACACTGCATCCTTTAAAACCTCCATGGAACAAACTACCTGCATCAGTTGTTAGCTGTCGAGACACTGCATCCTTTAAAACCTCCATGGAACAAACTACCTGCATCAGTTGTTAGCTGTCGAGACACTGCATCCTTTAAAACCTCCATGGAACAAACTACCTGCATCAGTTGTTAGCTGTCGAAACACTGCATCCTTTAAAACCTCCATGGAACAAACTACCTGAATCAGTTGTTAGCTGTCGAGACACTGCATCCTTTAAAACCTCCATGGAACAAACTACCTGCATCAGTTGTTAGCTGTCGAGACACTGCATCCTTTAAAACCTCCATGGAACAAACTACCTACATCAGTAGTTAGCTGTCGAGACACTGCATCCTTTAAAACCTCCATGGAACAAACTGCCTGTATCAGTTGTTAGCTGTCGAGACACTGCATCCTTTAAAACCTCCATGGAACAATCTACCTACATCAGTTGTTAGCTGTCGAGACACTGCATCCTTTAAAACCTCCATGGAACAAACTACCTGCATCAGTTGTTAGCTGTCGAGACACTGCATCCTTTAAAACCTCCATGGAACAAACTACCTGCATCAGTTGTTAGCTGTCGAGACACTGCATCCTTTAAAACCTCCATGGAACAAACTACCTGCATCAGTTGTTAGCTGTCGAGACACTGCATCCTTTAAAACCTCCATGGATCAAACTACCTGCAACAGTTGCTAGCTATCGAGACACTGCACCCTTTAAAACCTCCATGGAACAAACTACCTACATCAGTTGTTAGCTGTCGAGACACTGCATCCTTTAAAACCTCCATTGAACAAACTACCTACATCAGTTGTTAGCTGTCGAGACACTGCATCCTTTAAAACCTCCATGGAACAAACTACCTACATCAGTTGTTAGCTGTCGAGACACTGCTTCCTTTAAAACCTCCATAGAACAAACTACCTGCATCAGTTGTTAGCTGTCGAGACACTGCATCCTTTAAAACCTCCATGGAACAAACTACCTGCATCAGTTGTTAGCTGTCGAGACACTGCATCCTTTAAAACCTCCATGGATCAAACTACCTGCAACAGTTGCTAGCTGTCGAGACACTGCATCCTTTAAAACCTCCATGTAACAAACTACCTGCATCAGTTGCTAGCTGTCGAGACACTGAATCCTTTAAAACCTCCATGGAACAAACTACCTACATCAGTTGGTAGCTGTCGAGACACTGCATCCTTTAAAACCTCCATGGAACAAACTACCTACATCAGTTGTTAGCTGTCGAGACACTGCTTCCTTTAAAACCTCCATGGAACAAACTACCTGCATCAGTTGTTAGCTGTCGAGACACTGCATCCTTTAAAACCTCCATGGAACAAATTACCTGCATCAGTTGTTAGCTGTCGAGACACTGTATCCTTTAAAACCTCCATGGAACAAACTACCTGCATCAGTTGTTAGCTGTCATGACACTGCATCCTTTAAAACCTCCATGGAACAAACTACCTGCATCAGTTGTTAGCTGTCGAGACACTGCATCCTTTAAAACCTCCATGGAACAAACTACCTACATCAGTAGTTAGCTGTCGAGACACTGCATCCTTTAAAACCTCCATGGAACAAACTGCCTGTATCAGTTGTTAGCTGTCGAGACACTGCATCCTTTAAAACCTCCATGGAACAATCTACCTACATCAGTTGTTAGCTGTCGAGACACTGCATCCTTTAAAACCTCCATGGAACAAACTACCTGCATCAGTTGTTAGCTGTCGAGACACTGCATCCTTTAAAACCTCCATGGAACAAACTACCTGCATCAGTTGTTAGCTGTCGAGACACTGCATCCTTTAAAACCTCCATGGAACAAACTACCTGCATCAGTTGTTAGCTGTCGAGACACTGCATCCTTTAAAACCTCCATGGATCAAACTACCTGCAACAGTTGCTAGCTATCGAGACACTGCACCCTTTAAAACCTCCATGGAACAAACTACCTACATCAGTTGTTAGCTGTCGAGACACTGCATCCTTTAAAACCTCCATGGAACAAACTACCTACATCAGTTGTTAGCTGTCGAGACACTGCATCCTTTAAAACCTCCATGGAACAAACTACCTACATCAGTTGTTAGCTGTCGAGACACTGCTTCCTTTAAAACCTCCATAGAACAAACTACCTGCATCAGTTGTTAGCTGTCGAGACACTGCATCCTTTAAAACCTCCATGGAACAAACTACCTGCATCAGTTGTTAGCTGTCGAGACACTGCATCCTTTAAAACCTCCATGGATCAAACTACCTGCAACAGTTGCTAGCTGTCGAGACACTGCATCCTTTAAAACCTCCATGGAACAAACTACCTGCATCAGTTGCTAGCTGTCGAGACACTGAATCCTTTAAAACCTCCATGGAACAAACTACCTACATCAGTTGGTAGCTGTCGAGACACTGCATCCTTTAAAACCTCCATGGAACAAACTACCTACATCAGTTGTTAGCTGTCGAGACACTGCTTCCTTTAAAACCTCCATGGAACAAACTACCTGCATCAGTTGTTAGCTGTCGAGACACTGCATCCTTTAAAACCTCCATGGAACAAATTACCTGCATCAGTTGTTAGCTGTCGAGACACTGTATCCTTTAAAACCTCCATGGAACAAACTACCTGCATCAGTTGTTAGCTGTCATGACACTGCATCCTTTAAAACCTCCATGGAACAAACTACCTGCATCAGTTGTTAGCTGTCAAGACACTGCATCCTTTAAAACCTCCATGGAACAAACTACCTGCATCAGTTGTTAGTTGTCCGGACACTGCATCCTTTAAAACCTCCATGGAACAAACTACCTGCATCAGTTGTTAGCTGTCGAGACACTGCATCTTTTAAAACCTCCATGGAACAAACTACCTGCATCAGCTGTTAGCTATCGAGACACTGCATCCTTTAAAACCTCCATAGAACATACTACCTGCATCAGTTGTTAGCTGTCAGGACACTACATCCTTTAAAACCTCCATGGAACAAACTACCTGCATCAGTTGTTAGCTGTCAGGACACTGCATCCTTTAAAACCTCCATGGAACAAACTACCTGCATCAGTTGTTAGCTGTCGAGACACTGCATCCTTTAAAACCTCCATGGAACAAATTACCTGCATCAGTTGTTAGCTGTCGAGACACTGCATCCTTTAAAACCTCCATGGAACAAACTACCTGCATCAGTTGTTAGCTGTCAAGACACTGCATCCTTTAAAACCTCCATGGAACAAACTACCTGAATCAGTTGTTAGCTGTCGAGACACTGCATCCTTTAAAACCTCCATGGAACAAACTACCTGCATCAGTTGTTAGCTGTCGAGACACTGCATCCTTTAAAACCTCCATGGAACAAACTACCTACATCAGTAGTTAGCTGTCGAGACACTGCATCCTTTAAAACCTCCATGGAACAAACTGCCTGTATCAGTTGTTAGCTGTCGAGACACTGCATCCTTTAAAACCTCCATGGAACAAACTAACTGCATCAGTTGTTAGCTGTCGAGACACTGTATCCTTTAAAACCTCCATGGAACAAACTACCTGCATCAGTTGTTAGCTGTCATGACACTGCATCCTTTAAAACCTCCATGGAACAAACTACCTGCATCAGTTGTTAGCTGTCAAGACACTGCATCCTTTAAAACCTCCATGGAACAAACTACCTGCATCAGTTGTTAGTTGTCCGGACACTGCATCCTTTAAAACCTCCATGGAACAAACTACCTGCATCAGTTGTTAGCTGTCGAGACACTGCATCTTTTAAAACCTCCATGGAACAAACTACCTGCATCAGCTGTTAGCTATCGAGACACTGCATCCTTTAAAACCTCCATAGAACATACTACCTGCAACAGTTGTTAGCTGTCAGGACACTACATCCTTTAAAACCTCCATGGAACAAACTACCTGCATCAGTTGTTAGCTGTCAGGACACTGCATCCTTTAAAACCTCCATGGAACAAACTACCTGCATCAGTTGTTAGCTGTCGAGACACTGCTTCCTTTAAAACCTCCATAGAACAAACTACCTGCATCAGTTGTTAGCTGTCGAGACACTGCATCCTTTAAAACCTCCATGGAACAAACTACCTGCATCAGTTGTTAGCTGTCGAGACACTGCATCCTTTAAAACCTCCATGGATCAAACTACCTGCAACAGTTGCTAGCTGTCGAGACACTGCATCCTTTAAAACCTCCATGGAACAAACTACCTGCATCAGTTGCTAGCTGTCGAGACACTGCATCCTTTAAAACCTCCATGGAACAAACTACCTACATCAGTTGGTAGCTGTCGAGACACTGCATCCTTTAAAACCTCCATGGAACAAACTACCTACATCAGTTGTTAGCTGTCGAGACACTGCTTCCTTTAAAACCTCCATGGAACAAACTACCTGCATCAGTTGTTAGCTGTCGAGACACTGCATCCTTTAAAACCTCCATGGAACAAATTACCTGCATCAGTTGTTAGCTGTCGAGACACTGTATCCTTTAAAACCTCCATGGAACAAACTACCTGCATCAGTTGTTAGCTGTCATGACACTGCATCCTTTAAAACCTCCATGGAACAAACTACCTGCATCAGTTGTTAGCTGTCAAGACACTGCATCCTTTAAAACCTCCATGGAACAAACTACCTGCATCAGTTGTTAGTTGTCCGGACACTGCATCCTTTAAAACCTCCATGGAACAAACTACCTGCATCAGCTGTTAGCTGTCGAGACACTGCATCTTTTAAAACCTCCATGGAACAAACTACCTGCATCAGCTGTTAGCTATCGAGACACTGCATCCTTTAAAACCTCCATAGAACATACTACCTGCATCAGTTGTTAGCTGTCAGGACACTGCATCCTTTAAAACCTCCATGGAACAAACTACCTGCATCAGTTGTTAGCTGTCAGGACACTGCATCCTTTAAAACCTCCATGGAACAAACTACCTGCATCAGTTGTTAGCTGTCGAGACACTGCATCCTTTAAAACCTCCATGGAACAAACTACCTGCATCAGTTGTTAGCTGTCGAGACACTGCATCCTTTAAAACCTCCATGGAACAAACTACCTGCATCAGTTGTTAGCTGTCGAAACACTGCATCCTTTAAAACCTCCATGGAACAAACTACCTGAATCAGTTGTTAGCTGTCGAGACACTGCATCCTTTAAAACCTCCATGGAACAAACTACCTGCATCAGTTGTTAGCTGTCGAGACACTGCATCCTTTAAAACCTCCATGGAACAAACTACCTACATCAGTAGTTAGCTGTCGAGACTGTCAAGACACTGCATCCTTTAAAACCTCCATGGAACAAACTACCTGCATCAGTTGTTAGTTGTCCGGACACTGCATCCTTTAAAACCTCCATGGAACAAACTACCTGCATCAGCTGTTAGCTATCGAGACACTGCATCCTTTAAAACCTCCATAGAACATACTACCTGCATCAGTTGTTAGCTGTCAGGACACTGCATCCTTTAAAACCTCCATGGAACAAACTACCTGCATCAGTTGTTAGCTGTCAGGACACTGCATCCTTTAAAACCTCCATGGAACAAACTACCTGCATCAGTTGTTAGCTGTCGAGACACTGCATCCTTTAAAACCTCCATGGAACAAACTACCTGCATCAGTCGTTAGCTGTCGAGACACTGCATCCTTTAAAACCTCCATGGAACAAACTACCTGCATCAGTTGTTAGCTGTCGAAACACTGCATCCTTTAAAACCTCCATGGAACAAACTACCTGAATCAGTTGTTAGCTGTCGAGACACTGCATCCTTTAAAACCTCCATGGAACAAACTACCTGCATCAGTTGTTAGCTGTCGAGACACTGCATCCTTTAAAACCTCCATGGAACAAACTACCTACATCAGTAGTTAGCTGTCGAGACACTGCATCCTTTAAAACCTCCATGGAACAAACTGCCTGTATCAGTTGTTAGCTGTCGAGACACTGCATCCTTTAAAACCTCCATGGAACAAACTACCTGCATCAGTTGTTAGCTGTCGAGACACTGTATCCTTTAAAACCTCCATGGAACAAACTACCTGCATCAGTTGTTAGCTGTCATGACACTGCATCCTTTAAAACCTCCATGGAACAAACTACCTGCATCAGTTGTTAGCTGTCAAGACACTGCATCCTTTAAAACCTCCATGGAACAAACTACCTGCATCAGTTGTTAGTTGTCTGGACACTGCATCCTTTAAAACCTCCATGGAACAAACTACCTGCATCAGTTGTTAGCTGTCGAGACACTGCATCTTTTAAAACCTCCATGGAACAAACTACCTGCATCAGCTGTTAGCTATCGAGACACTGCATCCTTTAAAACCTCCATAGAACATACTACCTGCATCAGTTGTTAGCTGTCGAGACACTGCATCCTTTAAAACCTCCATGGAACAAACTACCTGCATCAGTTGTTAGCTGTCGAGACACTGCATCCTTTAAAACCTCCATGGAACAAACTACCTACATCAGTAGTTAGCTGTCGAGACACTGCATCCTTTAAAACCTCCATGGAACAAACTGCCTGTATCAGTTGTTAGCTGTCGAGACACTGCATCCTTTAAAACCTCCATGGAACAATCTACCTACATCAGTTGTTAGCTGTCGAGACACTGCATCCTTTAAAACCTCCATGGAACAAACTACCTGCATCAGTTGTTAGCTGTCGAGACACTGCATCCTTTAAAACCTCCATGGAACAAACTACCTGCATCAGTTGTTAGCTGTCGAGACACTGCATCCTTTAAAACCTCCATGGAACAAACTACCTGCATCAGTTGTTAGCTGTCGAGACACTGCATCCTTTAAAACCTCCATGGATCAAACTACCTGCAACAGTTGCTAGCTATCGAGACACTGCACCCTTTAAAACCTCCATGGAACAAACTACCTACATCAGTTGTTAGCTGTCGAGACACTGCATCCTTTAAAACCTCCATGGAACAAACTACCTACATCAGTTGTTAGCTGTCGAGACACTGCATCCTTTAAAACCTCCATGGAACAAACTACCTACATCAGTTGTTAGCTGTCGAGACACTGCTTCCTTTAAAACCTCCATAGAACAAACTACCTGCATCAGTTGTTAGCTGTCGAGACACTGCATCCTTTAAAACCTCCATGGAACAAACTACCTGAATCAGTTGTTAGCTGTCGAGACACTGCATCCTTTAAAACCTCCATGGAACAAACTACCTGCATCAGTTGTTAGCTGTCGAGACACTGCATCCTTTAAAACCTCCATGGAACAAACTACCTACATCAGTTGTTAGCTGTCGAGACACTGCTTCCTTTAAAACCTCCATGGAACAAACTACCTGCATCAGTTGTTAGCTGTCGAGACATAGCATCCTTTAAAACCTCCATGGAACAACCTACCTGAATCAGTTGTTAGCTGTCGAGACACTGCATCCTTTAAAACCTCCATGGAACAAACTACCTGCATCAGTTGTTAGCTGTCGAGACACTGCATCCTTTAAAACCTCCATGGAACAAACTACCTGCATCAGTTGTTAGCTGTCGAGACACTGCATCCTTTAAAACCTCCATGGAACAAACTACCTACATCAGTAGTTAGCTGTCGAGACACTGCATCCTTTAAAACCTCCATGGAACAAACTACCTGTATCAGTTGTTAGCTGTCGAGACACTGCATCCTTTAAAACCTCCATGGAACAAACTACCTACATCAGTTGTTAGCTGTCGAGACACTGCATCCTTTAAAACCTCCATGGAACAAACTACCTGCATCAGTTGTTAGCTGTCGAGACACTGCATCCTTTAAAACCTCCATGGAACAAACTACCTGCATCAGTTGTTAGCTGTCGAGACACTGCATCCTTTAAAACCTCCATGGAACAAACTACCTGCATCAGTTGTTAGCTGTCGAGACACTGCATCCTTTAAAACCTCCATGGATCAAACTACCTACATCAGTAGTTAGCTGTCGAGACACTGCATCCTTTAAAACCTCCATGGAACAAACTGCCTGTATCAGTTGCTAGCTATCGAGACACTGCACCCTTTAAAACCTCCATGGAACAAACTACCTACATCAGTTGTTAGCTGTCGAGACACTGCATCCTTTAAAACCTCCATGGAACAAACTACCTACATCAGTTGTTAGCTGTCGAGACACTGCATCCTTTAAAACCTCCATGGAACAAACTACCTACATCAGTTGTTAGCTGTCGAGACACTGCTTCCTTTAAAACCTCCATAGAACAAACTACCTGCATCAGTTGTTAGCTGTCGAGACACTGCATCCTTTAAAACCTCCATGGAACAAACTACCTGAATCAGTTGTTAGCTGTCGAGACACTGCATCCTTTAAAACCTCCATGGAACAAACTACCTGCATCAGTTGTTAGCTGTCGAGACACTGCATCCTTTAAAACCTCCATGGAACAAACTACCTACATCAGTTGTTAGCTGTCGAGACACTGCTTCCTTTAAAACCTCCATGGAACAAACTACCTGCATCAGTTGTTAGCTGTCGAGACATAGCATCCTTTAAAACCTCCATGGAACAACCTACCTGCATCAGTTGTTAGCTGTCGAGACACTGCATCCTTTAAAACCTCCATGGAACAAACTACCTGCATCAGTTGTTAGCTGTCGAGACACTGCATCCTTTAAAACCTCCATGGAACAAACTACCTACATCAGTAGTTAGCTGTCGAGACACTGCATCCTTTAAAACCTCCATGGAACAAACTACCTGTATCAGTTGTTAGCTGTCGAGACACTGCATCCTTTAAAACCTCCATGGAACAAACTACCTACATCAGTTGTTAGCTGTCGAGACACTGCATCCTTTAAAACCTCCATGGAACAAACTACCTGCATCAGTTGTTAGCTGTCGAGACACTGCATCCTTTAAAACCTCCATGGATCAAACTACCTACATCAGTAGTTAGCTGTCGAGACACTGCATCCTTTAAAACCTCCATGGAACAAACTGCCTGTATCAGTTGTTAGCTGTCGAGACACTGCATCCTTTAAAACCTCCATGGAACAAACTACCTACATCAGTTGTTAGCTGTCGAGACACTGCATCCTTTAAAACCTCCATGGAACAAACTACCTGCATCAGTTGTTAGCTGTCGAGACACTGCATCCTTTAAAACCTCCATGGAACAAACTACCTGCATCAGTTGTTAGCTGTCGAGACACTGCATCCTTTAAAACCTCCATGGAACAAACTACCTGCATCAGTTGTTAGCTGTCGAAACACTGCATCCTTTAAAACCTCCATGGAACAAACTACCTGAATCAGTTGTTAGCTGTCGAGACACTGCATCCTTTAAAACCTCCATGGAACAAACTACCTGCATCAGTTGTTAGCTGTCGAGACACTGCATCCTTTAAAACCTCCATGGAACAAACTACCTACATCAGTAGTTAGCTGTCGAGACACTGCATCCTTTAAAACCTCCATGGAACAAACTGCCTGTATCAGTTGTTAGCTGTCGAGACACTGCATCCTTTAAAACCTCCATGGAACAAACTACCTGCATCAGTTGTTAGCTGTCGAGACACTGTATCCTTTAAAACCTCCATGGAACAAACTACCTGCATCAGTTGTTAGCTGTCATGACACTGCATCCTTTAAAACCTCCATGGAACAAACTACCTGCATCAGTTGTTAGCTGTCAAGACACTGCATCCTTTAAAACCTCCATGGAACAAACTACCTGCATCAGTTGTTAGTTGTCCGGACACTGCATCCTTTAAAACCTCCATGGAACAAACTACCTGCATCAGTTGTTAGCTGTCGAGACACTGCATCTTTTAAAACCTCCATGGAACAAACTACCTGCATCAGCTGTTAGCTATCGAGACACTGCATCCTTTAAAACCTCCATAGAACATACTACCTGCAACAGTTGTTAGCTGTCAGGACACTACATCCTTTAAAACCTCCATGGAACAAACTACCTGCATCAGTTGTTAGCTGTCAGGACACTGCATCCTTTAAAACCTCCATGGAACAAACTACCTGCATCAGTTGTTAGCTGTCGAGACACTGCTTCCTTTAAAACCTCCATAGAACAAACTACCTGCATCAGTTGTTAGCTGTCGAGACACTGCATCCTTTAAAACCTCCATGGAACAAACTACCTGCATCAGTTGTTAGCTGTCGAGACACTGCATCCTTTAAAACCTCCATGGATCAAACTACCTGCAACAGTTGCTAGCTGTCGAGACACTGCATCCTTTAAAACCTCCATGGAACAAACTACCTGCATCAGTTGCTAGCTGTCGAGACACTGCATCCTTTAAAACCTCCATGGAACAAACTACCTACATCAGTTGGTAGCTGTCGAGACACTGCATCCTTTAAAACCTCCATGGAACAAACTACCTACATCAGTTGTTAGCTGTCGAGACACTGCTTCCTTTAAAACCTCCATGGAACAAACTACCTGCATCAGTTGTTAGCTGTCGAGACACTGCATCCTTTAAAACCTCCATGGAACAAATTACCTGCATCAGTTGTTAGCTGTCGAGACACTGTATCCTTTAAAACCTCCATGGAACAAACTACCTGCATCAGTTGTTAGCTGTCATGACACTGCATCCTTTAAAACCTCCATGGAACAAACTACCTGCATCAGTTGTTAGCTGTCAAGACACTGCATCCTTTAAAACCTCCATGGAACAAACTACCTGCATCAGTTGTTAGTTGTCCGGACACTGCATCCTTTAAAACCTCCATGGAACAAACTACCTGCATCAGTTGTTAGCTGTCGAGACACTGCATCTTTTAAAACCTCCATGGAACAAACTACCTGCATCAGCTGTTAGCTATCGAGACACTGCATCCTTTAAAACCTCCATAGAACATACTACCTGCATCAGTTGTTAGCTGTCAGGACACTGCATCCTTTAAAACCTCCATGGAACAAACTACCTGCATCAGTTGTTAGCTGTCAGGACACTGCATCCTTTAAAACCTCCATGGAACAAACTACCTGCATCAGTTGTTAGCTGTCGAGACACTGCATCCTTTAAAACCTCCATGGAACAAACTACCTGCATCAGTTGTTAGCTGTCGAGACACTGCATCCTTTAAAACCTCCATGGAACAAACTACCTGCATCAGTTGTTAGCTGTCGAAACACTGCATCCTTTAAAACCTCCATGGAACAAACTACCTGAATCAGTTGTTAGCTGTCGAGACACTGCATCCTTTAAAACCTCCATGGAACAAACTACCTGCATCAGTTGTTAGCTGTCGAGACACTGCATCCTTTAAAACCTCCATGGAACAAACTACCTACATCAGTAGTTAGCTGTCGGGACTGTCAAGACACTGCATCCTTTAAAACCTCCATGGAACAAACTACCTGCATCAGTTGTTAGTTGTCCGGACACTGCATCCTTTAAAACCTCCATGGAACAAACTACCTGCATCAGCTGTTAGCTATCGAGACACTGCATCCTTTAAAACCTCCATAGAACATACTACCTGCATCAGTTGTTAGCTGTCAGGACACTGCATCCTTTAAAACCTCCATGGAACAAACTACCTGCATCAGTTGTTAGCTGTCAGGACACTGCATCCTTTAAAACCTCCATGGAACAAACTACCTGCATCAGTCGTTAGCTGTCGAGACACTGCATCCTTTAAAACCTCCATGGAACAAACTACCTGCATCAGTTGTTAGCTGTCGAAACACTGCATCCTTTAAAACCTCCATGGAACAAACTACCTGAATCAGTTGTTAGCTGTCGAGACACTGCATCCTTTAAAACCTCCATGGAACAAACTACCTGCATCAGTTGTTAGCTGTCGAGACACTGCATCCTTTAAAACCTCCATGGAACAAACTACCTACATCAGTAGTTAGCTGTCGAGACACTGCATCCTTTAAAACCTCCATGGAACAAACTGCCTGTATCAGTTGTTAGCTGTCGAGACACTGCATCCTTTAAAACCTCCATGGAACAAACTACCTGCATCAGTTGTTAGCTGTCGAGACACTGTATCCTTTAAAACCTCCATGGAACAAACTACCTGCATCAGTTGTTAGCTGTCATGACACTGCATCCTTTAAAACCTCCATGGAACAAACTACCTGCATCAGTTGTTAGCTGTCAAGACACTGCATCCTTTAAAACCTCCATGGAACAAACTACCTGCATCAGTTGTTAGTTGTCTGGACACTGCATCCTTTAAAACCTCCATGGAACAAACTACCTGCATCAGTTGTTAGCTGTCGAGACACTGCATCTTTTAAAACCTCCATGGAACAAACTACCTGCATCAGCTGTTAGCTATCGAGACACTGCATCCTTTAAAACCTCCATAGAACATACTACCTGCATCAGTTGTTAGCTGTCAGGACACTACATCCTTTAAAACCTCCATGGAACAAACTACCTACATCAGTTGTTAGCTGTCAGGACACTGCATCCTTTAAAACCTCCATGGAACAAACTACCTGCATCAGTTGTTAGCTGTCGAGACACTGCATCCTTTAAAACCTCCATGGAACAAACTACCTGCATCAGTTGTTAGCTGTCGAGACACTGCATCCTTTAAAACCTCCATGGAACAAACTACCTGCATCAGTTGTTAGCTGTCGAAACACTGCATCCTTTAAAACCTCCATGGAACAAACTACCTGAATCAGTTGTTAGCTGTCGAGACACTGCATCCTTTAAAACCTCCATGGAACAAACTACCTGCATCAGTTGTTAGCTGTCGAGACACTGCATCCTTTAAAACCTCCATGGAACAAACTACCTACATCAGTAGTTAGCTGTCGAGACACTGCATCCTTTAAAACCTCCATGGAACAAACTGCCTGTATCAGTTGTTAGCTGTCGAGACACTGCATCCTTTAAAACCTCCATGGAACAATCTACCTACATCAGTTGTTAGCTGTCGAGACACTGCATCCTTTAAAACCTCCATGGAACAAACTACCTGCATCAGTTGTTAGCTGTCGAGACACTGCATCCTTTAAAACCTCCATGGAACAAACTACCTGCATCAGTTGTTAGCTGTCGAGACACTGCATCCTTTAAAACCTCCATGGAACAAACTACCTGCATCAGTTGTTAGCTGTCGAGACACTGCATCCTTTAAAACCTCCATGGATCAAACTACCTGCAACAGTTGCTAGCTATCGAGACACTGCACCCTTTAAAACCTCCATGGAACAAACTACCTACATCAGTTGTTAGCTGTCGAGACACTGCATCCTTTAAAACCTCCATGGAACAAACTACCTACATCAGTTGTTAGCTGTCGAGACACTGCATCCTTTAAAACCTCCATGGAACAAACTACCTACATCAGTTGTTAGCTGTCGAGACACTGCTTCCTTTAAAACCTCCATAGAACAAACTACCTGCATCAGTTGTTAGCTGTCGAGACACTGCATCCTTTAAAACCTCCATGGAACAAACTACCTGAATCAGTTGTTAGCTGTCGAGACACTGCATCCTTTAAAACCTCCATGGAACAAACTACCTGCATCAGTTGTTAGCTGTCGAGACACTGCATCCTTTAAAACCTCCATGGAACAAACTACCTACATCAGTTGTTAGCTGTCGAGACACTGCTTCCTTTAAAACCTCCATGGAACAAACTACCTGCATCAGTTGTTAGCTGTCGAGACATAGCATCCTTTAAAACCTCCATGGAACAACCTACCTGAATCAGTTGTTAGCTGTCGAGACACTGCATCCTTTAAAACCTCCATGGAACAAACTACCTGCATCAGTTGTTAGCTGTCGAGACACTGCATCCTTTAAAACCTCCATGGAACAAACTACCTGCATCAGTTGTTAGCTGTCGAGACACTGCATCCTTTAAAACCTCCATGGAACAAACTACCTACATCAGTAGTTAGCTGTCGAGACACTGCATCCTTTAAAACCTCCATGGAACAAACTACCTGTATCAGTTGTTAGCTGTCGAGACACTGCATCCTTTAAAACCTCCATGGAACAAACTACCTACATCAGTTGTTAGCTGTCGAGACACTGCATCCTTTAAAACCTCCATGGAACAAACTACCTGCATCAGTTGTTAGCTGTCGAGACACTGCATCCTTTAAAACCTCCATGGAACAAACTACCTGCATCAGTTGTTAGCTGTCGAGACACTGCATCCTTTAAAACCTCCATGGAACAAACTACCTGCATCAGTTGTTAGCTGTCGAGACACTGCATCCTTTAAAACCTCCATGGATCAAACTACCTACATCAGTAGTTAGCTGTCGAGACACTGCATCCTTTAAAACCTCCATGGAACAAACTGCCTGTATCAGTTGCTAGCTATCGAGACACTGCACCCTTTAAAACCTCCATGGAACAAACTACCTACATCAGTTGTTAGCTGTCGAGACACTGCATCCTTTAAAACCTCCATGGAACAAACTACCTACATCAGTTGTTAGCTGTCGAGACACTGCATCCTTTAAAACCTCCATGGAACAAACTACCTACATCAGTTGATAGCTGTCGAGACACTGCTTCCTTTAAAACCTCCATAGAACAAACTACCTGCATCAGTTGTTAGCTGTCGAGACACTGCATCCTTTAAAACCTCCATGGAACAAACTACCTGAATCAGTTGTTAGCTGTCGAGACACTGCATCCTTTAAAACCTCCATGGAACAAACTACCTGCATCAGTTGTTAGCTGTCGAGACACTGCATCCTTTAAAACCTCCATGGAACAAACTACCTACATCAGTTGTTAGCTGTCGAGACACTGCTTCCTTTAAAACCTCCATGGAACAAACTACCTGCATCAGTTGTTAGCTGTCGAGACATAGCATCCTTTAAAACCTCCATGGAACAACCTACCTGCATCAGTTGTTAGCTGTCGAGACACTGCATCCTTTAAAACCTCCATGGAACAAACTACCTGCATCAGTTGTTAGCTGTCGAGACACTGCATCCTTTAAAACCTCCATGGAACAAACTACCTACATCAGTAGTTAGCTGTCGAGACACTGCATCCTTTAAAACCTCCATGGAACAAACTACCTGTATCAGTTGTTAGCTGTCGAGACACTGCATCCTTTAAAACCTCCATGGAACAAACTACCTACATCAGTTGTTAGCTGTCGAGACACTGCATCCTTTAAAACCTCCATGGAACAAACTACCTGCATCAGTTGTTAGCTGTCGAGACACTGCATCCTTTAAAACCTCCATGGATCAAACTACCTACATCAGTAGTTAGCTGTCGAGACACTGCATCCTTTAAAACCTCCATGGAACAAACTGCCTGTATCAGTTGTTAGCTGTCGAGACACTGCATCCTTTAAAACCTCCATGGAACAAACTACCTACATCAGTTGTTAGCTGTCGAGACACTGCATCCTTTAAAACCTCCATGGAACAAACTACCTGCATCAGTTGTTAGCTGTCGAGACACTGCATCCTTTAAAACCTCCATGGAACAAACTACCTGCATCAGTTGTTAGCTGTCGAGACACTGCATCCTTTAAAACCTCCATGGAACAAACTACCTGCATCAGTTGTTAGCTGTCGAAACACTGCATCCTTTAAAACCTCCATGGAACAAACTACCTGAATCAGTTGTTAGCTGTCGAGACACTGCATCCTTTAAAACCTCCATGGAACAAACTACCTGCATCAGTTGTTAGCTGTCGAGACACTGCATCCTTTAAAACCTCCATGGAACAAACTACCTACATCAGTAGTTAGCTGTCGAGACACTGCATCCTTTAAAACCTCCATGGAACAAACTGCCTGTATCAGTTGTTAGCTGTCGAGACACTGCATCCTTTAAAACCTCCATGGAACAATCTACCTACATCAGTTGTTAGCTGTCGAGACACTGCATCCTTTAAAACCTCCATGGAACAAACTACCTGCATCAGTTGTTAGCTGTCGAGACACTGCATCCTTTAAAACCTCCATGGAACAAACTACCTGCATCAGTTGTTAGCTGTCGAGACACTGCATCCTTTAAAACCTCCATGGAACAAACTACCTGCATCAGTTGTTAGCTGTCGAGACACTGCATCCTTTAAAACCTCCATGGATCAAACTACCTGCAACAGTTGCTAGCTATCGAGACACTGCACCCTTTAAAACCTCCATGGAACAAACTACCTACATCAGTTGTTAGCTGTCGAGACACTGCATCCTTTAAAACCTCCATGGAACAAACTACCTACATCAGTTGTTAGCTGTCGAGACACTGCATCCTTTAAAACCTCCATGGAACAAACTGCCTGTATCAGTTGTTAGCTGTCGAGACACTGCTTCCTTTAAAACCTCCATAGAACAAACTACCTGCATCAGTTGTTAGCTGTCGAGACACTGCATCCTTTAAAACCTCCATGGAACAAACTACCTGAATCAGTTGTTAGCTGTCGAGACACTGCATCCTTTAAAACCTCCATGGAACAAACTACCTGCATCAGTTGTTAGCTGTCGAGACACTGCATCCTTTAAAACCTCCATGGAACAAACTACCTACATCAGTTGTTAGCTGTCGAGACACTGCTTCCTTTAAAACCTCCATGGAACAAACTACCTGCATCAGTTGTTAGCTGTCGAGACATAGCATCCTTTAAAACCTCCATGGAACAACCTACCTGAATCAGTTGTTAGCTGTCGAGACACTGCATCCTTTAAAACCTCCATGGAACAAACTACCTGCATCAGTTGTTAGCTGTCGAGACACTGCATCCTTTAAAACCTCCATGGAACAAACTACCTGCATCAGTTGTTAGCTGTCGAGACACTGCATCCTTTAAAACCTCCATGGAACAAACTACCTACATCAGTAGTTAGCTGTCGAGACACTGCATCCTTTAAAACCTCCATGGAACAAACTACCTGTATCAGTTGTTAGCTGTCGAGACACTGCATCCTTTAAAACCTCCATGGAACAAACTACCTACATCAGTTGTTAGCTGTCGAGACACTGCATCCTTTAAAACCTCCATGGAACAAACTACCTGCATCAGTTGTTAGCTGTCGAGACACTGCATCCTTTAAAACCTCCATGGAACAAACTACCTGCATCAGTTGTTAGCTGTCGAGACACTGCATCCTTTAAAACCTCCATGGAACAAACTACCTGCATCAGTTGTTAGCTGTCGAGACACTGCATCCTTTAAAACCTCCATGGATCAAACTACCTACATCAGTAGTTAGCTGTCGAGACACTGCATCCTTTAAAACCTCCATGGAACAAACTGCCTGTATCAGTTGCTAGCTATCGAGACACTGCACCCTTTAAAACCTCCATGGAACAAACTACCTACATCAGTTGTTAGCTGTCGAGACACTGCATCCTTTAAAACCTCCATGGAACAAACTACCTACATCAGTTGTTAGCTGTCGAGACACTGCATCCTTTAAAACCTCCATGGAACAAACTACCTACATCAGTTGTTAGCTGTCGAGACACTGCTTCCTTTAAAACCTCCATAGAACAAACTACCTGCATCAGTTGTTAGCTGTCGAGACACTGCATCCTTTAAAACCTCCATGGAACAAACTACCTGAATCAGTTGTTAGCTGTCGAGACACTGCATCCTTTAAAACCTCCATGGAACAAACTACCTGCATCAGTTGTTAGCTGTCGAGACACTGCATCCTTTAAAACCTCCATGGAACAAACTACCTACATCAGTTGTTAGCTGTCGAGACACTGCTTCCTTTAAAACCTCCATGGAACAAACTACCTGCATCAGTTGTTAGCTGTCGAGACATAGCATCCTTTAAAACCTCCATGGAACAACCTACCTGCATCAGTTGTTAGCTGTCGAGACACTGCATCCTTTAAAACCTCCATGGAACAAACTACCTGCATCAGTTGTTAGCTGTCGAGACACTGCATCCTTTAAAACCTCCATGGAACAAACTACCTACATCAGTAGTTAGCTGTCGAGACACTGCATCCTTTAAAACCTCCATGGAACAAACTACCTGTATCAGTTGTTAGCTGTCGAGACACTGCATCCTTTAAAACCTCCATGGAACAAACTACCTACATCAGTTGTTAGCTGTCGAGACACTGCATCCTTTAAAACCTCCATGGAACAAACTACCTGCATCAGTTGTTAGCTGTCGAGACACTGCATCCTTTAAAACCTCCATGGAACAAACTACCTGCATCAGTTGTTAGCTGTCGAGACACTGCATCCTTTAAAACCTCCATGGAACAAACTACCTGCATCAGTTGTTAGCTGTCGAGACACTGCATCCTTTAAAACCTCCATGGATCAAACTACCTACATCAGTAGTTAGCTGTCGAGACACTGCATCCTTTAAAACCTCCATGGAACAAACTGCCTGTATCAGTTGTTAGCTGTCGAGACACTGCATCCTTTAAAACCTCCATGGAACAAACTACCTACATCAGTTGTTAGCTGTCGAGACACTGCATCCTTTAAAACCTCCATGGAACAAACTACCTGCATCAGTTGTTAGCTGTCGAGACACTGCATCCTTTAAAACCTCCATGGAACAAACTACCTGCATCAGTTGTTAGCTGTCGAGACACTGCATCCTTTAAAACCTCCATGGAACAAACTACCTGCATCAGTTGTTAGCTGTCGAGACACTGCATCCTTTAAAACCTCCATGGAACAAACTACCTGCATCAGTTGTTAGCTGTCGAGACACTGCATCCTTTAAAACCTCCATGGAACAAACTACCTGCATCAGTTGTTAGCTGTCGAGACACTGCATCCTTTAAAACCTCCATGGAACAAACTACCTGCATCAGTAGTTAGCTGTCGAGACACTGCATTCTTTAAAACCTCCATGGAACAAACTACCTGCATCAGTAGTTAGCTGTCGAGACACTGCATCCTTTAAAACCTCCATGGAACAAACTGCCTGAATCAGTTGTTAGCTGTCGAGACACTGCATCCTTTAAAACCTCCATGGAACCAACTACCTGCATCAGTTGTTAGCTGTCGAGACACTGCATCCTTTAAAACCTCCATGGAACAAACTACCTGCATCAGTTGTTAGCTGTCGAGACACTGCATCCTTTAAAACCTCCATGGAACAAACTACCTGCATCAGTTGTTAGCTGTCGAGACACTGCATCCTTTAAAACCTCCATGGAACAAACTACCTGCATCAGTAGTTAGCTGTCGAGACACTGCATTCTTTAAAACCTCCATGGAACAAACTACCTGCATCAGTAGTTAGCTGTCGAGACACTGCATCCTTTAAAACCTCCATGGAACAAACTGCCTGTATCAGTTGTTAGCTGTCGAGACACTGCATCCTTTAAAACCTCCATGGAACAAACTACCTCCATCAGTTGTTAGCTGTCGAGACACTGCATCCTTTAAAACCTCCATGGAACAAACTACCTGCATCAGTTGTTAGCTGTCGAGACACTGCATCCTTTAAAACCTCCATGGAACAAACTACCTGCATCAGTTGTTAGCTGTCGAGACACTGCATCCTTTAAAACCTCCATGGAACAAACTACCTGCATCAGTTGTTAGCTGTCGAGACACTGCTTCCTTTAAAACCTCCATGGAACAAACTACCTGCATCAGTTGTTAGCTGTCGAGACACTGCATCCTTTGAAACCTCCATGGAACAAACTACCTGCATCAGTTGTTAGCTGTCGAGACACTGCATCCTTTAAAACCTCCATGGAACAAACTACCTGCATCAGTTGTTAGCTGTCGTGACACTGCATCCTTTAAAACCTCCATGGAACAAACTACCTGCATCAGTTGTTAGCTGTCGAGACACTGCATCCTTTTAAACCTCCATGGATCAAACTACCTGCAACAGTTGCTAGCTGTCGAGACACTGCATCCTTTAAAACCTCCATGGAACAAACTACCTGCATCAGTTGTTAGCTGTTGAGACACTGCATCTTTGAAACCTCCATGGAACAAACTACCTGCATCAGTAGTTAGCTGTCAGGACACTGCATTCTTTAAAACCTCCATGGAACAAACTACCTGCATCAGTTGTTAGCTGTCAGGACACTGCATCCTTTAAAACCTCCATGAAACAAACTACCTGCATCAGTTGTTAGCTGTCGAGACACTGCATCCCTTAAAACCTCCATGGAACAAACTACCTGCATCAGTTGTTAGCTGTCAGGACACTGCATCCTTTAAAACCTCCATAGAACAAACTACCTGCATCAGTTGTTAGCTGTCGAGACACTGCATCCTTTAAAACCTCCATGGAACAAACTACCTGCATCAGTTGTTAGCTGTCGAGACACTGCATCCTTTAAAACCTCCATGGATCAAACTACCTGCAACAGTTGCTAGCTGTCGAGACACTGCATCCTTTAAAACCTCCATGGAACAAACTACCTGCATCAGTTGTTAGCTGTCAGGACACTGCATCCTTTAAAACCTCCATGGAACAAACTACCTGCACTAGTTGTTAGCTGTCAGGACACTGCATCCTTTAAAACCTCCATGGAACAAACTACCTACATCAGTTGTTAGCTGTCAGGACACTGCATCCTTTAAAACCCCCATGGAACAAACTACCTGCATCAGTTGTTAGCTGTCAGGACACTGCATCCTTTAAAACCTCCATGGAACAAACTACCTGCATCAGTTGTTAGCTGTCAGGACACTGCATCCTTTAAAACCTCCATGGAACAAACTACCTACATCAGTTGTTAGCTGTCAGGACACTGCATCCTTTAAAACCTCCATGGAACAAACTACCTGCATCAGTTGTTAGCTGTCGAGACACTGCATCCTTTAAAACCTCCATGCTCCCCGAAATTCACCAACACTACACCTGATATTCCCCCTCCATACACACACATGCATGTATCTGTGTACATCATGACTCATATTCTGTTCACTTTCCTGACATTTGTACATTATTCTATGCACTATACATACACTTTTGATGAGTTGTAGTGCACCAGAGCACTGTACACAATAATTTTTATTATTTTTATGATGATAGTTGTGATGAAGGTGGAAATGCTCATGGTGATGATGATGATGATAGTTGTGATAAAGGTGGAAATACTCTTGGTGATGATGATAGTTGTGATGAAGGTGATGATGATGATAGTTGTGATGAAGGTGGAAATGTTCATGGTGATGATGATGATGACCTATACTTTTGCTACAATTCTGTATTTATCTCTGGATAATTTCTCAGAAATACTATAAAGTCCAGGTATTACGAGAAAACAAGGGAGCCTCTTCATGTTTGCTCGAAATGCTAGAAATACCAGCCAAATCTCCAACCACAATTCACATACCATTTTAAAGAAAGATGGACAAATTGCTTAATATAGTTCTCAATATACTCTTGGGTCTCAAATAATCGTCCTTCCCCCTTGCTTATTAATTTTTCAGAATTTTTTCAACCTTCCCTGCTTATTAAATTTTGTTAATCTAACTCCGGCAACATTTTTTTTTAAGTGGTAGCATTCCTGCAACAATTAATTTTCTTTATACATGAAAAAAAAAAAATGCATTAGTAGAAATCTCACACATAAAATAGATAGGATGGGTTGGGGTTTCAATATCTAAACTAAACAACTAATACTTAGACATCTCAAGGAATGGATAAAATATCTTGTAGTGCACTTGAGCACTGTACACAATAATTTCCATTATTATTATGTAAATGGACGTGTAGGCGCCATGGAAAAAAAGCACCCAGCACTCACTGTAAATGAGGTTGGTTTTAGGAAGGGCATCCAGTTGTAGAAATCAAGCCAGAATCAGTTCCCATCCCACCCTTACAAGCAGGGAAAAGCGGACGTAAAATGATGATTATATACAGATATTGCTTCTCTGAATGATATCTTATCTATATATTTTAATCATTCATTGAGATGCCTAAGTATTAGAGACAAATAATCTTTTAATTAATATTAATAACTCCTTCATTGTAGAGTTGATTTAGATGTTTTTTTTGGCTGCTATTTATAACGTTATTACAAGCTCGTCGCATTATCCTGATAAACAAAGATTTGTTCATTTAGTAGTTCAACAAAGCAACGTGTTGGACAGCATGTGGTTATTTCAATGATTGGTACATCTTCTGTTTTTGAAACCATGGTAGAGAGATGTTTATATGAGACTTTCTTATTTTAGTCTGTCTGACTTATTCCCTTAAATAGTGTTCTTTTGGCGTAAGTTTAATATATATATATATGTATGTAGTTGTCTCAAGGCAGAAATGACCATAACAATCCTCAATCATTATAAATAATTGGGTGAAGGATTGGCAGTATCGGTAGAGCGTCAGACAACATACAGTTACATCCCTTTATGTACTGAGTTCAAATCCCATTGAGGTTAGTTTTGCCTTTCATCCTAAAGGGTGTTGATAAAATAAAGTACCATTAACACACTGGGGTCAATTTAATCGACTTTCCACCCCCTAAAAATGGTTGGCCTTGTGCCAGAAACCATTAAAAATAATAGTTGAGAAAATACCCCTGGTGATTTAAAAAAAAGTGTTATACACATGTTATATACATGTACACAGTATTCTCAGAGATATATCTATGGCAAACACTTACATAACTGCTTTAATGTATTTCCTGTCTTATAAAAATACATAAGCCACCCTTGCCTATAAAAATACAGCTGCTTAAGATTACAACAGACTAACTACAAATAGAATTCTGCTAACTTTAAATATTACCTAACCACATGTTCTATTTTTGGAGAAATTTTCTTCTTAAACCTTTCATAACCACATTTCTAATGAAATACATTCTATTTTAATTAATTAATGAAGAATTTTGAGGGATTTGCTAAAATTATTAAATATTTCATTACTAAGATAGTAACTTAATGTAAGGTTCTTATATAAAATTATGTTGGAAGATTTTAATTTAAATTGGAAACCTTTAAAATGGGTGGTTTTATTTCAAAGAACCAGAACCAGTTTTGGCTGTTTTTTTTTTAACCATATTTCTAATGAAAGTCTGTCTAAATTTCAAATAATTTAGAAAATTAGTAAGAAATTGGAAAGTTTTAATAATATAAATAACTTTCTCATTATTAAGTAGGTGTATCTTATTACCCACCCTGTACAGTGCCATGCTTAACCACCCTCACAGCACTTAATATTGCCAAAACCCATTAATTTATTACAATGTAGCAATAAATTGTGAATTAACACTACAGATGCAAGCAACATATTTGTAGTACCAATGTCAGCAGTTATTTATATCATCATAATTTAACATCCCTTTTCCCTACTAGCAAGGGTTAGATGGGTCACCACAGACCAAGCCAACATTTTATTAAAGTTACTGACCTTTTCTCGCACTCTGCACAGTACACCTATATATATGGAGAATAGAAGCATGGATGTGCAGTGCTAATGTGCATGAATGGCAAAGGCTGGATGAACTACGTGTAGAGAGTACAGTGCACTGTGAGTGCACAGAATACAGTTAGTGTATAGAGTGTGGAGGACAATGTATAGAGTATAGTGGATGTATAGAGTACGAATCTATGGTATGTTTAAATTTGAATTCAATATTCCCAAGTTAATTTATAAATGTAATATTTGGTTGCTGACCATTATCATCATAATAATTTAACATCCCTTTTCCCTGCTAACAAGGGTTGGATGGGTCACCACAGACCAAACCAACATGTTATTAAAGTTACTGCACTATGCAGTGTACACCTGGTGTATATTATCTTGGCACCATCACTAGAGAAAGTGGAGGCATGTGGCCTAGTGGCAAGTGTGTTGGACTTGCGATTATAATGTTATTGGTTCGATTCCTGGACTGGGTTGTATGTTGTGTTCTTGAGCAAAACACTTCATTTCATGTTGCTCCAGTATACTCAGTTGAAAATGAGTACCAGCAATAGCTGGGTGTTTAACCCTGTCATGACCAGGTGGTACTATTATACACTCAGTCGCTTCACACCATGGAAACTGGGATAAGCACTGGCCTGATGAGCTTCCTGTCTCGAGAAAGACTTTAGACTTTTTTAGATCACTAGAAAGGTTGTCATGTTTTTGACACCTAAAAGAGTTTCCTGACCCATGGGCAGGTTTTCTACAGCTCAATACCCTTTCTATTCCCAATCACCTTACAGTGTACTGAGGAGGGGGCGGGGGGGATTTATTGTGCAGATCACCAACACTAGAGAGGTTTTCTTGTTCATGACACAAAATTTTATCTTACAAGTAAATTTATGAGAAAAACAATCAACTCTTAAAAATGAAAAACCAAAAACAGACAAGAAATAAGTAAATATAAAGCATTTAATAGACAAAATTCTTAAAAATTCATAAAGAATAGATTTCAATTTTTATTAAATTTTTCTTCTTTTTCGTTCCAATTGAATATTGTTTATGTTTTATATATTCTAAAGTAGACTGTAATGCATGACAGCTAAACAACTGTAAGAGGTCAGTCCCAAATCAAGAGTTTAAATTTGAAACGTCATATGAGTTACAGCTGTTATGCACAACAAACAGTTTAGAAATAGAAATGTTTCATATACTTTTCACACTTCCACCTACTCATGCACGACAGGTATCTATTAATTCTTTCACACTTTCATCCAGCCATGCACGACAGTCACACTTTAGAAATGTATCTATAACTTTCACACATCTACACATGACCAGAGCAGAAATGACAGAATTATACCATATTATACAGAAAATAACAACAAAACTGATTACAAAGATTAATAATTTGATTATAGATTATTGATAAGAGGAATGGAGGTGAAAATATCTGAAGTTATTTGAAAATTTAGCAAACTAAACCTAGTAGATGATATCTTGGTGGTTATTGGAACACTACTCACTATTGGTTTCTGATTGAGGCGCAAAGGAAAGTCATTTAAATTGATCCTGGTGCATATCAGATGTTGAAACTTTGTGAGACTAAATTAAATTTATTATATATATGAGAGAGAGAGGGGCCTATATACCACTAACAAGACCTCATACTCTCAGTAAGATCATTCAGCCCATATTTTGTATAGCCTTTTTATAATTAATATTTCATTTCTTATGTTTTTCATAGATAATTATAATTATTTTCCCTCCTAAATATACTAGGTAGAAAGCAGTTCTAAAGATCCCTGTAAAATACAACACCTAACTGTGTTAGCTTTGTTTCGTATCTATGGACATGTAGTTAAAATGTCCCAGAAAAGAATCGCTGGACAAATTTTATGGACAAAACCAACTAGCAAGAGACCCAGGGTAAATCCTGAACAAGATGGTTAGATAAAATCCATGAGCTTGGCTCGTCTCATTTGGGGATCTAGCTGGAGAAGTTGGAGACAGTTGTTTCTGACAGGACCCGCTGGAAGGAGTGTTTGAGGTCTCTTCCCCCACAACCCTCTCAGGAATAAGTGGGCGAAGAAGAAGATACGTGTGTGTCAATTTAAAGTAGTAAAACGTTTGTAAATATGGTAGGTTTACAACAATAGTTGGAGAGAAACCATTTCTGAAAAAACAAAACAAATAACAACATACACACATACATACGTACACAATTACATCCAAACTATTATGATAGCAACATACACCCATACATTCAAACTCTATTATAAATGATCACCACATATACACCCATACATTCAAACTCTATTATAAATCAGCATTTCCAGCTTTACTATTTTTTTTGGTGAATCCATTTGATGTCAACAGCTTATTGCAGTCATCCTGGGTTAAATCACTGAGATTGATTGTCTGCAAAAGAAATATTCAGTAAGAAAACATAAAACTCGAGATTAAATTTTAAATATTCAAGAAAGATTTATAACTCGTTAACCCATGTTTCTAATGAAATACACTTTATTTCAATCAATTAATGAAGAACTTTGAGGGATTTACAAAAATGATTTATCATTTCATTACCAGGATAGTAAGTAATTATTAATTATTTCATTACTAATAACATATGGGTCTAATACAGAATTATGTTGAAAGATTTTAATTTATATAGGATATCTGTAGTTCAATTAATTAATGGAGAATCTTGAGGGATTTACTACAATTATTAATTATTTCATTACTAAGATAGTAACCACTTCAGTAGTAGTACGGATTTTTTAAAATTCCATATACCTTTTTATTCACAGTTGTATAAATAACAAATTGTTCACAATTCTTTCA
This sequence comes from Eledone cirrhosa, assembly GCA_964016885.1. Taxonomy (NCBI): domain Eukaryota; kingdom Metazoa; phylum Mollusca; class Cephalopoda; order Octopoda; family Eledonidae; genus Eledone; species Eledone cirrhosa. The sequence goes on from OZ024743.1 coordinate 333,269,791, forward strand.
GAATGAAAATATAAACACAAACAAACACATATAATAATAATACAATTACCGTATATACTCGCGTATAGGTCGCACTTTTTTTAACGATAAATAAGTATAAATTTTTGGGGTGCGAGCTATCCGATCGACATCAGACTGACCACTGATTTTTCAGACTTAATCAACGATGGGTATTTATAAAAATAACTTTGTTAATATTTTTTATTATTTAACATAATTTCATATATCTACCTTCTTATACATATATTTCTTGATTTTAAATTTTTTTACTAAAACTTCGTAGTGTTTACTTGTTTTCTATCTGACCGAACCATCCGTCATTAAAATCAATAGAAATGCATACATAGTATTTAAAATGTAATTTCATTGTCTTAGCGTTGCGATGAACACGTATTGTGACATATTTACTTTAACAAGAAACAGATTATTGCACGTGGCTTTTCTTTTCCAAATTAGCAAGTGAGAAATAATTAGTACAAAAATTAGTAAGTGAGATATGTTAAAACGTCATACTTTGAATCTAGAAGTACGTCTGATCGGTACAAGGTTTTAGTCTTTCTCGACATCCCAGGCAAATATTTTCATTGAAAAAAATGTATAAAACCTTTTCACCAGTCAAAATAATATTTACAATGTACTCTTACACAATGTACGGTGTAAATTTACGTAACAGAATGTTCCCAATATATAAGTTCATTAACAGGTGTGAACATGTATTGGTGTTGTATCTTTCAACCCAACCACGTTGCTGTAATATTTTCAATGGTGTCCGTCAGATCTTCGCTTTCACTTTCAAAGTAACTATCATCGTCAGAAATAAATACGTCTGATTCATTTGAAGATAAATCACTAATATTATCTTGTGTTTCTTTTTCATTTCGAATGTTGTCGCATGTAAAACCTTCAAAGTCGGTATTCGCTACTTTGGGAAGCCATGTTGATACGCAAAAAATCTGTTATACTTTCAACGTTATTTTTAACGTTGAAAGTATAACAGATTTTTTTGGTATCAACATGGCTTCCCAAAGTAGCGTGTTATTTCAAGTTGTTTCACTATATTAAGAGTTAATTTTCGCGCTTAAAGGCTTTATCTCGCAGTAATCTCGAATTGACGAAATTTCGATGACGTTAATGTTTATTTTATAAATAAAACATGGTTTGGAGTATATATCGCAATGGTGAAGTAATGGATTATTAGTTTCAATTATCATAAAAAATAGTAGTTTGACGGCCCAAATTTCAGTGCGATCTATCTGCGAGTCAATGGCAACTAGCCTATTTGCCGGGGCGAGTATATACGGTAACTATTTCTAGGAACCTTACAGATACACCACACCAAAATATACGATCAAAGCGAAAGAAACAAAAAAACAAAAACAACCATCAATTAACCACAAGGATCATCGGGAATTTTTTAGTCAAGCCAACACGCTTGTGTATTCTATCATGGGACCAGCAATAGGTACGGTGTCGTGTCTTTTACACAGTTGGAGATCTCCCAAACCATTGTTTGGCATGGGTTCTACAGCTATCAATAATTACTAGAGAAGTTGTCATGGCTTTAAGTTGAGTCCTCTTGAGCCTTTTCTTTTGGCAAGGGTTCTACAGCTGGATGCCCTTCCTATCACCAACCTCTTTACAAGGTATACTGCATGTGTCTTATTATATTGCCACCACTAAAGAATCCTTTTGACCCTTTTTTGGCATGGGTTCTACGGCTAGATGCCCTTATTATTAACCACTTTACAAGGTGTACTGTGTGTGTTGTATCATGTTTCCAAAACTAGAGGTTGTCATGACCATCTTTGACCCTTTTTTGGCATGGGTCTTACAACTGGATGCTCCTCATATCAACAAGTACTTTACAGAGTGTACTGTCTATGCCTTATCCCGTTATTACCACTAGAGAGGTTGTCATGCCCTTGACACAACAGAAGAATCCTCTTGGCCCTTTTTTGGCTTGGTTTCTACAGCTTGGCAGAGTTGTTAGAACGTCAGATAAAATGCTTTGTAGTATTCATTCTGACTCTCTACTCTCTGAGTTCAAATCCTGCTGAGGTCAACTTTGCCTTTCATCCATTCAAAGTAAAAAAAAGTACTAGTCTAGTACTGGGGTCAATTTTTCCTCTATATCTCTTTCTCACTTCCTTTCTGTCACTCTATCCTTCTCTGGAAGAAATCTACTGTATTCAGACCTGGAGAGGAGATGGGCTCCCCCAGATTTTAAAAATGCCCTAGAAATGCTGTATGTCAATATGGTGCTCCTATGACTCCCTTGGGAGTTATGGTTCCATACCATACTATACCTACAGCTTGATGCCCTTTACTGGGTGTATTTGGGTGCAAAATTCAAAACCAAAAGAAGAAGTAATTAATTAAACTCAGTCTTACCTTTATTGTACTATCATTCTCATCAACTAGAAAGAGGTGTGGTTCTGCACCAGGAACAGCCTTGAAAACAACACCATCACTGATAACGGTTAAAGAAAACAACTTTTATTCCTCTGAGAAGAAAATAACATTTCTCACTAAGTGACATATTATCATCATCATCATTTTTACATCTGTTTTTCCACACTTAGATGGGTTGGACGGGTCCTTCTCAGCACAGCTTCTCTCCATTTGCTGAGTTTCTCCATCATCTCTTCTGTGAGTTTCAGTGATTTGAGGTCAGCTCTTACCACATCTGCCCAGGTCTTTCTTGGTCTACCTCTACTGCAGCTCCCATCCACTGGCATTTCTTTCCACTTCTTCACCCATCAATCATCATCCATGTGCATCACATGTCCATACCAACACCATCTTCTCTCCTGCACACCACCTCAGGTTCTCCCTCAGTTCATCCAAGCTCTGCCTTTCTCTCACATTTACATTACACATCCAACAAAGTATGGCAGCTTTATTTCAATACAGTCTATGCATTAACTTAGAATATTGATCTTTCCCAAACCTGATGAGTCTCCAGTTTGGCAAACCTTGAAACACCAAACTGGCCAAAACATTGTTAATGTGATGACTCAATGCTGCTGTGTGTAGGCCAGATTTGAAGCCATAAAGTAAAGTCATGAATAAACAATTTGGACAGATTCATGTTGATTCCCCGTTGATGGTGTAACAGAAAATGAGAAATACACACGGCATCTTACAACACAGTGACATAGTGTACCTATTCTAAAAAGCAGCATACACACATCTTACAACATATGAGATCAAGAGAAACATTAATGAACAAATCATAGTCTAAGTCTCTCTCAGTCAAAAGGCTGTCTCAAGCAAGGTTTGTAAGGTTAGTGCTTATCTATTTTGTGGCGAGAAGCAACTGAGAGTACAAGACTTCCCCCTGGACAGGACGCTAGTCCATTGCATGGTTAACCCCCCCACAGCTATTACTGGTACTCATTTTCAGCTGAGTATACTGGAACAACGTGAAATGAAGTGTTTTGCTCTAGAATGCAACACACAACCCAGCCCAGGAATCGAACTGACGGCATTATGATCGTAAGTCCAACACCCTTACCACTAGGCCATGTGGCTCCACAACAAATGATAGTAATATTGTAATATCTATTTTAGAGGAGAATAATTATGATAGACAAAATTAGAAAGAATGAGAGTATGTTAAAAGGATACTATTGTGGAAGGTCATCATATATGAAGCGTTTGATTTCAGGTAGTTTGTTCAACTGTCATCCAGTGCAACTCTGAAATGAAATAACATAAGAAAATAGTAAATATTTCAAAAATATTTCACTGATTCAAAATTTTACAATCAGTTGTATATATTTACATATAGAGAAATAAAAATAAAGGGGAGGGGGCAAGGGTATGGAAAGGAGTTTGAGTTTTGATTTCCTCAAATTACTTTGTATTATAATAGTCAATTGCATCCAGGATGTGGTAATGCTATAAAAAAGTTTGACCCTTTGATGACTACAGCAGCCATTACTGCTACTGTTAGTGCTGCTGCTACTACTGCTACTACTATTACTGCCACCACCACCACCACCATCACCACCATCAAAAAGAAGACTGATTAAAGTTTATGAGATTTCAAGTGTCTTCACATAAAATGTATTGAAATCAGGATTGGCAGTATCGGTAGAGAGTTGGACACCATGCTTTCCAGCATAGAGTTACGTCCCTTTACGGGCCGAGTTCAAATCCCGTCGAGGTTAACTTTGCCTTTCATCCTTACGGGTCAATAAAACAAAGTAGCAGTAATGTACTGGGTAATTGCTGGCCTTGTGCCAAAAGTAGAAACAATTATTAAATAAAATATTTATTACTATATGCACCATTTTTGATGGGTACTATGCTAATATATATATATATATATATATATATATATATATATATATATATATATATATATATATATATATATAGAGAGAGAGAGAGAGAAAATTCACAAACACAGCTTTGATAAAGATTAATAAGAAACTGAATATTACTTAATCGGTCCATAAAACAATGGATTATACACTTAGAAGACATTAAATTCATAGTTACAGTTAGAGAAATGAAACAAAATATATTAAATATTCTTTCTCTTGTTTGTCTTTCTCTAAAAATATCTGTGAATTATCAGATTAATTTACACAAATGTCAGTAACAGACATAGGTATTAATGTATTAAAATGTTAAGAAAGTCCCATACAATTTGTTAGTTGTGTCACAGCTGTGTGAAATATCAGTGATTACACTGATCTATATCTGAACAAAGAGGACTGTTGTTGCTCTCTTTCAAAACAAAGGATCAAGCAGAGTTAGAACAGTGAGATGCCAGCAGAGCTGAGATTCAGCGAACCTATTTGTAATACAGTTGTATCAATTATTTGATGTGAGCTGAGATTCAGTGGAGGTATTTATAACACAGTCATTAGAATGTCGGAAAGAATGCTTTGCGGTATTTGTTCCTGCTCTCCGTTCTCTGAGTTCAAATCCCACGAGGTCAACTTGGCCTTTCATCCTTTCAAGGTCAATAAAAAAAAGTACCAGTCTAGTTCTGAGGTCGATTTTTCCTCTATATCTCCTTCTCATTTCACCTCTCACTTTCTATCCTTCTCTGGAAGAAATTAGCTGTGCTCAGACCAGGAGAGGGACAGGCTCCACTGGGTTTTAAATTCCCAAGAAATGCCGAATACCACTACGGCGCCCCTAAAACTCCATTAGGAGTTACAGGACCACACCATACCATATCAATTAGTTGATATGCTGACATTTAGTGGAACTATTTATAATGGTTTCTTATATAGCCACAAGGCCAGCAATTTTGGGGGAGGGGAAAGTTGATTAAATCGACCCCAGTGCGTGACTGGTACTTTATTTTAGCGATCCCGTGAGGATGAATGGCAAAGTTAACCTCGGTGGGATTTGAACTCAGATCATAAAGGGCCGTAACTCTATGCTGCAAAGCATGGCGTCCAACCCTCTACCGATACTACCAATCCACCACCCTTAGTGGAGCTATTTATAATAGTCATATCAATTATTTGATATGAGTTGAGATTTAGTGGAGGTATTTATAAGTCTAAAGTCTCATTAGGCTGGTGTTTATTCTGGTTTCCTTGGTGTTATACACCTGGGAGTACAAGGCCCCCCCCCCCCCCCCCCGGTTAGTGGAAGATAGGTGGTGAAAAGTAATATCCCACACAAAATGTAGTTGTAATGTTTATTTTGGGAGGTAATATGAGGAAGAAGTTATAATCAGTTGGTTAGTGGAAGTTAGGTGGTGAAAGGTAGTATCCCACACTAAATGTTTGGTTTTTGATAAAATCACTATTTTCTCTCCTAGCTGCAAGTTGGTTTGCATTTTTATGGCAGTTAACATTACTACTGCTTGTTGAACGAACAGATTCACATATAGATACACACACAAAGACACATTCGCAAATATAGACACACACACAATTAAAACTTTCTACCTTTCTTCTATTGCCATGAAATGTTTATTATGGGAGATTTAATCCTTTTATTACCATATACTTCTAGTGAAAGACATTGCCTGTGATTTTCAAATAATTTGGAAAAATAATTTATTTGGACGAATTTAGTAACATAATTAAATTTCCTTTTAATAAGTTGGTGTTTGAAAGGTAACTTAAAAGTTCTCATATAAAATTATAATTGTTTTTACTTTTGGCACAAGGCCAGCAATTATCCCAGTGTATTACTGGTACTTTATTTTATCGACCCCGTAAGGATGAAAGGCAAAGTTAACCTTGTATAAAATTATAATGGAAGGTTTTTAGATAAATATAAATACCAAAGCAATTTTGTATTGTGACGAGCGAGGCACAGTCACCCGACCAATCTTGCCTCAAGTGGACAACTACCATCTAACCCATGCTAGCGTGGAAGATAGACGTTAAACGATGATGATGATGAACCAGGGATAGTTTCAGACAGTTTAGTATCAAAAGGGTTGATGTTATTGATGGAATCCATTTTTTTAACTCATGTTTTTCTTTTTAAATAAAACCTAGTTCAAACCAATTATGGTTCCCATTAATAAGAAAAAAAAAAGTTAAAATGTGAATCAACTAAAGAAACTTCTATTCTCAGGTCCCAAACAAAAGGGTGGGGTGGGGAAATCGGTAATTTTTCTACGTTGTCTCTGTTGATTTAAAAATAAAAATCAGTTGTTTAATTTACATAGAGACCCCAATATTTTATAACATGGAATTTCAAGTTCTGATGAAAGACTAGTGTCTAAAATGTAATAAACTCTTTTCCTAAGCGTTAAACTAATATATTTCTTCGTTGGACTGTGTTGTTTGCTATGTTGCTTCCATTTACTTTTTGCATGCATACACACACACACATATATATATATGCAGAGACAGGTGATAGTGAGAGAGAGGAGGGATAAAGAAATCATGTTGAATGAATGGAAACATTTAGAACATTCACCACCGCCCATTTGTTTTAAATTTGTGTTCTATGGATTTTAAATACAATGTTATAAAGTTTTCGAAAGACAGACAAAAAGACTGTGAAGTTATAATATTGTCTCTTGGCGTCTAGGTATTTAGTGTCCTAGGTCAGCATCTGGGTATTTAGTGTCCTAGGTCAGCATCTAGGTATTTAGTGTCCTAGGTCAGCATCTGGGTATTTAGTGTCCTAGGTCAGCATCTAGGTATTTAGTGTCCTAGGTCAGCATCTAGGTATTTAGTGTCCTAGGTCAGCATCTAGGTATTTAGTGTCCTAGGTCAGCATCTGGGTATTTAGTGTCCTAGGTCAGCATCTAGGTATTTAGTGTCCTAGGTCAGCATCTAGGTATTTAGTGTCCTAGGTCAGCATCTAGGTATTTAGTGTCCTAGGTCAGCATCTGGGTATTTAGTGTCCTAGGTCAGCGTCTGAGTATTTAGTGTCTTAGCTCAGCGTCTGAGTATTTAGTGTCCTAGGTCAGCATCTAGGTATTTAGTGTCCTAGGTCAGCATCTGGGTATTTAGTGTCCTAGGTCAGCGTCTGGGTATTTAGTATCCTAGGTCAGCGTCTGGGTATTTAGTGTCCTAGGTCAGCGTCTGAGTATTTAGTGTCTTAGGTCAGCGTCTGGGTATTTAGTGTCCTAAGTCAGCATCTGGGTATTTAGTGTCCTAGGTCAGCGTCTAGGTATTTAGTGTCCTAGGTCAGCGTCTGGGTATTTAGTGTCCTAGGTCAGCGTCTGAGTATTTAGTGTCTTAGGTCAGCATCTGGGTATTTAGTGTCCTAAGTCAGCATCTGGGTATTTAGTGTCCTAAGTCAGCATCTGGGTATTTAGTGTCCTAGGTCAGCATCTAGGTATTTAGTGTCCTAGGTCAGCGTCTGGGTATTTAGTGTCCTAGGTCAGCGTCTGAGTATTTAGTGTCTTAGGTCAGCATCTGGGTATTTAGTGTCCTAAGTTAGCATCTGGGTATTTAGTGTCCTAGGTCAGCATCTGGGTATTTAGTGTCTTAGGTCAGCATCTGGGTATTTAGTGTCCTAGGTCAGCATCTAGGTATTTAGTGTCCTAGGTCAGCATCTAGGTATTTAGTGTCCTAGGTCAGCATCTAGGTATTTAGTGTCCTAGGTCAGCATCTAGGTATTTAGTGTCCTAGGTCAGCATCCAGGTATTTAGTGTCCTAGGTCAGCATCTGGGTATTTAGTGTCTTAGGCCAGCGTCTAGGTATTTAGTGTCCTAGGTCAGCATCTGGGTATTTAGTGTCCTAGGTCAGCGTCTGGGTATTTAGTATCCTAGGTCAGCGTCTGGGTATTTAGTGTCCTAGGTCAGCGTCTGAGTATTTAGTGTCTTAGCTCAGCGTCTGAGTATTTAGTGTCTTAGCTCAGCGTCTGAGTATTTAGTGTCCTAGGTCAGCGTCTGGGTATTTAGTATCCTAGGTCAGCGTCTGGGTATTTAGTGTCCTAGGTCAGCGTCTGAGTATTTAGTGTCTTAGGTCAGCGTCTGGGTATTTAGTGTCCTAAGTCAGCATCTGGGTATTTAGTGTCCTAGGTCAGCGTCTAGGTATTTAGTGTCCTAGGTCAGCGTCTGGGTATTTAGTGTCCTAGGTCAGCGTCTGAGTATTTAGTGTCTTAGGTCAGCATCTGGGTATTTAGTGTCCTAAGTCAGCATCTGGGTATTTAGTGTCCTAAGTCAGCATCTGGGTATTTAGTGTCCTAGGTCAGCGTCTGAGTATTTAGTGTCTTAGGTCAGCATCTGGGTATTTAGTGTCCTAAGTTAGCATCTGGGTATTTAGTGTCCTAGGTCAGCATCTGGGTATTTAGTGTCTTAGGTCAGCGTCTGGGTATTTAGTGTCGTAAGTCAGCATCTGGGTATTTAGTGTCCTAGGTCAGCGTCTAGGTATTTAGTGTCCTAAGTCAGCATCTGAGTATTTAGTGTCTTAGGTCAGCATCTGAGTATTTAGTGTCTTAGGTCAGCGTCTGGGTATTTAGTGTCCTAAGTCAGCATCTGGGTATTTAGTGTCTTAGGTCAGCGTCTAGGTATTTAGTGTCCTAAGTCAGCATCTGAGTATTTAGTGTCTTAGGTCAGCGTCTAGGTATTTAGTGTCCTAAGTCAGCATCTGGGTATTTAGTGTCCTAGGTCAGCATCTGGGTATTTAGTGTCCTAGGTCAGCATCCAGGTATTTAGTGCCCTAGGTCAGCATCTGGGTATTTAGTGTCCTAGGTCAGCATCCAGGTATTTAGTGCCCTAGGTCAGCGTCTAGGTATTTAGTGTCCTAGGTCAGCATCTGGGTATTTAGTGTCCTAGGTCAGCATCTGGGTATTTAGTGTCCTAGGTCAGCATCTAGGTATTTAGTGTCCTAGGTCAGCATCTAGGTATTTAGTGTCCTAGGTCAGCATCTGGGTATTTAGTGTCCTAGGTCAGCATCTGGGTATTTAGTGTCCTAGGTCAGCATCTAGGTATTTAGTGTCCTAGGTCAGCATCTAGGTATTTAGTGTCCTAGGTCAGCATCTGGGTATTTAGTGTCCTAGGTCAGCATCTGGGTATTTAGTGTCCTAGGTCAGCATCTGGGTATTTAGTGTCCTAGGTCAGCATCCAGGTATTTAGTGTCCTAGGTCAGCATCTAGGTATTTAGTGTCCTAGGTCAGCATCTGGGTATTTAGTGTCCTAGGCCAGCATCTGGGTATTTAGTGTCCTAGGTCAGCGTCTGGGTATTTAGTGTCCTAGGTCAGCGTCTGGGTATTTAGTGTCCTAGGTCAGCATCTGGGTATTTAGTGTCCTAGGTCAGCGTCTGGGTATTTAGTGTCCTAGGTCAGCGTCTGGGTATTTAGTGTCCTAGGTCAGCATCTGGGTATTTAGTGTCCTAGGTCAGCATCTGGGTATTTAGTGTCCTAGGTCAGCGTCTGAGTATTTAGTGTCCTAGGTCAGCGTCTGAGTATTTAGTGTCTTAGCTCAGCGTCTGAGTATTTAGTGTCCTAGGTCAGCATCTGGGTATTTAGTATCCTAGGTCAGCGTCTGGGTATTTAGTGTCCTAAGTCAGCATCTGGGTATTTAGTGTCCTAGGTCAGCGTCTAGGTATTTAGTGTCCTAGGTCAGCGTCTGGGTATTTAGTGTCCTAGGTCAGCGTCTGAGTATTTAGTGTCTTAGGTCAGCATCTGGGTATTTAGTGTCCTAGGTCAGCGTCTAGGTATTTAGTGTCCTAGGTCAGCGTCTGAGTATTTAGTGTCCTAGGTCAGCGTCTGAGTATTTAGTGTCCTAGGTCAGCGTCTGAGTATTTAGTGTCCTAGGTCAGCGTCTGAGTATTTAGTGTCTTAGGTCAGCATCTGAGTATTTAGTGTCTTAGGTCAGCGTCTAGGTATTTAGTGTCGTAAGTCAGCATCTGGGTATTTAGTGTCCTAGGTCAGCGTCTAGGTATTTAGTGTCCTAAGTCAGCATCTGAGTATTTAGTGTCTTAGGTTAGTATCTGGGTATTTAGTGTCCTAGGTCAGCGTCTAGGTATTTAGTGTCCTAGATCAGCATCTGGGTATTTAGTGTCCTAGGTCAGCATCTGGGTATTTAGTGTCCTAGGTCAGCATCCAGGTATTTAGTGCCCTAGGTCAGCGTCTAGGTATTTAGTGTCCTAGGTCAGCATCTGGGTATTTAGTGTCCTAGGTCAGCATCTGGGTATTTAGTGTCCTAGGTCAGCATCTAGGTATTTAGTGTCCTAGGTCAGCATCTGGGTATTTAGTGTCCTAGGTCAGCGTCTGGGTATTTAGTGTCCTAGGTCAGCATCTGGGTATTTAGTGTCCTAGGTCAGCATCCAGGTATTTAGTGTCCTAGGTCAGCATCTAGGTATTTAGTGTCCTAGCTCAGCATCTGGGTATTTAGTGTCCTAGGTCAGCATCTGGGTATTTAGTGTCCTAGGTCAGCATCCAGGTATTTAGTGTCCTAGGTCAGCGTCTAGGTATTTAGTGTCCTAGGTCAGCATCTGGGTATTTAGTGTCCTAGGTCAGCATCTGGGTATTTAGTGTCCTAGGTCAGCATCTGGGTATTTAGTGTCTTAGGTCAGCGTCTGGGTATTTAGCGTCCTAAGTCAGCATCTGGGTATTTAGTGTCCTAGGTCAGCGTCTGAGTATTTAGTGTCTTAGGTCAGCATCTGGGTATTTAGTGTCCTAGGTCAGCGTCTAGGTATTTAGTGTCCTAGGTCAGCATCTGGGTATTTAGTGTCCTAGGTCAGCATCTGGGTATTTAGTGTCCTAGGTCAGCATCTAGGTATTTAGTGTCCTAGGTCAGCATCTGGGTATTTAGTGTCCTAGGTCAGCGTCTGGGTATTTAGTGTCCTAGGTCAGCATCTGGGTATTTAGTGTCCTAGGTCAGCATCCAGGTATTTAGTGTCCTAGGTCAGCGTCCAGGTATTTAGTGTCCTAGGTCAGCGTCTAGGTATTTAGTGTCCTAGGTCAGCATCTGGGTATTTAGTGTCCTAGGTCAGCATCTGGGTATTTAGTGTCCTAGGTCAGCGTCTGGGTATTTAGTGTCCTAGGTCAGCGTCTGGGTATTTAGTGTCCTAGGTCAGCGTCTGAGTATTTAGTGTCCTAGGTCAGCATCTGGGTATTTAGTGTCCTAGGTCAGCATCCAGGTATTTAGTGCCCTAGGTCAGCGTCTAGGTATTTAGTGTCCTAGGTCAGCATCTGGGTATTTAGTGTCCTAGGTCAGCATCTGGGTATTTAGTGTCCTAGGTCAGCATCTGGGTATTTAGTGTCCTAGGTCAGCGTCTGGGTATTTAGTGCCCTAGGTCAGCGTCTAGGTATTTAGTGTCCTAGGTCAGCATCTGGGTATTTAGTGTCCTAGGTCAGCATCTGGGTATTTAGTGTCCTAGGTCAGCATCCAGGTATTTAGTGCCCTAGGTCAGCGTCTAGGTATTTAGTGTCCTAGGTCAGCATCTGGGTATTTAGTGTCCTAGGTCAGCATCTGGGTATTTAGTGTCCTAGGTCAGCATCTGGGTATTTAGTGTCCTAGGTCAGCATCTAGGTATTTAGTGTCCTAGGTCAGCATCTGGGTATTTAGTGTCCTAGGTCAGCGTCTGGGTATTTAGTGTCCTAGGTCAGCATCTGGGTATTTAGTGTCCTAGGTCAGCATCCAGGTATTTAGTGTCCTAGGTCAGCATCTAGGTATTTAGTGTCCTAGGTCAGCATCTGGGTATTTAGTGTCCTAGGCCAGCATCTAGGTATTTAGTGTCTTAGGTCAGCGTCTAGGTATTTAGTATCCTAGGTCAGCATCTAGGTATTTAGTGTCCTAGGTCAGCATCTAGGTATTTAGTGTCCTAGGTCAGCGTCTGGGTATTTAGTGTCCTAGGTCAGCGTCTGAGTATTTAGTGTCCTAGGTCAGCATCTAGGTATTTAGTGTCCTAGGTCAGCATCTGGGTATTTAGTGTCCTAGGTCAGCATCTAGGTATTTAGTGTCCTAGGTCAGCATCTGGGTATTTAGTGTCTTAGGTCAGCGTCTGAGTATTTAGTGTCCTAGGTCAGCATCTAGGTATTTAGTGTCCTAGGTCAGCATCTGGGTATTTAGTGTCCTAGGTCAGCATCTAGGTATTTAGTGTCCTAGGTCAGCATCTGGGTATTTAGTGTCCTAGGTCAACGTCTGGGTATTTAGTGTCCTAGGTCAGCGTCTGGGTATTTAGTGTCCTAGGTCAGCGTCTGAGTATTTAGTGTCCTAGGTCAGCATCTGGGTATTTAGTGTCCTAGGTCAGCGTCTGGGTATTTAGTGTCCTAGGTCAGCGTCTGGGTATTTAGTGTCCTAGGTCAGCATCTGGGTATTTAGTGTCTTAGGTCAGCGTCTGAGTATTTAGTGTCCTAGGTCAGCATCCAGGTATTTAGTGTCTTAGGTCAGCGTCTGAGTATTTAGTGTCCTAGGTCAGCATCTGGGTATTTAGTGTCTTAGGTCAGCATCTGGGTATTTAGTGTCTTAGGTCAGCATCTGGGTATTTAGTGTCCTAGGTCAGCATCTGGGTATTTAGTGTCTTAGGTCAGCGTCTGAGTATTTAGTGTCCTAGGTCAGCATCTAGGTATTTAGTGTCCTAGGTCAGCATCTGGGTATTTAGTGTCCTAGGTCAGCATCTGGGTATTTAGTGTCCTAGGTCAGCATCCAGGTATTTAGTGTCCTAGGTCAGCATCTGGGTATTTAGTGTCCTAGGTCAGCGTCTGGGTATTTAGTGTCCTAGGTCAGCGTCTGGGTATTTAGTGTCCTAGGTCAGCGTCTGGGTATTTAGTGTCCTAGGTCAGCGTCTGAGTATTTAGTGTCCTAGGTCAGCGTCTGAGTATTTAGTGTCTTAGCTCAGCGTCTGAGTATTTAGTGTCCTAGGTCAGCATCTGGGTATTTAGTATCCTAGGTCAGCGTCTGGGTATTTAGTGTCCTAAGTCAGCATCTGGGTATTTAGTGTCCTAGGTCAGCGTCTAGGTATTTAGTGTCCTAGGTCAGCGTCTGGGTATTTAGTGTCCTAGGTCAGCGTCTGAGTATTTAGTGTCTTAGGTCAGCATCTGGGTATTTAGTGTCCTAGGTCAGCGTCTAGGTATTTAGTGTCCTAGGTCAGCGTCTGAGTATTTAGTGTCCTAGGTCAGCGTCTGAGTATTTAGTGTCCTAGGTCAGCGTCTGAGTATTTAGTGTCTTAGGTCAGCATCTGAGTATTTAGTGTCTTAGGTCAGCGTCTGGGTATTTAGTGTCGTAAGTCAGCATCTGGGTATTTAGTGTCCTAGGTCAGCGTCTAGGTATTTAGTGTCCTAAGTCAGCATCTGAGTATTTAGTGTCTTAGGTTAGCATCTGGGTATTTAGTGTCCTAGGTCAGCATCTGGGTATTTAGTGTCCTAGGTCAGCATCCAGGTATTTAGTGCCCTAGGTCAGCGTCTAGGTATTTAGTGTCCTAGGTCAGCATCTGGGTATTTAGTGTCCTAGGTCAGCATCTGGGTATTTAGTGTCCTAGGTCAGCATCTAGGTATTTAGTGTCCTAGGTCAGCATCTGGGTATTTAGTGTCCTAGGTCAGCGTCTGGGTATTTAGTGTCCTAGGTCAGCATCTGGGTATTTAGTGTCCTAGGTCAGCATCCAGGTATTTAGTGTCCTAGGTCAGCATCTAGGTATTTAGTGTCCTAGCTCAGCATCTGGGTATTTAGTGTCCTAGGTCAGCATCTGGGTATTTAGTGTCCTAGGTCAGCATCCAGGTATTTAGTGTCCTAGGTCAGCGTCTAGGTATTTAGTGTCCTCGGTCAGCATCTGGGTATTTAGTGTCCTAGGTCAGCATCTAGGTATTTAGTGTCTTAGGTCAGCGTCTGGGTATTTAGCGTCCTAAGTCAGCATCTGGGTATTTAGTGTCCTAGGTCAGCGTCTGGGTATTTAGTGTCCTAGGTCAGCGTCTGAGTATTTAGTGTCTTAGGTCAGCATCTGGGTATTTAGTGTCCTAGGTCAGCGTCTGGGTATTTAGTGTCCTAGGTCAGCGTCTGAGTATTTAGTGTCCTAGGTCAGCATCTGGGTATTTAGTGTCCTAGGTCAGCATCTGGGTATTTAGTGTCCTAGGTCAGCATCCAGGTATTTAGTGTCCTAGGTCAGCGTCTAGGTATTTAGTGTCCTAGGTCAGCATCTGGGTATTTAGTGTCCTAGGTCAGCATCTGGGTATTTAGTGTCCTAGGTCAGCATCTAGGTATTTAGTGTCCTAGGTCAGCATCTGGGTATTTAGTGTCCTAGGTCAGCGTCTGGGTATTTAGTGTCCTAGGTCAGCATCTGGGTATTTAGTGTCCTAGGTCAGCATCCAGGTATTTAGTGTCCTAGGTCAGCGTCCAGGTATTTAGTGTCCTAGGTCAGCGTCTAGGTATTTAGTGTCCTAGGTCAGCATCTGGGTATTTAGTGTCCTAGGTCAGCGTCTGGGTATTTAGTGTCCTAGGTCAGCGTCTGGGTATTTAGTGTCCTAGGTCAGCGTCTGGGTATTTAGTGTCCTAGGTCAGCGTCTGAGTATTTAGTGTCCTAGGTCAGCGTCTGAGTATTTAGTGTCTTAGCTCAGCATCTGGGTATTTAGTGTCCTAGGTCAGCATCTGGGTATTTAGTGTCTTAGGCCAGCGTCTAGGTATTTAGTGTCTTAGGTCAGCGTCTGAGTATTTAGTGTCCTAGGTCAGCATCTGGGTATTTAGTGTCCTAGGTCAGCATCTGGGTATTTAGTGTCCTAGGTCAGCGTCGAGGTATTTAGTGTCCTAGGTCAGCATCTGGGTATTTAGTGTCCTAGGTCAGCATCCAGGTATTTAGTGTCCTAGGTCAGCGTCGAGGTATTTAGTGTCCTCGGTCAGCATCTGGGTATTTAGTGTCCTAGGTCAGCATCTGGGTATTTAGTGTCCTAGGTCAGCATCTAGGTATTTAGTGTCCTAGGTCAGCGTCTAGGTATTTAGTGTCCTAGGTCAGCGTCTAGGTATTTAGTGTCCTAGGTCAGCATCTGGGTATTTAGTGTCCTAGGTCAGCGTCTAGGTATTTAGTGTCCTAGGTCAGCATCTGGGTATTTAGTGTCCTAGGTCAGCATCTGGGTATTTAGTGTCCTAGGTCAGCATCTGGGTATTTAGTGTCCTAGGTCAGCGTCAAGGTATTTAGTATCCTAGGTCAGCATCTGGGTATTTAGTGTCCTAGGTCAGCGTCTAGGTATTTAGTGTCCTAGGTCAGCATCTGGGTATTTAGTGTCCTAGGTCAGCATCTGGGTATTTAGTGTCCTAGGTCAGCATCTGAGTATTTAGTGTCCTAGGTCAGCATCTGGGTATTTAGTGTCCTAAGTCAGCATCCAGGTATTTAGTGTCCTAGGTCAGCATCCAGGTATTTAGTGTCCTAGGTCAGCATCTGGGTATTTAGTGTCCTAGGTCAGCATCTGGGTATTTAGTGTCCTAAGTCAGCGTCTAGGTATTTAGTGTCCTAAGTCAGCGTCTGAGTATTTAGTGTCTTAGGTTAGCATCTGGGTATTTAGTGTCCTAGGTCAGCATCTAGGTATTTAGTGTCCTAGGCCAGCATCTGGGTATTTAGTGTCCTAGGTCAGTGTCTCGGTTTTGTGTCCTAGTCAGCGTCTAGGTATTTAGTGTCTGTCCTAGGTCAGCATCTGGGTATTTAGTGTCCTAGGTCAGCATCTAGGTATTTAGTGTCCTAGGTCAGCGTCTGGGTATTTAGTGTTTTAGGTCAGCGTCTGAGTATTTAGTGTCCTAGGTCAGCATCTAGGTATTTAGTGTCCTAGGTCAGCATCTGGGTATTTAGTGTCCTAGGTCAGCGTCTGGGTATTTAGTGTCCTAGGTCAGCGTCTGGGTATTTAGTGTCTTAGGTCAGCATCTGAGTATTTAGTGTCTTAGGTCAGCGTCTGAGTATTTAGTGTCCTAGGTCAGCATCTGGGTATTTAGTGTCTTAGGTCAGCATCTGGGTATTTAGTGTCCTAAGTCAGCATATGGGTATTTAGTGTCCTAGTTCAGCGTCTAGGTATTTAGTGTCCTAGGTCAGCGTCTGGGTATTTAGTGTCCTAGGTCAGCATCTGGGTATTTAGTGTCCTAAGTCAGCATCTGGGTATTTAGTGTCCTAGGTCAGCGTCTAGGTATTTAGTGTCCTAGGTCAGCGTCTGGGTATTTACTGTCCTAGGTCAGCGTCTGAGTATTTAGTGTCTTAGGTCAGCATCTGGGTATTTAGTGTCCTAGGTCAGCGTCTGAGTATTTAGTGTCCTAGATCAGCATCTGAGTATTTAGTGTCCTAGGTCAGCATCTGGGTATTTAGTGTCGTAAGTCAGCATCTGGGTATTTAGTGTCCTAGGTCAGCATCTGGGTATTTAGTGTCCTAGGTCAGCGTCTAGGTATTTAGTGTCCTAGGTCAGCATCTGGGTATTTAGTGTCGTAAGTCAGCATCTGGGTATTTAGTGTCCTAGGTCAGCATCTGGGTATTTAGTGTCCTAGGTCAGCGTCTAGGTATTTAGTGTCCTAGGTCAGCATCTGGGTATTTAGTGTCCTAGGTCAGCGTCTGGGTATTTAGTGTCGTAAGTCAGCATCTGGGTATTTAGTGTCCTAGGTCAGCATCTGGGTATTTAGTGTCCTAGGTCAGCGTCTAGGTATTTAGTGTCCTAGGTCAGCATCTGGGTATTTAGTGTCCTAGGTCAGCGTCTAGGTATTTAGTGTCCTAGGTCAGCATCTGGGTATTTAGTGTCCTAAGTCAGCGTCTGGGTATTTAGTGTCCTAAGTCAGCATCTGGGTATTTAGTGTCCTAGGTCAGCGTCTAGGTATTTAGTGTCCTAGGTCAGCATCTGGGTATTTAGTGTCCTAGGTCAGCATCTGGGTATTTAGTGTCCTAGGTCAGCATCTGGGTATTTAGTGTCCTAGGTCAGCATCTGGGTATTTAGTGTCCTAAGTCAGCATCTAGGTATTTTGTGTCCTAGGTCAGCATCTGGGTATTTAGTGTCCTAGGTCAGCATCTGAGTGTTTAGTGTCCTAGGTCAGCATCTGGGTATTTAGTGTCCTAGGTCAGCATCCAGGTATTTAGTGTCCTAGGTCAGCATCTGGGTATTTAGTGTCCTAGGGCAGCATCTGGGTATTTAGTGTCCTAGGTCAGCATCTGGGTATTTAGTGTCCTAGGTCAGTGTCTGAGTTTTTGTGTCCTAGTCAGCGTCTAGGTATTTAGTGTCCTAGGTCAGCGTCTGAGTATTTAGTGTCCTAGGCCAGCATCTGGGTATTTAGTGTCCTAGGTCAGTGTCTGGGTATTTAGTATCCTAGGTCAGCGTCTGGGTATTTAGTGTCCTAGGTCAGCGTCTGAGTATTTAGTGTCTTAGCTCAGCGTCTGAGTATTTAGTGTCTTAGCTCAGCGTCTGAGTATTTAGTGTCCTAGGTCAGCGTCTGGGTATTTAGTATCCTAGGTCAGCGTCTGGGTATTTAGTGTCCTAGGTCAGCGTCTGAGTATTTAGTGTCTTAGGTCAGCGTCTGGGTATTTAGTGTCCTAAGTCAGCATCTGGGTATTTAGTGTCCTAGGTCAGCGTCTAGGTATTTAGTGTCCTCGGTCAGCGTCTGGGTATTTAGTGTCCTAGGTCAGCGTCTGAGTATTTAGTGTCTTAGGTCAGCATCTGGGTATTTAGTGTCCTAAGTCAGCATCTGGGTATTTAGTGTCCTAAGTCAGCATCTGGGTATTTAGTGTCCTAGGTCAGCGTCTGAGTATTTAGTGTCTTAGGTCAGCATCTGGGTATTTAGTGTCCTAAGTTAGCATCTGGGTATTTAGTGTCCTAGGTCAGCATCTGGGTATTTAGTGTCTTAGGTCAGCGTCTGGGTATTTAGTGTCGTAAGTCAGCATCTGGGTATTTAGTGTCCTAGGTCAGCGTCTAGGTATTTAGTGTCCTAAGTCAGCATCTGAGTATTTAGTGTCTTAGGTCAGCATCTGAGTATTTAGTGTCTTAGGTCAGCGTCTGGGTATTTAGTGTCCTAAGTCAGCATCTGGGTATTTAGTGTCTTAGGTCAGCGTCTAGGTATTTAGTGTCCTAAGTCAGCATCTGAGTATTTAGTGTCTTAGGTCAGCGTCTAGGTATTTAGTGTCCTAAGTCAGCATCTGGGTATTTAGTGTCCTAGGTCAGCATCTGGGTATTTAGTGTCCTAGGTCAGCATCCAGGTATTTAGTGCCCTAGGTCAGCATCCAGGTATTTAGTGCCCTAGGTCAGCATCTGG
Source organism: Eledone cirrhosa (assembly GCA_964016885.1). Lineage (NCBI taxonomy): Eukaryota > Metazoa > Mollusca > Cephalopoda > Octopoda > Eledonidae > Eledone > Eledone cirrhosa. The sequence continues at coordinate 333,288,380 of OZ024743.1, forward strand.
GTATTTAGTGTCCTAGGTCAGCATCCAGGTATTTAGTGCCCTAGGTCAGCGTCTAGGTATTTAGTGTCCTAGGTCAGCATCTGGGTATTTAGTGTCCTAGGTCAGCATCTGGGTATTTAGTGTCCTAGGTCAGCATCTAGGTATTTAGTGTCCTAGGTCAGCATCTAGGTATTTAGTGTCCTAGGTCAGCATCTGGGTATTTAGTGTCCTAGGTCAGCATCTGGGTATTTAGTGTCCTAGGTCAGCATCTAGGTATTTAGTGTCCTAGGTCAGCATCTAGGTATTTAGTGTCCTAGGTCAGCATCTGGGTATTTAGTGTCCTAGGTCAGCATCTGGGTATTTAGTGTCCTAGGTCAGCATCTGGGTATTTAGTGTCCTAGGTCAGCATCCAGGTATTTAGTGTCCTAGGTCAGCATCTAGGTATTTAGTGTCCTAGGTCAGCGTCTGGGTATTTAGTGTCCTAGGTCAGCGTCTGAGTATTTAGTGTCTTAGGTCAGCATCTGGGTATTTAGTGTCCTAGGTCAGCGTCTAGGTATTTAGTGTCCTAGGTCAGCGTCTGAGTATTTAGTGTCCTAGGTCAGCGTCTGAGTATTTAGTGTCCTAGGTCAGCGTCTGAGTATTTAGTGTCTTAGGTCAGCATCTGAGTATTTAGTGTCTTAGGTCAGCGTCTGGGTATTTAGTGTCGTAAGTCAGCATCTGGGTATTTAGTGTCCTAGGTCAGCGTCTAGGTATTTAGTGTCCTAAGTCAGCATCTGAGTATTTAGTGTCTTAGGTTAGCATCTGGGTATTTAGTGTCCTAGGTCAGCATCTGGGTATTTAGTGTCCTAGGTCAGCATCCAGGTATTTAGTGCCCTAGGTCAGCGTCTAGGTATTTAGTGTCCTAGGTCAGCATCTGGGTATTTAGTGTCCTAGGTCAGCATCTGGGTATTTAGTGTCCTAGGTCAGCATCTAGGTATTTAGTGTCCTAGGTCAGCATCTGGGTATTTAGTGTCCTAGGTCAGCGTCTGGGTATTTAGTGTCCTAGGTCAGCATCTGGGTATTTAGTGTCCTAGGTCAGCATCCAGGTATTTAGTGTCCTAGGTCAGCATCTAGGTATTTAGTGTCCTAGCTCAGCATCTGGGTATTTAGTGTCCTAGGTCAGCATCTGGGTATTTAGTGTCCTAGGTCAGCATCCAGGTATTTAGTGTCCTAGGTCAGCGTCTAGGTATTTAGTGTCCTCGGTCAGCATCTGGGTATTTAGTGTCCTAGGTCAGCATCTAGGTATTTAGTGTCTTAGGTCAGCGTCTGGGTATTTAGCGTCCTAAGTCAGCATCTGGGTATTTAGTGTCCTAGGTCAGCGTCTGGGTATTTAGTGTCCTAGGTCAGCGTCTGAGTATTTAGTGTCTTAGGTCAGCATCTGGGTATTTAGTGTCCTAGGTCAGCGTCTGGGTATTTAGTGTCCTAGGTCAGCGTCTGAGTATTTAGTGTCCTAGGTCAGCATCTGGGTATTTAGTGTCCTAGGTCAGCATCCAGGTATTTAGTGTCCTAGGTCAGCGTCTAGGTATTTAGTGTCCTAGGTCAGCATCTGGGTATTTAGTGTCCTAGGTCAGCATCTGGGTATTTAGTGTCCTAGGTCAGCATCTAGGTATTTAGTGTCCTAGGTCAGCATCTGGGTATTTAGTGTCCTAGGTCAGCGTCTGGGTATTTAGTGTCCTAGGTCAGCATCTGGGTATTTAGTGTCCTAGGTCAGCATCCAGGTATTTAGTGTCCTAGGTCAGCGTCCAGGTATTTAGTGTCCTAGGTCAGCGTCTAGGTATTTAGTGTCCTAGGTCAGCATCTGGGTATTTAGTGTCCTAGGTCAGCGTCTGGGTATTTAGTGTCCTAGGTCAGCGTCTGGGTATTTAGTGTCCTAGGTCAGCGTCTGGGTATTTAGTGTCCTAGGTCAGCGTCTGAGTATTTAGTGTCCTAGGTCAGCGTCTGAGTATTTAGTGTCTTAGCTCAGCATCTGGGTATTTAGTGTCCTAGGTCAGCATCTGGGTATTTAGTGTCTTAGGCCAGCGTCTAGGTATTTAGTGTCTTAGGTCAGCGTCTGAGTATTTAGTGTCCTAGGTCAGCATCTGGGTATTTAGTGTCCTAGGTCAGCATCTGGGTATTTAGTGTCCTAGGTCAGCGTCGAGGTATTTAGTGTCCTAGGTCAGCATCTGGGTATTTAGTGTCCTAGGTCAGCATCCAGGTATTTAGTGTCCTAGGTCAGCGTCGAGGTATTTAGTGTCCTCGGTCAGCATCTGGGTATTTAGTGTCCTAGGTCAGCATCTGGGTATTTAGTGTCCTAGGTCAGCATCTAGGTATTTAGTGTCCTAGGTCAGCATCTAGGTATTTAGTGTCCTAGGTCAGCGTCTAGGTATTTAGTGTCCTAGGTCAGCATCTGGGTATTTAGTGTCCTAGGTCAGCGTCTAGGTATTTAGTGTCCTAGGTCAGCATCTGGGTATTTAGTGTCCTAGGTCAGCATCTGGGTATTTAGTGTCCTAGGTCAGCATCTGGGTATTTAGTGTCCTAGGTCAGCGTCAAGGTATTTAGTGTCCTAGGTCAGCATCTGGGTATTTAGTGTCCTAGGTCAGCGTCTAGGTATTTAGTGTCCTAGGTCAGCATCTGGGTATTTAGTGTCCTAGGTCAGCATCTGGGTATTTAGTGTCCTAGGTCAGCATCTGAGTATTTAGTGTCCTAGGTCAGCATCTGGGTATTTAGTGTCCTAAGTCAGCATCCAGGTATTTAGTGTCCTAGGTCAGCATCCAGGTATTTAGTGTCCTAGGTCAGCATCTGGGTATTTAGTGTCCTAGGTCAGCATCTGGGTATTTAGTGTCCTAAGTCAGCGTCTAGGTATTTAGTGTCCTAAGTCAGCGTCTGAGTATTTAGTGTCTTAGGTTAGCATCTGGGTATTTAGTGTCCTAGGTCAGCATCTAGGTATTTAGTGTCCTAGGCCAGCATCTGGGTATTTAGTGTCCTAGGTCAGTGTCTCGGTTTTGTGTCCTAGTCAGCGTCTAGGTATTTAGTGTCTGTCCTAGGTCAGCATCTGGGTATTTAGTGTCCTAGGTCAGCATCTAGGTATTTAGTGTCCTAGGTCAGCGTCTGGGTATTTAGTGTTTTAGGTCAGCATCTGAGTATTTAGTGTCCTAGGTCAGCATCTAGGTATTTAGTGTCCTAGGTCAGCATCTGGGTATTTAGTGTCCTAGGTCAGCGTCTGGGTATTTAGTGTCCTAGGTCAGCGTCTGGGTATTTAGTGTCTTAGGTCAGCATCTGAGTATTTAGTGTCTTAGGTCAGCGTCTGAGTATTTAGTGTCCTAGGTCAGCATCTGGGTATTTAGTGTCTTAGGTCAGCATCTGGGTATTTAGTGTCCTAAGTCAGCATATGGGTATTTAGTGTCCTAGTTCAGCGTCTAGGTATTTAGTGTCCTAGGTCAGCGTCTGGGTATTTAGTGTCCTAGGTCAGCGTCTGAGTATTTAGTGTCCTAGGTCAGCATCTGGGTATTTAGTGTCCTAGGTCAGCATCTGGGTATTTAGTGTCCTAAGTCAGCATCTGGGTATTTAGTGTCCTAGGTCAGCGTCTAGGTATTTAGTGTCCTAGGTCAGCGTCTGGGTATTTACTGTCCTAGGTCAGCGTCTGAGTATTTAGTGTCTTAGGTCAGCATCTGGGTATTTAGTGTCCTAGGTCAGCGTCTGAGTATTTAGTGTCCTAGATCAGCATCTGAGTATTTAGTGTCCTAGGTCAGCATCTGGGTATTTAGTGTCGTAAGTCAGCATCTGGGTATTTAGTGTCCTAGGTCAGCATCTGGGTATTTAGTGTCCTAGGTCAGCGTCTAGGTATTTAGTGTCCTAGGTCAGCATCTGGGTATTTAGTGTCGTAAGTCAGCATCTGGGTATTTAGTGTCCTAGGTCAGCATCTGGGTATTTAGTGTCTTAGGTCAGCGTCTAGGTATTTAGTGTCCTAGGTCAGCATCTGGGTATTTAGTGTCCTAGGTCAGCGTCTGGGTATTTAGTGTCGTAAGTCAGCATCTGGGTATTTAGTGTCCTAGGTCAGCATCTGGGTATTTAGTGTCCTAGGTCAGCGTCTAGGTATTTAGTGTCCTAGGTCAGCATCTGGGTATTTAGTGTCCTAGGTCAGCGTCTAGGTATTTAGTGTCCTAGGTCAGCATCTGGGTATTTAGTGTCCTAAGTCAGCGTCTGGGTATTTAGTGTCCTAAGTCAGCATCTGGGTATTTAGTGTCCTAGGTCAGCGTCTAGGTATTTAGTGTCCTAGGTCAGCATCTGGGTATTTAGTGTCCTAGGTCAGCATCTGGGTATTTAGTGTCCTAGGTCAGCATCTGGGTATTTAGTGTCCTAGGTCAGCATCTGGGTATTTAGTGTCCTAAGTCAGCATCTAGGTATTTTGTGTCCTAGGTCAGCATCTGGGTATTTAGTGTCCTAGGTCAGCATCTGAGTGTTTAGTGTCCTAGGTCAGCATCTGGGTATTTAGTGTCCTAAGTCAGCATCCAGGTATTTAGTGTCCTAGGTCAGCATCCAGGTATTTAGTGTCCTAGGTCAGCATCTGGGTATTTAGTGTCCTAGGGCAGCATCTGGGTATTTAGTGTCCTAGGTCAGCATCTGGGTATTTAGTGTCCTAGGTCAGTGTCTGAGTTTTTGTGTCCTAGTCAGCGTCTAGGTATTTAGTGTCCTAGGTCAGCGTCTGAGTATTTAGTGTCCTAGGCCAGCATCTGGGTATTTAGTGTCCTAGGTCAGTGTCTGGGTATTTAGTATCCTAGGTCAGCGTCTGGGTATTTAGTGTCCTAGGTCAGCGTCTGAGTATTTAGTGTCTTAGCTCAGCGTCTGAGTATTTAGTGTCTTAGCTCAGCGTCTGAGTATTTAGTGTCCTAGGTCAGCGTCTGGGTATTTAGTATCCTAGGTCAGCGTCTGGGTATTTAGTGTCCTAGGTCAGCGTCTGAGTATTTAGTGTCTTAGGTCAGCGTCTGGGTATGTAGTGTCCTAAGTCAGCATCTGGGTATTTAGTGTCCTAGGTCAGCGTCTAGGTATTTAGTGTCCTCGGTCAGCGTCTGGGTATTTAGTGTCCTAGGTCAGCGTCTGAGTATTTAGTGTCTTAGGTCAGCATCTGGGTATTTAGTGTCCTAAGTCAGCATCTGGGTATTTAGTGTCCTAAGTCAGCATCTGGGTATTTAGTGTCCTAGGTCAGCGTCTGAGTATTTAGTGTCTTAGGTCAGCATCTGGGTATTTAGTGTCCTAAGTTAGCATCTGGGTATTTAGTGTCCTAGGTCAGCATCTGGGTATTTAGTGTCTTAGGTCAGCGTCTGGGTATTTAGTGTCGTAAGTCAGCATCTGGGTATTTAGTGTCCTAGGTCAGCGTCTAGGTATTTAGTGTCCTAAGTCAGCATCTGAGTATTTAGTGTCTTAGGTCAGCATCTGAGTATTTAGTGTCTTAGGTCAGCGTCTGGGTATTTAGTGTCCTAAGTCAGCATCTGGGTATTTAGTGTCTTAGGTCAGCGTCTAGGTATTTAGTGTCCTAAGTCAGCATCTGAGTATTTAGTGTCTTAGGTCAGCGTCTAGGTATTTAGTGTCCTAAGTCAGCATCTGGGTATTTAGTGTCCTAGGTCAGCATCTGGGTATTTAGTGTCCTAGGTCAGCATCCAGGTATTTAGTGCCCTAGGTCAGCATCCAGGTATTTAGTGCCCTAGGTCAGCATCTGGGTATTTAGTGTCCTAGGTCAGCATCCAGGTATTTAGTGCCCTAGGTCAGCGTCTAGGTATTTAGTGTCCTAGGTCAGCATCTGGGTATTTAGTGTCCTAGGTCAGCATCTGGGTATTTAGTGTCCTAGGTCAGCATCTAGGTATTTAGTGTCCTAGGTCAGCATCTAGGTATTTAGTGTCCTAGGTCAGCATCTGGGTATTTAGTGTCCTAGGTCAGCATCTGGGTATTTAGTGTCCTAGGTCAGCATCTAGGTATTTAGTGTCCTAGGTCAGCATCTAGGTATTTAGTGTCCTAGGTCAGCATCTGGGTATTTAGTGTCCTAGGTCAGCATCTGGGTATTTAGTGTCCTAGGTCAGCATCTGGGTATTTAGTGTCCTAGGTCAGCATCCAGGTATTTAGTGTCCTAGGTCAGCATCTAGGTATTTAGTGTCCTAGGTCAGCATCTGGGTATTTAGTGTCCTAGGCCAGCATCTGGGTATTTAGTGTCCTAGGTCAGCGTCTGGGTATTTAGTGTCCTAGGTCAGCGTCTGGGTATTTAGTGTCCTAGGTCAGCATCTGGGTATTTAGTGTCCTAGGTCAGCGTCTGGGTATTTAGTGTCCTAGGTCAGCGTCTGGGTATTTAGTGTCCTAGGTCAGCATCTGGGTATTTAGTGTCCTAGGTCAGCATCTGGGTATTTAGTGTCCTAGGTCAGCGTCTGAGTATTTAGTGTCCTAGGTCAGCGTCTGAGTATTTAGTGTCTTAGCTCAGCGTCTGAGTATTTAGTGTCCTAGGTCAGCATCTGGGTATTTAGTATCCTAGGTCAGCGTCTGGGTATTTAGTGTCCTAAGTCAGCATCTGGGTATTTAGTGTCCTAGGTCAGCGTCTAGGTATTTAGTGTCCTAGGTCAGCGTCTGGGTATTTAGTGTCCTAGGTCAGCGTCTGAGTATTTAGTGTCTTAGGTCAGCATCTGGGTATTTAGTGTCCTAGGTCAGCGTCTAGGTATTTAGTGTCCTAGGTCAGCGTCTGAGTATTTAGTGTCCTAGGTCAGCGTCTGAGTATTTAGTGTCCTAGGTCAGCGTCTGAGTATTTAGTGTCTTAGGTCAGCATCTGAGTATTTAGTGTCTTAGGTCAGCGTCTAGGTATTTAGTGTCGTAAGTCAGCATCTGGGTATTTAGTGTCCTAGGTCAGCGTCTAGGTATTTAGTGTCCTAAGTCAGCATCTGAGTATTTAGTGTCTTAGGTTAGCATCTGGGTATTTAGTGTCCTAGGTCAGCGTCTAGGTATTTAGTGTCCTAGATCAGCATCTGGGTATTTAGTGTCCTAGGTCAGCATCTGGGTATTTAGTGTCCTAGGTCAGCATCCAGGTATTTAGTGCCCTAGGTCAGCGTCTAGGTATTTAGTGTCCTAGGTCAGCATCTGGGTATTTAGTGTCCTAGGTCAGCATCTGGGTATTTAGTGTCCTAGGTCAGCATCTAGGTATTCAGTGTCCTAGGTCAGCATCTGGGTATTTAGTGTCCTAGGTCAGCGTCTGGGTATTTAGTGTCCTAGGTCAGCATCTGGGTATTTAGTGTCCTAGGTCAGCATCCAGGTATTTAGTGTCCTAGGTCAGCATCTAGGTATTTAGTGTCCTAGCTCAGCATCTGGGTATTTAGTGTCCTAGGTCAGCATCTGGGTATTTAGTGTCCTAGGTCAGCATCCAGGTATTTAGTGTCCTAGGTCAGCGTCTAGGTATTTAGTGTCCTAGGTCAGCATCTGGGTATTTAGTGTCCTAGGTCAGCATCTGGGTATTTAGTGTCCTAGGTCAGCATCTGGGTATTTAGTGTCCTAGGTCAGCGTCTGGGTATTTAGTGTCCTAGGTCAGCGTCTGAGTATTTAGTGTCTTAGGTCAGCGTCTGGGTATTTAGCGTCCTAAGTCAGCATCTGGGTATTTAGTGTCCTAGGTCAGCGTCTGAGTATTTAGTGTCTTAGGTCAGCATCTGGGTATTTAGTGTCCTAGGTCAGCGTCTAGGTATTTAGTGTCCTAGGTCAGCGTCTGAGTATTTAGTGTCCTAGGTCAGCATCTGGGTATTTAGTGTCCTAGGTCAGCGTCTAGGTATTTAGTGTCCTAGGTCAGCATCTGGGTATTTAGTGTCCTAGGTCAGCGTCTAGGTATTTAGTGTCCTAGGTCAGCATCTGGGTATTTAGTGTCCTAGGTCAGCGTCTAGGTATTTAGTGTCCTAGGTCAGCATCTGGGTATTTAGTGTCCTAGGTCAGCGTCTGGGTATTTAGTGTCCTAGGTCAGCGTCTGAGTATTTAGTGTCTTAGGTCAGCGTCTGGGTATTTAGCGTCCTAAGTCAGCATCTGGGTATTTAGTGTCCTAGGTCAGCGTCTGAGTATTTAGTGTCTTAGGTCAGCATCTGGGTATTTAGTGTCCTAGGTCAGCGTCTAGGTATTTAGTGTCCTAGGTCAGCATCTGGGTATTTAGTGTCCTAGGTCAGCATCTGGGTATTTAGTGTCCTAGGTCAGCATCTAGGTATTTAGTGTCCTAGGTCAGCATCTGGGTATTTAGTGTCCTAGGTCAGCGTCTGGGTATTTAGTGTCCTAGGTCAGCATCTGGGTATTTAGTGTCCTAGGTCAGCATCCAGGTATTTAGTGTCCTAGGTCAGCGTCCAGGTATTTAGTGTCCTAGGTCAGCGTCTAGGTATTTAGTGTCCTAGGTCAGCATCTGGGTATTTAGTGTCCTAGGTCAGCATCTGGGTATTTAGTGTCCTAGGTCAGCGTCTGGGTATTTAGTGTCCTAGGTCAGCGTCTGGGTATTTAGTGTCCTAGGTCAGCGTCTGAGTATTTAGTGTCCTAGGTCAGCATCTGGGTATTTAGTGTCCTAGGTCAGCATCCAGGTATTTAGTGCCCTAGGTCAGCGTCTAGGTATTTAGTGTCTTAGGCCAGCGTCTAGGTATTTAGTGTCTTAGGTCAGCGTCTGAGTATTTAGTGTCCTAGGTCAGCATCTGGGTATTTAGTGTCCTAGGTCAGCATCTGGGTATTTAGTGTCCTAGGTCAGCGTCGAGGTATTTAGTGTCCTAGGTCAGCGTCGAGGTATTTAGTGTCCTAGGTCAGCATCTGGGTATTTAGTGTCCTAGGTCAGCATCCAGGTATTTAGTGTCCTAGGTCAGCGTCGAGGTATTTAGTGTCCTCGGTCAGCATCTGGGTATTTAGTGTCCTAGGTCAGCATCTGGGTATTTAGTGTCCTAGGTCAGCATCCAGGTATTTAGTGCCCTAGGTCAGCGTCTAGGTATTTAGTGTCCTAGGTCAGCATCTGGGTATTTAGTGTCCTAGGTCAGCATCTGGGTATTTAGTGTCCTAGGTCAGCATCTGGGTATTTAGTGTCCTAGGTCAGCATCTAGGTATTTAGTGTCCTAGGTCAGCATCTGGGTATTTAGTGTCCTAGGTCAGCGTCTGGGTATTTAGTGTCCTAGGTCAGCATCTGGGTATTTAGTGTCCTAGGTCAGCATCCAGGTATTTAGTGTCCTAGGTCAGCATCTAGGTATTTAGTGTCCTAGGTCAGCATCTGGGTATTTAGTGTCCTAGGCCAGCATCTAGGTATTTAGTGTCTTAGGTCAGCGTCTAGGTATTTAGTATCCTAGGTCAGCATCTAGGTATTTAGTGTCCTAGGTCAGCATCTAGGTATTTAGTGTCCTAGGTCAGCGTCTGGGTATTTAGTGTCCTAGGTCAGCGTCTGAGTATTTAGTGTCCTAGGTCAGCATCTAGGTATTTAGTGTCCTAGGTCAGCATCTGGGTATTTAGTGTCCTAGGTCAGCATCTAGGTATTTAGTGTCCTAGGTCAGCATCTGGGTATTTAGTGTCTTAGGTCAGCGTCTGAGTATTTAGTGTCCTAGGTCAGCATCTAGGTATTTAGTGTCCTAGGTCAGCATCTGGGTATTTAGTGTCCTAGGTCAGCATCTAGGTATTTAGTGTCCTAGGTCAGCATCTGGGTATTTAGTGTCCTAGGTCAACGTCTGGGTATTTAGTGTCCTAGGTCAGCGTCTGGGTATTTAGTGTCCTAGGTCAGCGTCTGAGTATTTAGTGTCCTAGGTCAGCATCTAGGTATTTAGTGTCCTAGGTCAGCATCTGGGTATTTAGTGTCTTAGGTCAGCGTCTGAGTATTTAGTGTCCTAGGTCAGCATCCAGGTATTTAGTGTCTTAGGTCAGCGTCTGAGTATTTAGTGTCCTAGGTCAGCATCTGGGTATTTAGTGTCTTAGGTCAGCATCTGGGTATTTAGTGTCTTAGGTCAGCATCTGAGTATTTAGTGTCCTAGGTCAGCATCTGGGTATTTAGTGTCTTAGGTCAGCGTCTGAGTATTTAGTGTCCTAGGTCAGCATCTAGGTATTTAGTGTCCTAGGTCAGCATCTGGGTATTTAGTGTCCTAGGTCAGCATCTGGGTATTTAGTGTCCTAGGTCAGCATCTAGGTATTTAGTGTCCTAGGTCAGCATCTGGGTATTTAGTGTCCTAGGTCAGCGTCTGGGTATTTAGTGTCCTAGGTCAGCGTCTGGGTATTTAGTGTCCTAGGTCAGCATCTGGGTATTTAGTGTCTTAGGTCAGCGTCTGAGTATTTAGTGTCCTAGGTCAGCATCTAGGTATTTAGTGTCCTAGGTCAGCATCTGGGTATTTAGTGTCCTAGGTCAGCATCTGGGTATTTAGTGTCCTAGGTCAGCATCCAGGTATTTAGTGTCCTAGGTCAGCGTCCAGGTATTTAGTGTCCTAGGTCAGCGTCTATGTATTTAGTGTCCTAGGTCAGCGTCTGGGTATTTAGTGTCCTAGGTCAGCATCTGGGTATTTAGTGTCCTAGGTCAGCGTCTGGGTATTTAGTGTCCTAGGTCAGCGTCTGGGTATTTAGTGTCCTAGGTCAGCGTCTAAGTATTTAGTGTCCTAGGTCAGCGTCTGAGTATTTAGTGTCTTAGCTCAGCGTCTGAGTATTTAGTGTCCTAGGTCAGCATCTGGGTATTTAGTATCCTAGGTCAGCGTCTGGGTATTTAGTGTCCTAAGTCAGCATCTGGGTATTTAGTGTCCTAGGTCAGCGTCTAGGTATTTAGTGTCCTAGGTCAGCGTCTGGGTATTTAGTGTCCTAGGTCAGCGTCTGAGTATTTAGTGTCTTAGGTCAGCATCTGGGTATTTAGTGTCCTAGGTCAGCGTCTAGGTATTTAGTGTCCTAGGTCAGCGTCTGAGTATTTAGTGTCCTAGGTCAGCGTCTGAGTATTTAGCGTCCTAGGTCAGCGTCTGAGTATTTAGTGTCTTAGGTCAGCATCTGAGTATTTAGTGTCTTAGGTCAGCGTCTGGGTATTTAGTGTCGTAAGTCAGCATCTGGGTATTTAGTGTCCTAGGTCAGCGTCTAGGTATTTAGTGTCCTAAGTCAGCATCTGAGTATTTAGTGTCTTAGGTTAGCATCTGGGTATTTAGTGTCCTAGGTCAGCATCTGGGTATTTAGTGTCCTAGGTCAGCATCCAGGTATTTAGTGCCCTAGGTCAGCGTCTAGGTATTTAGTGTCCTAGGTCAGCATCTGGGTATTTAGTGTCCTAGGTCAGCATCTGGGTATTTAGTGTCCTAGGTCAGCATCTAGGTATTTAGTGTCCTAGGTCAGCATCTGGGTATTTAGTGTCCTAGGTCAGCGTCTGGGTATTTAGTGTCCTAGGTCAGCATCTGGGTATTTAGTGTCCTAGGTCTGCATCCAGGTATTTAGTGTCCTAGGTCAGCATCTAGGTATTTAGTGTCCTAGCTCAGCATCTGGGTATTTAGTGTCCTAGGTCAGCATCTGGGTATTTAGTGTCCTAGGTCAGCATCCAGGTATTTAGTGTCCTAGGTCAGCGTCTAGGTATTTAGTGTCCTCGGTCAGCATCTGGGTATTTAGTGTCCTAGGTCAGCATCTAGGTATTTAGTGTCTTAGGTCAGCGTCTGGGTATTTAGCGTCCTAAGTCAGCATCTGGGTATTTAGTGTCCTAGGTCAGCGTCTGGGTATTTAGTGTCCTAGGTCAGCGTCTGAGTATTTAGTGTCTTAGGTCAGCATCTGGGTATTTAGTGTCCTAGGTCAGCGTCTGGGTATTTAGTGTCCTAGGTCAGCGTCTGAGTATTTAGTGTCCTAGGTCAGCATCTGGGTATTTAGTGTCCTAGGTCAGCATCTGGGTATTTAGTGTCCTAGGTCAGCATCCAGGTATTTAGTGTCCTAGGTCAGCGTCTAGGTATTTAGTGTCCTAGGTCAGCATCTGGGTATTTAGTGTCCTAGGTCAGCATCTGGGTATTTAGTGTCCTAGGTCAGCATCTAGGTATTTAGTGTCCTAGGTCAGCATCTGGGTATTTAGTGTCCTAGGTCAGCGTCTGGGTATTTAGTGTCCTAGGTCAGCATCTGGCTATTTAGTGTCCTAGGTCAGCATCCAGGTATTTAGTGTCCTAGGTCAGCGTCTAGGTATTTAGTGTCCTAGGTCAGCATCTGGGTATTTAGTGTCCTAGGTCAGCATCTGGGTATTTAGTGTCCTAGGTCAGCGTCTGGGTATTTAGTGTCCTAGGTCAGCGTCTGGGTATTTAGTGTCCTAGGTCAGCGTCTGAGTATTTAGTGTCCTAGGTCAGCGTCTGAGTATTTAGTGTCTTAGCTCAGCATCTGGGTATTTAGTGTCCTAGGTCAGCATCTGGGTATTTAGTGTCTTAGGCCAGCGTCTAGGTATTTAGTGTCTTAGGTCAGCGTCTGAGTATTTAGTGTCCTAGGTCAGCATCTGGGTATTTAGTGTCCTAGGTCAGCATCTGGGTATTTAGTGTCCTAGGTCAGCGTCGAGGTATTTAGTGTCCTAGGTCAGCGTCGAGGTATTTAGTGTCCTAGGTCAGCATCTGGGTATTTAGTGTCCTAGGTCAGCATCCAGGTATTTAGTGTCCTAGGTCAGCGTCGAGGTATTTAGTGTCCTCGGTCAGCATCTGGGTATTTAGTGTCCTAGGTCAGCATCTGGGTATTTAGTGTCCTAGGTCAGCATCTAGGTATTTAGTGTCCTAGGTCAGCGTCTAGGTATTTAGTGTCCTAGGTCAGCGTCTAGGTATTTAGTGTCCTAGGTCAGCATCTGGGTATTTAGTGTCCTAGGTCAGCGTCTAGGTATTTAGTGTCCTAGGTCAGCATCTGGGTATTTAGTGTCCTAGGTCAGCATCTGGGTATTTAGTGTCCTAGGTCAGCATCTGGGTATTTAGTGTCCTAGGTCAGCGTCAAGGTATTTAGTGTCCTAGGTCAGCATCTGGGTATTTAGTGTCCTAGGTCAGCGTCTAGGTATTTAGTGTCCTAGGTCAGCATCTGGGTATTTAGTGTCCTAGGTCAGCATCTGGGTATTTAGTGTCCTAGGTCAGCATCTGAGTATTTAGTGTCCTAGGTCAGCATCTGGGTATTTAGTGTCCTAAGTCAGCATCCAGGGATTTAGTGTCCTAGGTCAGCATCCAGGTATTTAGTGTCCTAGGTCAGCATCTGGGTATTTAGTGTCCTAGGTCAGCATCTGGGTATTTAGTGTCCTAAGTCAGCGTCTAGGTATTTAGTGTCCTAAGTCAGCGTCTGAGTATTTAGTGTCTTAGGTTAGCATCTGGGTATTTAGTGTCCTAGGTCAGCATCTAGGTATTTAGTGTCCTAGGCCAGCATCTGGGTATTTAGTGTCCTAGGTCAGTGTCTCGGTTTTGTGTCCTAGTCAGCGTCTAGGTATTTAGTGTCTGTCCTAGGTCAGCATCTGGGTATTTAGTGTCCTAGGTCAGCATCTAGGTATTTAGTGTCCTAGGTCAGCGTCTGGGTATTTAGTGTTTTAGGTCAGCGTCTGAGTATTTAGTGTCCTAGGTCAGCATCTAGGTATTTAGTGTCCTAGGTCAGCATCTGGGTATTTAGTGTCCTAGGTCAGCGTCTGGGTATTTAGTGTCCTAGGTCAGCGTCTGGGTATTTAGTGTCTTAGGTCAGCATCTGAGTATTTAGTGTCTTAGGTCAGCGTCTGAGTATTTAGTGTCCTAGGTCAGCATCTGGGTATTTAGTGTCTTAGGTCAGCATCTGGGTATTTAGTGTCCTAAGTCAGCATGTGGGTATTTAGTGTCCTAGTTCAGCGTCTAGGTATTTAGTGTCCTAGGTCAGCGTCTGGGTATTTAGTGTCCTAGGTCAGCGTCTGAGTATTTAGTGTCCTAGGTCAGCATCTGGGTATTTAGTGTCCTAGGTCAGCATCTGGGTATTTAGTGTCCTAAGTCAGCATCTGGGTATTTAGTGTCCTAGGTCAGCGTCTAGGTATTTAGTGTCCTAGGTCAGCGTCTGGGTATTTACTGTCCTAGGTCAGCGTCTGAGTATTTAGTGTCTTAGGTCAGCATCTGGGTATTTAGTGTCCTAGGTCAGCGTCTGAGTATTTAGTGTCCTAGATCAGCATCTGAGTATTTAGTGTCCTAGGTCAGCATCTGGGTATTTAGTGTCGTAAGTCAGCATCTGGGTATTTAGTGTCCTAGGTCAGCATCTGGGTATTTAGTGTCCTAGGTCAGCGTCTAGGTATTTAGTGTCCTAGGTCAGCATCTGGGTATTTAGTGTCGTAAGTCAGCATCTGGGTATTTAGTGTCCTAGGTCAGCATCTGGGTATTTAGTGTCCTAGGTCAGCGTCTAGGTATTTAGTGTCCTAGGTCAGCATCTGGGTATTTAGTGTCCTAGGTCAGCGTCTGGGTATTTAGTGTCGTAAGTCAGCATCTGGGTATTTAGTGTCCTAGGTCAGCATCTGGGTATTTAGTGTCCTAGGTCAGCGTCTAGGTATATAGTGTCCTAGGTCAGCATCTGGGTATTTAGTGTCCTAGGTCAGCGTCTAGGTATTTAGTGTCCTAGGTCAGCATCTGGGTATTTAGTGTCCTAAGTCAGCGTCTGGGTATTTAGTGTCCTAAGTCAGTATCTGGGTATTTAGTGTCCTAGGTCAGCGTCTAGGTATTTAGTGTCCTAGGTCAGCATCTGGGTATTTAGTGTCCTAGGTCAGCATCTGGGTATTTAGTGTCCTAGGTCAGCATCTGGGTATTTAGTGTCCTAGGTCAGCATCTGGGTATTTAGTGTCCTAAGTCAGCATCTAGGTATTTTGTGTCCTAGGTCAGCATCTGGGTATTTAGTGTCCTAGGTCAGCATCTGAGTGTTTAGTGTCCTAGGTCAGCATCTGGGTATTTAGTGTCCTAAGTCAGCATCCAGGTATTTAGTGTCCTAGGTCAGCATCCAGGTATTTAGTGTCCTAGGTCAGCATCTGGGTATTTAGTGTCCTAGGGCAGCATCTGGGTATTTAGTGTCCTAGGTCAGCATCTGGGTATTTAGTGTCCTAGGTCAGTGTCTGAGTTTTTTTGTCCTAGTCAGCGTCTAGGTATTTAGTGTCCTAGGTCAGCGTCTGAGTATTTAGTGTCCTAGGCCAGCATCTGGGTATTTAGTGTCCTAGGTCAGTGTCTGAGTTTTTGTGTCCTAGTCAGCGTCTAGGTATTTAGTGTCCTAGGTCAGCGTCTGAGTATTTAGTGTCCTAGGTCAGTGTCTCGGTTTTTGTGTCCTAGTCAGCGTCTAGGTATTTAGTGTCTGTCCTAGGTCAGCGTCTAGGTATTTAGTGTCCTAGGTCAGCATCTAGGTATTTAGTGTCCTAGGTCAGCGTCTGGGTATTTAGTGTCCTAGGTCAGCATCTAGGTATTTAGTGTCCTAAGTCAGCGTCTGAGTATTTAGTGTTTTAGGTCAGCGTCTGAGTATTTAGTGTTTTAGGTCAGCGTCTGAGTATTTAGTGTCCTAGGTCAGCATCTGGGTATTTAGTGTCCTAGGTCAGCGTCTGGGTATTTAGTGTCCTAGGTCAGCGTCTGAGTATTTAGTGTCCTAGGTCAGCATCTAGGTATTTAGTGTCGTAGGTCAGCATCTGGGTATTTAGTGTCCTAGGTCAGCGTCTGGGTATTTAGTGTCCTAAGTCAGCATCTAGGTATTTTGTGTCCTAGGTCAGCATCCAGGTATTTAGTGTCCTAGGTCAGCATCCAGGTATTTAGTGTCCTAGGTCAGCATCTGGGTATTTAGTGTCCTAGGTCAGCATCTGGGTATTTAGTGTCCTAGGTCAGCATCTAGGTATTTAGTGTCCTAAGTCAGCGTCTAGGTATTTAGTGTCCTAAGTCAGCGTCTGAGTATTTAGTGTCTTAGGTTAGCATCTGGGTATTTAGTGTCCTAGGTCAGCATCTAGGTATTTAGTGTCCTAGGTCAGCGTCTGGGTATTTAGTGTTTTAGGTCAGCATCTGGGTATTTAGTGTCCTAGGTCAGCATCTAGGTATTTAGTGTCCTAGGTCAGCATCTGGGTATTTAGTGTCCTAGGTCAGCGTCTGGGTATTTAGTGTCCTAGGTCAGCGTCTAGGTATTTAGTGTCCTAGGTCAGCGTCTGGGTATTTACTGTCCTAGGTCAGCGTCTGAGTATTTAGTGTCTTAGGTCAGCATCTGGGTATTTACTGTCCTAGGTCAGCGTCTGAGTATTTAGTGTCCTAGATCAGCATCTGGGTATTTAGTGTCCTAGGTCAGCGTCTGAGTATTTAGTGTCCTAGATCAGCATCTGGGTATTTAGTGTCGTAAGTCAGCATCTGGGTATTTAGTGTCCTAGGTCAGCATCTAGGTATTTAGTGTCCTAGGTCAGCGTCTAGGTATTTAGTGTCCTAGGTCAGCATCTGGGTATTTAGTGTCCTAGGTCAGCGTCTAGGTATTTAGTGTCCTAGGTCAGCATCTGGGTATTTAGTGTCCTAGGTCAGCGTCTAGGTATTTAGTGTCCTAGGTCAGCATCTGGGTATTTAGTGTCCTAAGTCAGCGTCTAGGTATTTAGTGTCCTAAGTCAGCATCTGGGTATTTAGTCTCCTAGGTCAGCGTCTAGGTATTTAGTGTCCTAGGTCAGCATCTAGGTATTTAGTGTCCTAGGTCAGCATCTGGGTATTTAGTGTCCTAGGTCAGCATCTGAGTATTTAGTGTCCTAGGTCAGCATCTGGGTATTTAGTGTCCTAAGTCAGCATCTAGGTATTTTGTGTCCTAGGTCAGCATCCAGGTATTTTGTGTCCTAGGTCAGCATCCAGGTATTTAGTGTCCTAGGTCAGCATCTGGGTATTTAGTGTCCTAGGTCAGCATCTGGGTATTTAGTGTCCTAGGTCAGCATCTAGGTATTTAGTGTCCTAGGTCAGCGTCTGAGTATTTAGTGTCCTTGGTCAGCGTCTAGGTATTTAGTGTCCTAGGCCAGCATCTGGGTATTTAGTGTCCTAGGTCAGTGTCTGGGTTTTTGTGTCCTAGTCAGCGTCTAGGTATTTAGTGTCCTAGGTCAGCGTCTGAGTATTTAGTGTCCTAGGTCAGCATCTAGGTATTTAGTGTCCTAGGTCAGCATCTGGGTATTTAGTGTCCTAGGTCAGCGTCTGGGTATTTAGTGTCCTAGGTCAGCGTCTGGGTATTTAGTGTCTTAGGTCAGCATCTGAGTATTTAGTGTCTTAGGTCAGCGTCTGAGTATTTAGTGTCCTAGGTCAGCATCTGGGTATTTAGTGTCTTAGGTCAGCATCTGGGTATTTAGTGTCCTAAGTCAGCATGTGGGTATTTAGTGTCCTAGTTCAGCGTCTAGGTATTTAGTGTCCTAGGTCAGCGTCTGGGTATTTAGTGTCCTAGGTCAGCGTCTGAGTATTTAGTGTCCTAGGTCAGCATCTGGGTATTTAGTGTCCTAGGTCAGCATCTGGGTATTTAGTGTCCTAAGTCAGCATCTGGGTATTTAGTGTCCTAGGTCAGCGTCTAGGTATTTAGTGTCCTAGGTCAGCGTCTGGGTATTTACTGTCCTAGGTCAGCGTCTGAGTATTTAGTGTCTTAGGTCAGCATCTGGGTATTTAGTGTCCTAGGTCAGCGTCTGAGTATTTAGTGTCTTAGGTTAGCATCTGGGTATTTAGTGTCCTAGGTCAGCATCTGGGTATTTAGTGTCCTAGGTCAGCATCCAGGTATTTAGTGCCCTAGGTCAGCGTCTAGGTATTTAGTGTCCTAGGTCAGCATCTGGGTATTTAGTGTCCTAGGTCAGCATCTGGGTATTTAGTGTCCTAGGTCAGCATCTAGGTATTTAGTGTCCTAGGTCAGCATCTGGGTATTTAGTGTCCTAGGTCAGCGTCTGGGTATTTAGTGTCCTAGGTCAGCATCTGGGTATTTAGTGTCCTAGGTCTGCATCCAGGTATTTAGTGTCCTAGGTCAGCATCTAGGTATTTAGTGTCCTAGCTCAGCATCTAGGTATTTAGTGTCCTAGCTCAGCATCTGGGTATTTAGTGTCCTAGGTCAGCATCCAGGTATTTAGTGTCCTAGGTCAGCGTCTAGGTATTTAGTGTCCTCGGTCAGCATCTGGGTATTTAGTGTCCTAGGTCAGCATCTAGGTATTTAGTGTCTTAGGTCAGCGTCTGGGTATTTAGCGTCCTAAGTCAGCATCTGGGTATTTAGTGTCCTAGGTCAGCGTCTGGGTATTTAGTGTCCTAGGTCAGCGTCTGAGTATTTAGTGTCTTAGGTCAGCATCTGGGTATTTAGTGTCCTAGGTCAGCGTCTGGGTATTTAGTGTCCTAGGTCAGCGTCTGAGTATTTAGTGTCCTAGGTCAGCATCTGGGTATTTAGTGTCCTAGGTCAGCATCTGGGTATTTAGTGTCCTAGGTCAGCATCCAGGTATTTAGTGTCCTAGGTCAGCGTCTAGGTATTTAGTGTCCTAGGTCAGCATCTGGGTATTTAGTGTCCTAGGTCAGCATCTGGGTATTTAGTGTCCTAGGTCAGCATCTAGGTATTTAGTGTCCTAGGTCAGCATCTGGGTATTTAGTGTTCTAGGTCAGCGTCTGGGTATTTAGTGTCCTAGGTCAGCATCTGGCTATTTAGTGTCCTAGGTCAGCATCCAGGTATTTAGTGTCCTAGGTCAGCGTCTAGGTATTTAGTGTCCTAGGTCAGCATCTGGGTATTTAGTGTCCTAGGTCAGCATCTGGGTATTTAGTGTCCTAGGTCAGCGTCTGGGTATTTAGTGTCCTAGGTCAGCGTCTGGGTATTTAGTGTCCTAGGTCAGCGTCTGAGTATTTAGTGTCCTAGGTCAGCGTCTGAGTATTTAGTGTCTTAGCTCAGCATCTGGGTATTTAGTGTCCTAGGTCAGCATCTGGGTATTTAGTGTCTTAGGCCAGCGTCTAGGTATTTAGTGTCTTAGGTCAGCGTCTGAGTATTTAGTGTCCTAGGTCAGCATCTGGGTATTTAGTGTCCTAGGTCAGCATCTGGGTATTTAGTGTCCTAGGTCAGCGTCGAGGTATTTAGTGTCCTAGGTCAGCGTCGAGGTATTTAGTGTCCTAGGTCAGCATCTGGGTATTTAGTGTCCTAGGTCAGCATCCAGGTATTTAGTGTCCTAGGTCAGCGTCGAGGTATTTAGTGTCCTCGGTCAGCATCTGGGTATTTAGTGTCCTAGGTCAGCATCTGGGTATTTAGTGTCCTAGGTCAGCATCTAGGTATTTAGTGTCCTAGGTCAGCGTCTAGGTATTTAGTGTCCTAGGTCAGCGTCTAGGTATTTAGTGTCCTAGGTCAGCATCTGGGTATTTAGTGTCCTAGGTCAGCGTCTAGGTATTTAGTGTCCTAGGTCAGCATCTGGGTATTTAGTGTCCTAGGTCAGCATCTGGGTATTTAGTGTCCTAGGTCAGCATCTGGGTATTTAGTGTCCTAGGTCAGCGTCAAGGTATTTAGTGTCCTAGGTCAGCATCTGGGTATTTAGTGTCCTAGGTCAGCGTCTAGGTATTTAGTGTCCTAGGTCAGCATCTGGGTATTTAGTGTCCTAGGTCAGCATCTGGGTATTTAGTGTCCTAGGTCAGCATCTGAGTATTTAGTGTCCTAGGTCAGCATCTGGGTATTTAGTGTCCTAAGTCAGCATCCAGGGATTTAGTGTCCTAGGTCAGCATCCAGGTATTTAGTGTCCTAGGTCAGCATCTGGGTATTTAGTGTCCTAGGTCAGCATCTGGGTATTTAGTGTCCTAAGTCAGCGTCTAGGTATTTAGTGTCCTAAGTCAGCGTCTGAGTATTTAGTGTCTTAGGTTAGCATCTGGGTATTTAGTGTCCTAGGTCAGCATCTAGGTATTTAGTGTCCTAGGCCAGCATCTGGGTATTTAGTGTCCTAGGTCAGTGTCTCGGTTTTGTGTCCTAGTCAGCGTCTAGGTATTTAGTGTCTGTCCTAGGTCAGCATCTGGGTATTTAGTGTCCTAGGTCAGCATCTAGGTATTTAGTGTCCTAGGTCAGCGTCTGGGTATTTAGTGTTTTAGGTCAGCGTCTGAGTATTTAGTGTCCTAGGTCAGCATCTAGGTATTTAGTGTCCTAGGTCAGCATCTGGGTATTTAGTGTCCTAGGTCAGCGTCTGGGTATTTAGTGTCCTAGGTCAGCGTCTGGGTATTTAGTGTCTTAGGTCAGCATCTGAGTATTTAGTGTCTTAGGTCAGCGTCTGAGTATTTAGTGTCCTAGGTCAGCATCTGGGTATTTAGTGTCTTAGGTCAGCATCTGGGTATTTAGTGTCCTAAGTCAGCATGTGGGTATTTAGTGTCCTAGTTCAGCGTCTAGGTATTTAGTGTCCTAGGTCAGCGTCTGGGTATTTAGTGTCCTAGGTCAGCGTCTGAGTATTTAGTGTCCTAGGTCAGCATCTGGGTATTTAGTGTCCTAGGTCAGCATCTGGGTATTTAGTGTCCTAAGTCAGCATCTGGGTATTTAGTGTCCTAGGTCAGCGTCTAGGTATTTAGTGTCCTAGGTCAGCGTCTGGGTATTTACTGTCCTAGGTCAGCGTCTGAGTATTTAGTGTCTTAGGTCAGCATCTGGGTATTTAGTGTCCTAGGTCAGCGTCTGAGTATTTAGTGTCCTAGATCAGCATCTGAGTATTTAGTGTCCTAGGTCAGCATCTGGGTATTTAGTGTCGTAAGTCAGCATCTGGGTATTTAGTGTCCTAGGTCAGCATCTGGGTATTTAGTGTCCTAGGTCAGCGTCTAGGTATTTAGTGTCCTAGGTCAGCATCTGGGTATTTAGTGTCGTAAGTCAGCATCTGGGTATTTAGTGTCCTAGGTCAGCATCTGGGTATTTAGTGTCCTAGGTCAGCGTCTAGGTATTTAGTGTCCTAGGTCAGCATCTGGGTATTTAGTGTCCTAGGTCAGCGTCTGGGTATTTAGTGTCGTAAGTCAGCATCTGGGTATTTAGTGTCCTAGGTCAGCATCTGGGTATTTAGTGTCCTAGGTCAGCGTCTAGGTATATAGTGTCCTAGGTCAGCATCTGGGTATTTAGTGTCCTAGGTCAGCGTCTAGGTATTTAGTGTCCTAGGTCAGCATCTGGGTATTTAGTGTCCTAAGTCAGCGTCTGGGTATTTAGTGTCCTAAGTCAGTATCTGGGTATTTAGTGTCCTAGGTCAGCGTCTAGGTATTTAGTGTCCTAGGTCAGCATCTGGGTATTTAGTGTCCTAGGTCAGCATCTGGGTATTTAGTGTCCTAGGTCAGCATCTGGGTATTTAGTGTCCTAGGTCAGCATCTGGGTATTTAGTGTCCTAAGTCAGCATCTAGGTATTTTGTGTCCTAGGTCAGCATCTGGGTATTTAGTGTCCTAGGTCAGCATCTGAGTGTTTAGTGTCCTAGGTCAGCATCTGGGTATTTAGTGTCCTAAGTCAGCATCCAGGTATTTAGTGTCCTAGGTCAGCATCCAGGTATTTAGTGTCCTAGGTCAGCATCTGGGTATTTAGTGTCCTAGGGCAGCATCTGGGTATTTAGTGTCCTAGGTCAGCATCTGGGTATTTAGTGTCCTAGGTCAGTGTCTGAGTTTTTTTGTCCTAGT
Organism: Eledone cirrhosa; assembly: GCA_964016885.1. Taxonomy (NCBI): domain Eukaryota; kingdom Metazoa; phylum Mollusca; class Cephalopoda; order Octopoda; family Eledonidae; genus Eledone; species Eledone cirrhosa. The sequence continues at coordinate 333,309,869 of OZ024743.1, forward strand.
CAGCGTCTAGGTATTTAGTGTCCTAGGTCAGCGTCTGAGTATTTAGTGTCCTAGGCCAGCATCTGGGTATTTAGTGTCCTAGGTCAGTGTCTGAGTTTTTGTGTCCTAGTCAGCGTCTAGGTATTTAGTGTCCTAGGTCAGCGTCTGAGTATTTAGTGTCCTAGGTCAGTGTCTCGGTTTTTGTGTCCTAGTCAGCGTCTAGGTATTTAGTGTCTGTCCTAGGTCAGCGTCTAGGTATTTAGTGTCCTAGGTCAGCATCTAGGTATTTAGTGTCCTAGGTCAGCGTCTGGGTATTTAGTGTCCTAGGTCAGCATCTAGGTATTTAGTGTCCTAAGTCAGCGTCTGAGTATTTAGTGTTTTAGGTCAGCGTCTGAGTATTTAGTGTTTTAGGTCAGCGTCTGAGTATTTAGTGTCCTAGGTCAGCATCTGGGTATTTAGTGTCCTAGGTCAGCGTCTGGGTATTTAGTGTCCTAGGTCAGCGTCTGAGTATTTAGTGTCCTAGGTCAGCATCTAGGTATTTAGTGTCGTAGGTCAGCATCTGGGTATTTAGTGTCCTAGGTCAGCGTCTGGGTATTTAGTGTCCTAAGTCAGCATCTAGGTATTTTGTGTCCTAGGTCAGCATCCAGGTATTTAGTGTCCTAGGTCAGCATCCAGGTATTTAGTGTCCTAGGTCAGCATCTGGGTATTTAGTGTCCTAGGTCAGCATCTGGGTATTTAGTGTCCTAGGTCAGCATCTAGGTATTTAGTGTCCTAAGTCAGCGTCTAGGTATTTAGTGTCCTAAGTCAGCGTCTGAGTATTTAGTGTCTTAGGTTAGCATCTGGGTATTTAGTGTCCTAGGTCAGCATCTAGGTATTTAGTGTCCTAGGTCAGCGTCTGGGTATTTAGTGTTTTAGGTCAGCATCTGGGTATTTAGTGTCCTAGGTCAGCATCTAGGTATTTAGTGTCCTAGGTCAGCATCTGGGTATTTAGTGTCCTAGGTCAGCGTCTGGGTATTTAGTGTCCTAGGTCAGCGTCTAGGTATTTAGTGTCCTAGGTCAGCGTCTGGGTATTTACTGTCCTAGGTCAGCGTCTGAGTATTTAGTGTCTTAGGTCAGCATCTGGGTATTTACTGTCCTAGGTCAGCGTCTGAGTATTTAGTGTCCTAGATCAGCATCTGGGTATTTAGTGTCCTAGGTCAGCGTCTGAGTATTTAGTGTCCTAGATCAGCATCTGGGTATTTAGTGTCGTAAGTCAGCATCTGGGTATTTAGTGTCCTAGGTCAGCATCTAGGTATTTAGTGTCCTAGGTCAGCGTCTGAGTATTTAGTGTCCTAGGTCAGCATCTGGGTATTTAGTGTCCTAGGTCAGCGTCTAGGTATTTAGTGTCCTAGGTCAGCATCTGGGTATTTAGTGTCCTAGGTCAGCGTCTAGGTATTTAGTGTCCTAGGTCAGCATCTGGGTATTTAGTGTCCTAAGTCAGCGTCTAGGTATTTAGTGTCCTAAGTCAGCATCTGGGTATTTAGTCTCCTAGGTCAGCGTCTAGGTATTTAGTGTCCTAGGTCAGCATCTAGGTATTTAGTGTCCTAGGTCAGCATCTGGGTATTTAGTGTCCTAGGTCAGCATCTGAGTATTTAGTGTCCTAGGTCAGCATCTGGGTATTTAGTGTCCTAAGTCAGCATCTAGGTATTTTGTGTCCTAGGTCAGCATCCAGGTATTTTGTGTCCTAGGTCAGCATCCAGGTATTTAGTGTCCTAGGTCAGCATCTGGGTATTTAGTGTCCTAGGTCAGCATCTGGGTATTTAGTGTCCTAGGTCAGCATCTAGGTATTTAGTGTCCTAGGTCAGCGTCTGAGTATTTAGTGTCCTTGGTCAGCGTCTAGGTATTTAGTGTCCTAGGCCAGCATCTGGGTATTTAGTGTCCTAGGTCAGTGTCTGGGTTTTTGTGTCCTAGTCAGCGTCTAGGTATTTAGTGTCCTAGGTCAGCGTCTGAGTATTTAGTGTCCTAGGTCAGCATCTAGGTATTTAGTGTCCTAGGTCAGCATCTGGGTATTTAGTGTCCTAGGTCAGCGTCTGGGTATTTAGTGTCCTAGGTCAGCGTCTGGGTATTTAGTGTCTTAGGTCAGCATCTGAGTATTTAGTGTCTTAGGTCAGCGTCTGAGTATTTAGTGTCCTAGGTCAGCATCTGGGTATTTAGTGTCTTAGGTCAGCATCTGGGTATTTAGTGTCCTAAGTCAGCATGTGGGTATTTAGTGTCCTAGTTCAGCGTCTAGGTATTTAGTGTCCTAGGTCAGCGTCTGGGTATTTAGTGTCCTAGGTCAGCGTCTGAGTATTTAGTGTCCTAGGTCAGCATCTGGGTATTTAGTGTCCTAGGTCAGCATCTGGGTATTTAGTGTCCTAAGTCAGCATCTGGGTATTTAGTGTCCTAGGTCAGCGTCTAGGTATTTAGTGTCCTAGGTCAGCGTCTGGGTATTTACTGTCCTAGGTCAGCGTCTGAGTATTTAGTGTCTTAGGTCAGCATCTGGGTATTTAGTGTCCTAGGTCAGCGTCTGAGTATTTAGTGTCCTAGATCAGCATCTGAGTATTTAGTGTCCTAGGTCAGCATCTGGGTATTTAGTGTCGTAAGTCAGCATCTGGGTATTTAGTGTCCTAGGTCAGCATCTGGGTATTTAGTGTCCTAGGTCAGCGTCTAGGTATTTAGTGTCCTAGGTCAGCATCTGGGTATTTAGTGTCGTAAGTCAGCATCTGGGTATTTAGTGTCCTAGGTCAGCATCTGGGTATTTAGTGTCCTAGGTCAGCGTCTAGGTATTTAGTGTCCTAGGTCAGCATCTGGGTATTTAGTGTCCTAGGTCAGCGTCTGGGTATTTAGTGTCGTAAGTCAGCATCTGGGTATTTAGTGTCCTAGGTCAGCATCTGGGTATTTAGTGTCCTAGGTCAGCGTCTAGGTATATAGTGTCCTAGGTCAGCATCTGGGTATTTAGTGTCCTAGGTCAGCGTCTAGGTATTTAGTGTCCTAGGTCAGCATCTGGGTATTTAGTGTCCTAAGTCAGCGTCTGGGTATTTAGTGTCCTAAGTCAGTATCTGGGTATTTAGTGTCCTAGGTCAGCGTCTAGGTATTTAGTGTCCTAGGTCAGCATCTGGGTATTTAGTGTCCTAGGTCAGCATCTGGGTATTTAGTGTCCTAGGTCAGCATCTGGGTATTTAGTGTCCTAGGTCAGCATCTGGGTATTTAGTGTCCTAAGTCAGCATCTAGGTATTTTGTGTCCTAGGTCAGCATCTGGGTATTTAGTGTCCTAGGTCAGCATCTGAGTGTTTAGTGTCCTAGGTCAGCATCTGGGTATTTAGTGTCCTAAGTCAGCATCCAGGTATTTAGTGTCCTAGGTCAGCATCCAGGTATTTAGTGTCCTAGGTCAGCATCTGGGTATTTAGTGTCCTAGGGCAGCATCTGGGTATTTAGTGTCCTAGGTCAGCATCTGGGTATTTAGTGTCCTAGGTCAGTGTCTGAGTTTTTTTGTCCTAGTCAGCGTCTAGGTATTTAGTGTCCTAGGTCAGCGTCTGAGTATTTAGTGTCCTAGGCCAGCATCTGGGTATTTAGTGTCCTAGGTCAGTGTCTGAGTTTTTGTGTCCTAGTCAGCGTCTAGGTATTTAGTGTCCTAGGTCAGCGTCTGAGTATTTAGTGTCCTAGGTCAGTGTCTCGGTTTTTGTGTCCTAGTCAGCGTCTAGGTATTTAGTGTCTGTCCTAGGTCAGCGTCTAGGTATTTAGTGTCCTAGGTCAGCATCTAGGTATTTAGTGTCCTAGGTCAGCGTCTGGGTATTTAGTGTCCTAGGTCAGCATCTAGGTATTTAGTGTCCTAAGTCAGCGTCTGAGTATTTAGTGTTTTAGGTCAGCGTCTGAGTATTTAGTGTTTTAGGTCAGCGTCTGAGTATTTAGTGTCCTAGGTCAGCATCTGGGTATTTAGTGTCCTAGGTCAGCGTCTGGGTATTTAGTGTCCTAGGTCAGCGTCTGAGTATTTAGTGTCCTAGGTCAGCATCTAGGTATTTAGTGTCGTAGGTCAGCATCTGGGTATTTAGTGTCCTAGGTCAGCGTCTGGGTATTTAGTGTCCTAAGTCAGCATCTAGGTATTTTGTGTCCTAGGTCAGCATCCAGGTATTTAGTGTCCTAGGTCAGCATCCAGGTATTTAGTGTCCTAGGTCAGCATCTGGGTATTTAGTGTCCTAGGTCAGCATCTGGGTATTTAGTGTCCTAGGTCAGCATCTAGGTATTTAGTGTCCTAAGTCAGCGTCTAGGTATTTAGTGTCCTAAGTCAGCGTCTGAGTATTTAGTGTCTTAGGTTAGCATCTGGGTATTTAGTGTCCTAGGTCAGCATCTAGGTATTTAGTGTCCTAGGTCAGCGTCTGGGTATTTAGTGTTTTAGGTCAGCATCTGGGTATTTAGTGTCCTAGGTCAGCATCTAGGTATTTAGTGTCCTAGGTCAGCATCTGGGTATTTAGTGTCCTAGGTCAGCGTCTGGGTATTTAGTGTCCTAGGTCAGCGTCTAGGTATTTAGTGTCCTAGGTCAGCGTCTGGGTATTTACTGTCCTAGGTCAGCGTCTGAGTATTTAGTGTCTTAGGTCAGCATCTGGGTATTTACTGTCCTAGGTCAGCGTCTGAGTATTTAGTGTCCTAGATCAGCATCTGGGTATTTAGTGTCCTAGGTCAGCGTCTGAGTATTTAGTGTCCTAGATCAGCATCTGGGTATTTAGTGTCGTAAGTCAGCATCTGGGTATTTAGTGTCCTAGGTCAGCATCTAGGTATTTAGTGTCCTAGGTCAGCGTCTAGGTATTTAGTGTCCTAGGTCAGCATCTGGGTATTTAGTGTCCTAGGTCAGCGTCTAGGTATTTAGTGTCCTAGGTCAGCATCTGGGTATTTAGTGTCCTAGGTCAGCGTCTAGGTATTTAGTGTCCTAGGTCAGCATCTGGGTATTTAGTGTCCTAAGTCAGCGTCTAGGTATTTAGTGTCCTAAGTCAGCATCTGGGTATTTAGTCTCCTAGGTCAGCGTCTAGGTATTTAGTGTCCTAGGTCAGCATCTAGGTATTTAGTGTCCTAGGTCAGCATCTGGGTATTTAGTGTCCTAGGTCAGCATCTGAGTATTTAGTGTCCTAGGTCAGCATCTGGGTATTTAGTGTCCTAAGTCAGCATCTAGGTATTTTGTGTCCTAGGTCAGCATCCAGGTATTTTGTGTCCTAGGTCAGCATCCAGGTATTTAGTGTCCTAGGTCAGCATCTGGGTATTTAGTGTCCTAGGTCAGCATCTGGGTATTTAGTGTCCTAGGTCAGCATCTAGGTATTTAGTGTCCTAGGTCAGCGTCTGAGTATTTAGTGTCCTTGGTCAGCGTCTAGGTATTTAGTGTCCTAGGCCAGCATCTGGGTATTTAGTGTCCTAGGTCAGTGTCTGGGTTTTTGTGTCCTAGTCAGCGTCTAGGTATTTAGTGTCCTAGGTCAGCGTCTGAGTATTTAGTGTCCTTGGTCAGCGTCTAGGTATTTAGTGTCCTAGGCCAGCATCTGGGTATTTAGTGTCCTAAGTCAGTGTCTCGGTTTTTGTGTCCTAGTCAGCGTCTAGGTATTTAGTGTCTGTCCTAGGTCAGCGTCTAGGTATTTAGTGTCCTAGGTCAGCATCTAGGTATTTAGTGTCCTAGGTCAGCGTCTGGGTATTTAGTGTTTTAGGTCAGCGTCTGAGTATTTAGTGTCCTAGGTCAGCATCTAGGTATTTAGTGTCCTAGGTCAGCATCTGGGTATTTAGTGTCCTAGGTCAGCGTCTGGGTATTTAGTGTCCTAGGTCAGTGTCTGAGTATTTAGTGTCCTAGGTCAGCATCTGGGTATTTAGTGTCCTAGGTCAGCGTCTGAGTATTTAGTGTCTTAGGTCAGCATCTGGGTATTTAGTGTCCTAAGTCAGCATCTGGGTATTTAGTGTCCTAGGTCAGCGTCTAGGTATTTAGTGTCCTAGGTCAGCGTCTGGGTATTTAGTGTCCTAGGTCAGCGTCTGAGTATTTAGTGTCTTAGGTCAGCATCTGGGTATTTAGTGTCCTAAGTCAGCATCTGGGTATTTAGTGTCCTAGGTCAGCGTCTAGGTATTTAGTATCCTAGGTCAGCATCTGGGTATTTAGTGTCCTAGGTCAGCGTCTGGGTATTTAGTGTCCTAGGTCAGCATCTGGGTATTTAGTGTCCTAGGTCAGCGTCTGGGTATTTAGTGTCCTAGGTTAGCGTCTGGGTATTTAGTGTCGTAGGTCAGCGTCTGGGTATTTAGTGTCCTAGGTCAGCGTCTGAGTATTTAGTGTCCTAGGTCAGCGTCTAGGTATTTAGTGTCCTAGGTCAGCGTATTTAGTGTCCTAGGTCAGCGTCTAGGTATTTAGTGTCGTAGGTCAGCGTCTGGGTATTTAGTGTCCTAGGTCAGCGTCTGGGTATTTAGTGTCCTAGGTCAGCGTCTAGGTATTTAGTGTCCTAGGTCAGCGTCTGAGTATTTAGTGTCCTAGGTCAGCATCTGGATATTTAGTGTCCTAGGTCAGCGTCTGAGTATTTAGTGTCCTAGGTCAGAATCTGGGTATTTAGTGTCCTAGGTCAGCATCTAGGTATTTAGTGTCCTAGGTCAGCATCCAGGTATTTAGTGTCCTAGGTCAGCATCCAGGTATTTAGTGTCCTAGGTCAGCATCCAGGTATTTAGTGTCCTAGGTCAGCATCTGGGTATTTAGTGTCCTGGTCAGCGTCTAGGTATTTAGTGTCCTAGGTCAGCATCCAGGTATTTAGTGTCCTAGGTCAGCATCCAGGTATTTAATGTCCTAGGTCAGCATCTGGGTATTTAGTGTCCTAGGTCAGCGTCTGAGTATTTAGTGTCCTAAGTCAGCATCTGGGTATTTAGTGTCCTAGGTCAGCATCTAGGTATTTAGTGTCCTAGGTCAGCATCCAGGTATTTAGTGTCCTAGGTCAGCATCTGGGTATTTAGTGTCCTAGGTCAGCATCTGAGTATTTAGTGTCCTAAGTCAGCATCTGGGTATTTAGTGTCCTAAGTCAGCATCTGGGTATTTAGTGTCCTAGGTCAGCATCTGGGTATTTAGTGTCCTAGGTCAGCATCTAGGTATTTAGTGTCCTAGGTCAGCATCTAGGTATTTAGTGTCCTAGGTCAGCATCTGTGTATTTAGTGTCTTAGGTCAGCGTCTGAGTATTTAGTGTCCTAGGTCAGCGTCTAGGTATTTAGTGTCCTAGGCCAGCGTCTAGGTATTTAGTGTCCTAAGTCAGCATCTAGGTATTTAGTGTCCTAGGTCAGCATCTGGGTATTTAGTGTTCTAGGTCAGCATCTGGGTATTTAGTGTCCTAGGTCAGCGTCTGAGTATTTAGTGTCCTAGGTCAGCATCTAGGTATTTAGTGTCCTAGGTCAGCATCTGAGTATTTAGTGTCCTAGGTCAGCATCTGGGTATTTAGTGTCCTGGTTAGCGTCTAGGTATTTAGTGTCCTAGGTCAGCATCTAGGTATTTAGTGTCCTAGGTCAGCGTCTAGGTATTTAGTGTCGTAGGTCAGCATCTGGGTATTTAGTGTCCTAGGTCAGCGTCTGGGTATTTAGTGTCCTAAGTCAGCATCTAGGTATTTTGTGTCCTAGGTCAGCATCCAGGTATTTAGTGTCCTAGGTCAGCATCCAGGTATTTAGTGTCCTAGGTCAGCATCTGGGTATTTAGTGTCCTAGGTCAGCATCTGGGTATTTAGTGTCCTAGGTCAGCATCTAGGTATTTAGTGTCCTAAGTCAGCGTCTGAGTATTTAGTGTCTTAGGTTAGCATCTGGGTATTTAGTGTCCTAGGTCAGCATCTAGGTATTTAGTGTCCTAGGTCAGCGTCTGGGTATTTAGTGTTTTAGGTCAGCATCTGGGTATTTAGTGTCCTAGGTCAGCATCTAGGTATTTAGTGTCCTAGGTCAGCATCTGGGTATTTAGTGTCCTAGGTCAGCGTCTGGGTATTTAGTGTCCTAGGTCAGCGTCTAGGTATTTAGTGTCCTAGGTCAGCGTCTGGGTATTTACTGTCCTAGGTCAGCGTCTGAGTATTTAGTGTCTTAGGTCAGCATCTGGGTATTTACTGTCCTAGGTCAGCGTCTGAGTATTTAGTGTCCTAGATCAGCATCTGGGTATTTAGTGTCCTAGGTCAGCGTCTGAGTATTTAGTGTCCTAGATCAGCATCTGGGTATTTAGTGTCGTAAGTCAGCATCTGGGTATTTAGTGTCCTAGGTCAGCATCTAGGTATTTAGTGTCCTAGGTCAGCGTCTAGGTATTTAGTGTCCTAGGTCAGCATCTGGGTATTTAGTGTCCTAGGTCAGCGTCTAGGTATTTAGTGTCCTAGGTCAGCATCTGGGTATTTAGTGTCCTAGGTCAGCGTCTAGGTATTTAGTGTCCTAGGTCAGCATCTGGGTATTTAGTGTCCTAAGTCAGCGTCTAGGTATTTAGTGTCCTAAGTCAGCATCTGGGTATTTAGTCTCCTAGGTCAGCGTCTAGGTATTTAGTGTCCTAGGTCAGCATCTAGGTATTTAGTGTCCTAGGTCAGCATCTGGGTATTTAGTGTCCTAGGTCAGCATCTGAGTATTTAGTGTCCTAGGTCAGCATCTGGGTATTTAGTGTCCTAAGTCAGCATCTAGGTATTTTGTGTCCTAGGTCAGCATCCAGGTATTTTGTGTCCTAGGTCAGCATCCAGGTATTTAGTGTCCTAGGTCAGCATCTGGGTATTTAGTGTCCTAGGTCAGCATCTGGGTATTTAGTGTCCTAGGTCAGCATCTAGGTATTTAGTGTCCTAGGTCAGCGTCTGAGTATTTAGTGTCCTTGGTCAGCGTCTAGGTATTTAGTGTCCTAGGCCAGCATCTGGGTATTTAGTGTCCTAGGTCAGTGTCTGGGTTTTTGTGTCCTAGTCAGCGTCTAGGTATTTAGTGTCCTAGGTCAGCGTCTGAGTATTTAGTGTCCTTGGTCAGCGTCTAGGTATTTAGTGTCCTAGGCCAGCATCTGGGTATTTAGTGTCCTAAGTCAGTGTCTCGGTTTTTGTGTCCTAGTCAGCGTCTAGGTATTTAGTGTCTGTCCTAGGTCAGCGTCTAGGTATTTAGTGTCCTAGGTCAGCATCTAGGTATTTAGTGTCCTAGGTCAGCGTCTGGGTATTTAGTGTTTTAGGTCAGCGTCTGAGTATTTAGTGTCCTAGGTCAGCATCTAGGTATTTAGTGTCCTAGGTCAGCATCTGGGTATTTAGTGTCCTAGGTCAGCGTCTGGGTATTTAGTGTCCTAGGTCAGTGTCTGAGTATTTAGTGTCCTAGGTCAGCATCTGGGTATTTAGTGTCCTAGGTCAGCGTCTGAGTATTTAGTGTCTTAGGTCAGCATCTGGGTATTTAGTGTCCTAAGTCAGCATCTGGGTATTTAGTGTCCTAGGTCAGCGTCTAGGTATTTAGTGTCCTAGGTCAGCGTCTGGGTATTTAGTGTCCTAGGTCAGCGTCTGAGTATTTAGTGTCTTAGGTCAGCATCTGGGTATTTAGTGTCCTAAGTCAGCATCTGGGTATTTAGTGTCCTAGGTCAGCGTCTAGGTATTTAGTATCCTAGGTCAGCATCTGGGTATTTAGTGTCCTAGGTCAGCGTCTGGGTATTTAGTGTCCTAGGTCAGCATCTGGGTATTTAGTGTCCTAGGTCAGCGTCTGGGTATTTAGTGTCCTAGGTTAGCGTCTGGGTATTTAGTGTCGTAGGTCAGCGTCTGGGTATTTAGTGTCCTAGGTCAGCGTCTGAGTATTTAGTGTCCTAGGTCAGCGTCTAGGTATTTAGTGTCCTAGGTCAGCGTATTTAGTGTCCTAGGTCAGCGTCTAGGTATTTAGTGCCGTAGGTCAGCGTCTGGGTATTTAGTGTCCTAGGTCAGCGTCTGGGTATTTAGTGTCCTAGGTCAGCGTCTAGGTATTTAGTGTCCTAGGTCAGCGTCTGAGTATTTAGTGTCCTAGGTCAGCATCTGGATATTTAGTGTCCTAGGTCAGCGTCTGAGTATTTAGTGTCCTAGGTCAGAATCTGGGTATTTAGTGTCCTAGGTCAGCATCTAGGTATTTAGTGTCCTAGGTCAGCATCCAGGTATTTAGTGTCCTAGGTCAGCATCCAGGTATTTAGTGTCCTAGGTCAGCATCCAGGTATTTAGTGTCCTAGGTCAGCATCTGGGTATTTAGTGTCCTGGTCAGCGTCTAGGTATTTAGTGTCCTAGGTCAGCATCCAGGTATTTAGTGTCCTAGGTCAGCATCCAGGTATTTAATGTCCTAGGTCAGCATCTGGGTATTTAGTGTCCTAGGTCAGCGTCTGAGTATTTAGTGTCCTAAGTCAGCATCTGGGTATTTAGTGTCCTAGGTCAGCCTCTAGGTATTTAGTGTCCTAGGTCAGCATCCAGGTATTTAGTGTCCTAGGTCAGCATCTGGGTATTTAGTGTCCTAGGTCAGCATCTGAGTATTTAGTGTCCTAAGTCAGCATCTGGGTATTTAGTGTCCTAAGTCAGCATCTGGGTATTTAGTGTCCTAGGTCAGCATCTGGGTATTTAGTGTCCTAGGTCAGCATCTAGGTATTTAGTGTCCTAGGTCAGCATCTAGGTATTTAGTGTCCTAGGTCAGCATCTGGGTATTTAGTGTCTTAGGTCAGCGTCTGAGTATTTAGTGTCCTAGGTCAGCGTCTAGGTATTTAGTGTCCTAGGCCAGCGTCTAGGTATTTAGTGTCCTAAGTCAGCATCTAGGTATTTAGTGTCCTAGGTCAGCATCTGGGTATTTAGTGTTCTAGGTCAGCATCTGGGTATTTAGTGTCCTAGGTCAGCGTCTGAGTATTTAGTGTCCTAGGTCAGCATCTAGGTATTTAGTGTCCTAGGTCAGCATCTGAGTATTTAGTGTCCTAGGTCAGCATCTGGGTATTTAGTGTCCTGGTTAGCGTCTAGGTATTTAGTGTCCTAGGTCAGCATCTAGGTATTTAGTGTCCTAGGTCAGCGTCTAGGTATTTAGTGTCCTAGGTCAGCGTCTAGGTATTTAGTGTCCTAGGTCAGCGTCTGGGTATTTATTGTCCTAGGTCAGCGTTTGAGTATTTAGTGTCCTAGGTCAGCGTCTGGGTATTTAGTGTCCTAGGTCAGCGTCTGAGTATTTAGTGTCCTAGGTCAGCGTCTGAGTATTTAGTGTCCTAGGTCAGCGTCTAGGTATTTAGTGTCCTAGGTCAGCGTCTGGGTATTTAGTGTCCTAGGTCAGCGTCTGGGTATTTAGTGTCCTAGGTCAGCGTCTGGGTTCTTAGTGTCCTAGGTCAGCGTCTAGGTTCTTAGTGTCCTAGGTCAGCGTCTAGGTATTTAGTGTCCTAGGTCAGCGTCTGAGTATTTAGTGTCCTAGGTCAGCATCTGGATATTTAGTGTCCTAGGTCAGCGTCTGAGTATTTAGTGTCCTAGGTCAGCATCTGGGTATTTAGTGTCCTAGGTCAGCATCTAGGTATTTAGTGTCCTAGGTCAGCATCCAGGTATTTAGTGTCCTAGGTCAGCATCCAGGTATTTAGTGTCCTAGGTCAGCATCCAGGTATTTAGTGTCCTAGGTCAGCATCTGGGTATTTAGTATCCTAGGTCAGCGTCTGAGTATTTAGTGGCCTAGGTCAGCATCTAGGTATTTAGTGTCCTAGGTCAGCATCTGAGTATTTAGTGTCCTAGGTCAGCATCTGGGTATTTAGTGTCCTGGTCAGCGTCTAGGTATTTAGTGTCCTAGGTCAGCGTCTAGGTATTTAGTGTCCTAGGTCAGCATCTGGGTATTTAGTGTCCTAAGTCAGTGTCTAGGTATTTAGTGTCCTAGGTCAGCGTCTGGGTATTTAGTGTCCTAGGTCAGCGTCTGAGTATTTAGTGTCCTAGGTCAGCATCTGGATATTTAGTGTCCTAGGTCAGCGTCTAGGTATTTAGTGTCCTAGGTCAGCGTCTAGGTATTTAGTGTCCTAGGTCAGCGTCTAGGTATTTAGTGTCCTAGGTCAGCGTCTGGGTATTTAGTGTCCCAGGTCAGCGTCTGGGTATTTAGTGTCCTAGGTCAGCGTCTGGGTATTTAGTGTCCTAGATCAGCATCTGGGTATTTAGTGTCCTAGGTCAGCATCTAGGTATTTAGTGTCCTAGGTCAGCATCCAGGTATTTAGTGTCCTAGGTCAGCATCTGAGTATTTAGTGTCCTAGGTCAGCATCTGGGTATTTAGTGTCCTAAGTCAGCATCTAGGTATTTAGTGTCCTAGGTCAGCATCTGGGTATTTAGTGTCCTAGGTCAGCATCCAGGTATTTAGTGTCCTAGGTCAGCATCCAGGTATTTAGTGTCCTAGGTCAGCATCTGGGTATTTAGTGTCCTAGGTCAGCATCTGGGTATTTAGTATCCTAGGTCAGCGTCTGAGTATTTAGTGGCCTAGGTCAGCATCTAGGTATTTAGTGTCCTAGGTCAGCATCTGAGTATTTACTGTCCTAGGTCAGCATCTGGGTATTTAGTGTCCTGGTCAGCGTCTAGGTATTTAGTGTTCTAGGTCAGCATCTGAGTATTTAATGTCCTTGGTCAGCGTCTGGGTATTTAGTGTCCTAGGCCAGCATCTGGGTATTTAGTGTCCTAGGTCAGTGTCTGGGTTTTTGTGTCCTAGTCAGCGTCTAGGTATTTAGTGTCCTAGGTCAGCGTCTAGGTATTTAGTGTCCTAGGTCAGCGTCTGAGTATTTAGTGTCCTAGGTCAGCATCTGGATATTTAGTGTCCTAGGTCAGCGTCTGAGTATTTAGTGTCCTAGGTCAGCATCTGGATATTTAGTGTCCTAGGTCAGCATCTGGGTATTTAGTGTCCTAGGTCAGCATCTAGGTATTTAGTGTCCTAGGTCAGCATCCAGGTATTTAGTGTCCTAGGTCAGCATCCAGGTATTCAGTGTCCTAGGTCAGCATCTAGGTATTTAGTGTCCTAGGTCAGCATCTGGGTATTTAGTGTCCTAGGTCAGCATCTGGGTATTTAGTATCCTAGGTCAGCGTCTGAGTATTTAGTGGCCTAGGTCAGCATCTAGGTATTTAGTGTCCTAGGTCAGCATCTGAGTATTTAGTGTCCTAGGTCAGTGTCTGGGTATTTAGTGTCCTGGTCAGCGTCTAGGTATTTAGTGTCCTAGGTCAGCGTCTGAGTATTTAGTGTCCTAGGTCAGCGTCTGGGTATTTAGTGTCCTAGGTCAGTGTCTGGGTATTTAGTGTCCTGGTCAGCGTCTAGGTATTTAGTGTCCTAGGTCAGCATCTGAGTATTTAGTGTCCTAGGTCAGTGTCTGGGTATTTAGTGTCCTAGGTCAGCGTCTAGGTATTTAGTGTCCTAGGTCAGCATCTAGGTATTTAGTGTCCTAGGTCAGCGTCTAGGTATTTAGTGTCCTAGGTCAGCATCTGGGTATTTAGTGTCCTAGGTCAGCGTCTAGGTATTTAGTGTCCTAGGTCAGCATCTAGGTATTTAGTGTCCTAGGTCAGCGTCTAGGTATTTAGTGTCCTAGGTCAGCGTCTGGGTATTTAGTGTCCTAGGTCAGCGTCTGAGTATTTAGTGTCCTAGGTCAGCATCTGGATATTTAGTGTCCTAGGTCAGCATCTAGGTATTTAATGTCCTAGGTCAGCGTCTGGGTATTTAGTGTCCTAGGTCAGCATCTGGGTATTTAGTGTCCTAGGTCAGCGTCTGGGTATTTAGTGTCCTAGGTCAGCGTCTAGGTATTTAGTGTCCTAGGTCAGCGTCTAGGTATTTAGTGTCCTAGGTCAGCGTCTAGGTATTTAGTGTCCTAGGTCAGCGTCTGGGTATTTAGTGTCCTAGATCAGCATCTGGGTATTTAGTGTCCTAGGTCAGCATCTAGGTATTTAGTGTCCTAGGTCAGCATCTGGGTATTTAGTGTCCTAGGTCAGCATCTGAGTATTTAGTGTCCTAGGTCAGCATCTGGGTATTTAGTGTCCTAAGTCAGCATCTAGGTATTTAGTGTCCTAGGTCAGCATCCAGGTATTTAGTGTCCTAGGTCAGCATCCAGGTATTTAGTGTCCTAGGTCAGCATCCAGGTATTTAGTGTCCTAGGTCAGCATCTGGGTATTTAGTGTCCTAGGTCAGCATCTGGGTATTTAGTATCCTAGGTCAGCGTCTGAGTATTTAGTGGCCTAGGTCAGCATCTGGGTATTTAGTGTCCTGGTCAGCGTCTAGGTATTTAGTGTCCTAGGTCAGCATCTGAGTATTTAGTGTCCTAGGTCAGCATCTAGGTATTTAGTGTCCTAGGTCAGCATCTGAGTATTTAGTGTCCTAGGTCAGTGTCTGGGTTTTTGTGTCCTAGTCAGCGTCTATGTATTTAGTGTCCTAGGTCAGTGTCTAGGTATTTAGTGTCCTAGGTCAGCGTCTAGGTATTTAGTGTCCTAGGTCAGCGTCTGGGTATTTAGTGTCCTAGGTCAGCGTCTGGGTATTTAGTGTCCTAGGTCAGTGTCTGGGTTTTTGTGTCCAAGTCAGCGTCTAGGTATTTAGTGTCCTAGGTCAGCGTCTAGGTATTTAGTGTCCTAGGTCAGCGTCTAGGTATTTAGTGTCCTAGGTCAGCGTCTAGGTATTTAGTGTCCTAGGTCAGCGTCTAGGTATTTAGTGTCCTAGGTCAGCATCTGGGTATTTAGTGTCCTAGGTCAGCGTCTAGGTATTTAGTGTCCTAGGTCAGCGTCTAGGTATTTAGTGTCCTAGGTCAGCATCTGGGTATTTAGTGTCCTAGGTCAGCATCTAGGTATTTAGTTTCCTAGGTCAGCATCTGGGTATTTAGTGTCCTAAGTCAGCGTCTAGGTATTTAGTGTCCTAGGTCAGCATCTGGGTATTTAGTGTCCTAAGTCAGTGTCTAGGTATTTAGTGTCCTAGGTCAGCATCTGGGTATTTAGTGTCCTAAGTCAGCGTCTAGGTACTTAGTGTCCTAGGTCAGCATCTGGGTATTTAGTGTCCTAAGTCAGCGTCTAGGTATTTAGTGTCCTAGGTCAGCATCTGGGTATTTAGTGTCCTAAGTCAGCGTCTAGGTATTTAGTGTCCTAGGTCAGCGTCTGAGTATTTAGTGTCCTAGGTCAGCATCTGGATATTTAGTGTCCTAGGTCAGCATCTAGGTATTTAGTGTCCTAGGTCAGCGTCTGGGTATTTAGTGTCCTAGGTCAGCGTCTAGGTATTTAGTGTCCTAGGTCAGCGTCTGGGTATTTAGTGTCCTAAGTCAGCGTCTAGGTATTTAGTGTCCTAGGTCAGCATCTAGGTATTTAGTGTCCTAGGTCAGCATCTGGGTATTTAGTGTCCTAAGTCAGCGTCTAGGTATTTAGTGTCCTAGGTCAGCATCTGGGTATTTAGTGTCCTAAGTCAGCGTCTAGGTATTTAGTGTCCTAGGTCAGCATCTGGGTATTTAGTGTCCTAAGTCAGCGTCTAGGTATTTAGTGTCCTAGGTCAGCATCTGGGTATTTAGTGTCCTAAGTCAGCGTCTAGGTATTTAGTGTCCTAGGTCAGCGTCTGAGTATTTAGTGTCCTAGGTCAGCATCTGGATATTTAGTGTCCTAGGTCAGCATCTAGGTATTTAGTGTCCTAGGTCAGCGTCTGGGTATTTAGTGTCCTAGGTCAGCGTCTAGGTATTTAGTGTCCTAGGTCAGCGTCTAGGTATTTAGTGTCCTAGGTCAGCGTCTAGGTATTTAGTGTCCTAGGTCAGCGTCTGGGTATTTATTGTCCTAGGTCAGCGTTTGAGTATTTAGTGTCCTAGGTCAGCGTCTGGGTATTTAGTGTCCTAGGTCAGCGTCTGAGTATTTAGTGTCCTAGGTCAGCGTCTGAGTATTTAGTGTCCTAGGTCAGCGTCTAGGTATTTAGTGTCCTAGGTCAGCGTCTGGGTATTTAGTGTCCTAGGTCAGCGTCTGGGTATTTAGTGTCCTAGGTCAGCGTCTGGGTTCTTAGTGTCCTAAGTCAGCGTCTAGGTATTTAGTGTCCTAGGTCAGCGTCTGAGTATTTAGTGTCCTAGGTCAGCATCTGGATATTTAGTGTCCTAGGTCAGCGTCTGAGTATTTAGTGTCCTAGGTCAGCATCTGGGTATTTAGTGTCCTAGGTCAGCATCTAGGTATTTAGTGTCCTAGGTCAGCATCCAGGTATTTAGTGTCCTAGGTCAGCATCCAGGTATTTAGTGTCCTAGGTCAGCATCCAGGTATTTAGTGTCCTAGGTCAGCATCTGGGTATTTAGTATCCTAGGTCAGCGTCTGAGTATTTAGTGGCCTAGGTCAGCATCTAGGTATTTAGTGTCCTAGGTCAGCATCTGGGTATTTAGTGTCCTAGGTCAGCATCTGAGTATTTAGTGTCCTAAGTCAGCATCTGGGTATTTAGTGTCCTAAGTCAGCATCTGGGTATTTAGTGTCCTAGGTCAGCATCTGGGTATTTAGTGTCCTAGGTCAGCATCTAGGTATTTAGTGTCCTAGGTCAGCATCTAGGTATTTAGTGTCCTAGGTCAGCATCTGGGTATTTAGTGTCTTAGGTCAGCGTCTGAGTATTTAGTGTCCTAGGTCAGCGTCTAGGTATTTAGTGTCCTAGGCCAGCGTCTAGGTATTTAGTGTCCTAAGTCAGCATCTAGGTATTTAGTGTCCTAGGTCAGCATCTGGGTATTTAGTGTTCTAGGTCAGCATCTGGGTATTTAGTGTCCTAGGTCAGCGTCTGAGTATTTAGTGTCCTAGGTCAGCATCTAGGTATTTAGTGTCCTAGGTCAGCATCTGAGTATTTAGTGTCCTAGGTCAGCATCTGGGTATTTAGTGTCCTGGTTAGCGTCTAGGTATTTAGTGTCCTAGGTCAGCATCTAGGTATTTAGTGTCCTAGGTCAGCGTCTAGGTATTTAGTGTCCTAGGTCAGCGTCTAGGTATTTAGTGTCCTAGGTCAGCGTCTGGGTATTTATTGTCCTAGGTCAGCGTTTGAGTATTTAGTGTCCTAGGTCAGCGTCTGGGTATTTAGTGTCCTAGGTCAGCGTCTGAGTATTTAGTGTCCTAGGTCAGCGTCTGAGTATTTAGTGTCCTAGGTCAGCGTCTAGGTATTTAGTGTCCTAGGTCAGCGTCTGGGTATTTAGTGTCCTAGGTCAGCGTCTGGGTATTTAGTGTCCTAGGTCAGCGTCTGGGTTCTTAGTGTCCTAGGTCAGCGTCTAGGTTCTTAGTGTCCTAGGTCAGCGTCTAGGTATTTAGTGTCCTAGGTCAGCGTCTGAGTATTTAGTGTCCTAGGTCAGCATCTGGATATTTAGTGTCCTAGGTCAGCGTCTGAGTATTTAGTGTCCTAGGTCAGCATCTGGGTATTTAGTGTCCTAGGTCAGCATCTAGGTATTTAGTGTCCTAGGTCAGCATCCAGGTATTTAGTGTCCTAGGTCAGCATCCAGGTATTTAGTGTCCTAGGTCAGCATCCAGGTATTTAGTGTCCTAGGTCAGCATCTGGGTATTTAGTATCCTAGGTCAGCGTCTGAGTATTTAGTGGCCTAGGTCAGCATCTAGGTATTTAGTGTCCTAGGTCAGCATCTGAGTATTTAGTGTCCTAGGTCAGCATCTGGGTATTTAGTGTCCTGGTCAGCGTCTAGGTATTTAGTGTCCTAGGTCAGCGTCTAGGTATTTAGTGTCCTAGGTCAGCATCTGGGTATTTAGTGTCCTAAGTCAGTGTCTAGGTATTTAGTGTCCTAGGTCAGCGTCTGGGTATTTAGTGTCCTAGGTCAGCGTCTGAGTATTTAGTGTCCTAGGTCAGCATCTGGATATTTAGTGTCCTAGGTCAGCGTCTAGGTATTTAGTGTCCTAGGTCAGCGTCTAGGTATTTAGTGTCCTAGGTCAGCGTCTAGGTATTTAGTGTCCTAGGTCAGCGTCTGGGTATTTAGTGTCCCAGGTCAGCGTCTGGGTATTTAGTGTCCTAGGTCAGCGTCTGGGTATTTAGTGTCCTAGATCAGCATCTGGGTATTTAGTGTCCTAGGTCAGCATCTAGGTATTTAGTGTCCTAGGTCAGCATCCAGGTATTTAGTGTCCTAGGTCAGCATCTGAGTATTTAGTGTCCTAGGTCAGCATCTGGGTATTTAGTGTCCTAAGTCAGCATCTAGGTATTTAGTGTCCTAGGTCAGCATCTGGGTATTTAGTGTCCTAGGTCAGCATCCAGGTATTTAGTGTCCTAGGTCAGCATCCAGGTATTTAGTGTCCTAGGTCAGCATCTGGGTATTTAGTGTCCTAGGTCAGCATCTGGGTATTTAGTATCCTAGGTCAGCGTCTGAGTATTTAGTGGCCTAGGTCAGCATCTAGGTATTTAGTGTCCTAGGTCAGCATCTGAGTATTTACTGTCCTAGGTCAGCATCTGGGTATTTAGTGTCCTGGTCAGCGTCTAGGTATTTAGTGTTCTAGGTCAGCATCTGAGTATTTAATGTCCTTGGTCAGCGTCTGGGTATTTAGTGTCCTAGGCCAGCATCTGGGTATTTAGTGTCCTAGGTCAGTGTCTGGGTTTTTGTGTCCTAGTCAGCGTCTAGGTATTTAGTGTCCTAGGTCAGCGTCTAGGTATTTAGTGTCCTAGGTCAGCGTCTGAGTATTTAGTGTCCTAGGTCAGCATCTGGATATTTAGTGTCCTAGGTCAGCGTCTGAGTATTTAGTGTCCTAGGTCAGCATCTGGATATTTAGTGTCCTAGGTCAGCATCTGGGTATTTAGTGTCCTAGGTCAGCATCTAGGTATTTAGTGTCCTAGGTCAGCATCCAGGTATTTAGTGTCCTAGGTCAGCATCCAGGTATTCAGTGTCCTAGGTCAGCATCTAGGTATTTAGTGTCCTAGGTCAGCATCTGGGTATTTAGTGTCCTAGGTCAGCATCTGGGTATTTAGTATCCTAGGTCAGCGTCTGAGTATTTAGTGGCCTAGGTCAGCATCTAGGTATTTAGTGTCCTAGGTCAGCATCTGAGTATTTAGTGTCCTAGGTCAGTGTCTGGGTATTTAGTGTCCTGGTCAGCGTCTAGGTATTTAGTGTCCTAGGTCAGCGTCTGAGTATTTAGTGTCCTAGGTCAGCGTCTGGGTATTTAGTGTCCTAGGTCAGTGTCTGGGTATTTAGTGTCCTGGTCAGCGTCTAGGTATTTAGTGTCCTAGGTCAGCATCTGAGTATTTAGTGTCCTAGGTCAGTGTCTGGGTATTTAGTGTCCTAGGTCAGCGTCTAGGTATTTAGTGTCCTAGGTCAGCATCTAGGTATTTAGTGTCCTAGGTCAGCGTCTAGGTATTTAGTGTCCTAGGTCAGCATCTGGGTATTTAGTGTCCTAGGTCAGCGTCTAGGTATTTAGTGTCCTAGGTCAGCATCTAGGTATTTAGTGTCCTAGGTCAGCGTCTAGGTATTTAGTGTCCTAGGTCAGCGTCTGGGTATTTAGTGTCCTAGGTCAGCGTCTGAGTATTTAGTGTCCTAGGTCAGCATCTGGATATTTAGTGTCCTAGGTCAGCATCTAGGTATTTAATGTCCTAGGTCAGCGTCTGGGTATTTAGTGTCCTAGGTCAGCATCTGGGTATTTAGTGTCCTAGGTCAGCGTCTGGGTATTTAGTGTCCTAGGTCAGCGTCTAGGTATTTAGTGTCCTAGGTCAGCGTCTAGGTATTTAGTGTCCTAGGTCAGCGTCTAGGTATTTAGTGTCCTAGGTCAGCGTCTGGGTATTTAGTGTCCTAGATCAGCATCTGGGTATTTAGTGTCCTAGGTCAGCATCTAGGTATTTAGTGTCCTAGGTCAGCATCTGGGTATTTAGTGTCCTAGGTCAGCATCTGAGTATTTAGTGTCCTAGGTCAGCATCTGGGTATTTAGTGTCCTAAGTCAGCATCTAGGTATTTAGTGTCCTAGGTCAGCATCCAGGTATTTAGTGTCCTAGGTCAGCATCCAGGTATTTAGTGTCCTAGGTCAGCATCCAGGTATTTAGTGTCCTAGGTCAGCATCTGGGTATTTAGTGTCCTAGGTCAGCATCTGGGTATTTAGTATCCTAGGTCAGCGTCTGAGTATTTAGTGGCCTAGGTCAGCATCTGGGTATTTAGTGTCCTGGTCAGCGTCTAGGTATTTAGTGTCCTAGGTCAGCATCTGAGTATTTAGTGTCCTAGGTCAGCATCTAGGTATTTAGTGTCCTAGGTCAGCATCTGAGTATTTAGTGTCCTAGGTCAGTGTCTGGGTTTTTGTGTCCTAGTCAGCGTCTATGTATTTAGTGTCCTAGGTCAGTGTCTAGGTATTTAGTGTCCTAGGTCAGCGTCTAGGTATTTAGTGTCCTAGGTCAGCGTCTGGGTATTTAGTGTCCTAGGTCAGCGTCTGGGTATTTAGTGTCCTAGGTCAGTGTCTGGGTTTTTGTGTCCAAGTCAGCGTCTAGGTATTTAGTGTCCTAGGTCAGCGTCTAGGTATTTAGTGTCCTAGGTCAGCGTCTAGGTATTTAGTGTCCTAGGTCAGCGTCTAGGTATTTAGTGTCCTAGGTCAGCGTCTAGGTATTTAGTGTCCTAGGTCAGCATCTGGGTATTTAGTGTCCTAGGTCAGCGTCTAGGTATTTAGTGTCCTAGGTCAGCGTCTAGGTATTTAGTGTCCTAGGTCAGCATCTGGGTATTTAGTGTCCTAGGTCAGCATCTAGGTATTTAGTTTCCTAGGTCAGCATCTGGGTATTTAGTGTCCTAAGTCAGCGTCTAGGTATTTAGTGTCCTAGGTCAGCATCTGGGTATTTAGTGTCCTAAGTCAGTGTCTAGGTATTTAGTGTCCTAGGTCAGCATCTGGGTATTTAGTGTCCTAAGTCAGCGTCTAGGTACTTAGTGTCCTAGGTCAGCATCTGGGTATTTAGTGTCCTAAGTCAGCGTCTAGGTATTTAGTGTCCTAGGTCAGCATCTGGGTATTTAGTGTCCTAAGTCAGCGTCTAGGTATTTAGTGTCCTAGGTCAGCGTCTGAGTATTTAGTGTCCTAGGTCAGCATCTGGATATTTAGTGTCCTAGGTCAGCATCTAGGTATTTAGTGTCCTAGGTCAGCGTCTGGGTATTTAGTGTCCTAGGTCAGCGTCTAGGTATTTAGTGTCCTAGGTCAGCGTCTGGGTATTTAGTGTCCTAAGTCAGCGTCTAGGTATTTAGTGTCCTAGGTCAGCATCTAGGTATTTAGTGTCCTAGGTCAGCATCTGGGTATTTAGTGTCCTAAGTCAGCGTCTAGGTATTTAGTGTCCTAGGTCAGCATCTGGGTATTTAGTGTCCTAAGTCAGCGTCTAGGTATTTAGTGTCCTAGGTCAGCATCTGGGTATTTAGTGTCCTAAGTCAGCGTCTAGGTATTTAGTGTCCTAGGTCAGCATCTGGGTATTTAGTGTCCTAAGTCAGCGTCTAGGTATTTAGTGTCCTAGGTCAGCGTCTGAGTATTTAGTGTCCTAGGTCAGCATCTGGATATTTAGTGTCCTAGGTCAGCATCTAGGTATTTAGTGTCCTAGGTCAGCGTCTGGGTATTTAGTGTCCTAGGTCAGCGTCTAGGTATTTAGTGTCCTAGGTCAGCGTCTAGGTATTTAGTGTCCTAGGTCAGCGTCTAGGTATTTAGTGTCCTAGGTCAGCGTCTGGGTATTTATTGTCCTAGGTCAGCGTTTGAGTATTTAGTGTCCTAGGTCAGCGTCTGGGTATTTAGTGTCCTAGGTCAGCGTCTGAGTATTTAGTGTCCTAGGTCAGCGTCTGAGTATTTAGTGTCCTAGGTCAGCGTCTAGGTATTTAGTGTCCTAGGTCAGCGTCTGGGTATTTAGTGTCCTAGGTCAGCGTCTGGGTATTTAGTGTCCTAGGTCAGCGTCTGGGTTCTTAGTGTCCTAGGTCAGCGTCTAGGTATTTAGTGTCCTAGGTCAGCGTCTGAGTATTTAGTGTCCTAGGTCAGCATCTGGATATTTAGTGTCCTAGGTCAGCGTCTGAGTATTTAGTGTCCTAGGTCAGCATCTGGGTATTTAGTGTCCTAGGTCAGCATCTAGGTATTTAGTGTCCTAGGTCAGCATCCAGGTATTTAGTGTCCTAGGTCAGCATCCAGGTATTTAGTGTCCTAGGTCAGCATCCAGGTATTTAGTGTCCTAGGTCAGCATCTGGGTATTTAGTATCCTAGGTCAGCGTCTGAGTATTTAGTGGCCTAGGTCAGCATCTAGGTATTTAGTGTCCTAGGTCAGCATCTGAGTATTTAGTGTCCTATGTCAGCGTCTGAGTATTTAGTGTCCTAGGTCAGCATCTGGATATTTAGTGTCCTAGGTCAGCATCTAGGTATTTAGTGTCCTAGGTCAGCGTCTGGGTATTTAGTGTCCTAGGTCAGCATCTGGGTATTTAGTGTCCTAGGTCAGCGTCTGGGTATTTAGTGTCCTAGGTCAGCGTCTAGGTATTTAGTGTCCTAGGTCAGCGTCTAGGTATTTAGTGTCCTAGGTCAGCGTCTAGGTATTTAGTGTCCTAGGTCAGCGTCTGGGTATTTAGTGTCCCAGGTCAGCGTCTGGGTATTTAGTGTCCTAGGTCAGCGTCTGGGTATTTAGTGTCCTAGATCAGCATCTGGGTATTTAGTGTCCTAGGTCAGCATCTAGGTATTTAGTGTCCTAGGTCAGCATCCAGGTATTTAGTGTCCTAGGTCAGCATCTGAGTATTTAGTGTCCTAGGTCAGCATCTGGGTATTTAGTGTCCTAAGTCAGCATCTAGGTATTTAGTGTCCTAGGTCAGCATCTGGGTATTTAGTGTCCTAGGTCAGCATCCAGGTATTTAGTGTCCTAGGTCAGCATCCAGGTATTTAGTGTCCTAGGTCAGCATCTGGGTATTTAGTGTCCTAGGTCAGCATCTGGGTATTTAGTATCCTAGGTCAGCGTCTGAGTATTTAGTGGCCTAGGTCAGCATCTAGGTATTTAGTGTCCTAGGTCAGCATCTGAGTATTTACTGTCCTAGGTCAGCATCTGGGTATTTAGTGTCCTGGTCAGCGTCTAGGTATTTAGTGTTCTAGGTCAGCATCTGAGTATTTAATGTCCTTGGTCAGCGTCTGGGTATTTAGTGTCCTAGGCCAGCATCTGGGTATTTAGTGTCCTAGGTCAGTGTCTGGGTTTTTGTGTCCTAGTCAGCGTCTAGGTATTTAGTGTCCTAGGTCAGCGTCTAGGTATTTAGTGTCCTAGGTCAGCGTCTGAGTATTTAGTGTCCTAGGTCAGCATCTGGATATTTAGTGTCCTAGGTCAGCGTCTGAGTATTTAGTGTCCTAGGTCAGCATCTGGATATTTAGTGTCCTAGGTCAGCATCTGGGTATTTAGTGTCCTAGGTCAGCATCTAGGTATTTAGTGTCCTAGGTCAGCATCCAGGTATTTAGTGTCCTAGGTCAGCATCCAGGTATTCAGTGTCCTAGGTCAGCATCCAGGTATTTAGTGTCCTAGGTCAGCATCTGGGTATTTAGTGTCCTAGGTCAGCATCTGGGTATTTAGTATCCTAGGTCAGCGTCTGAGTATTTAGTGGCCTAGGTCAGCATCTAGGTATTTAGTGTCCTAGGTCAGCATCTGAGTATTTAGTGTCCTAGGTCAGTGTCTGGGTATTTAGTGTCCTGGTCAGCGTCTAGGTATTTAGTGTCCTAGGTCAGCGTCTGAGTATTTAGTGTCCTAGGTCAGCGTCTGGGTATTTAGTGTCCTAGGTCAGTGTCTGGGTATTTAGTGTCCTGGTCAGCGTCTAGGTATTTAGTGTCCTAGGTCAGCATCTGAGTATTTAGTGTCCTAGGTCAGTGTCTGGGTATTTAGTGTCCTAGGTCAGCGTCTAGGTATTTAGTGTCCTAGGTCAGCATCTAGGTATTTAGTGTCCTAGGTCAGCGTCTAGGTATTTAGTGTCCTAGGTCAGCATCTGGGTATTTAGTGTCCTAGGTCAGCGTCTAGGTATTTAGTGTCCTAGGTCAGCATCTAGGTATTTAGTGTCCTAGGTCAGCGTCTAGGTATTTAGTGTCCTAGGTCAGCGTCTGGGTATTTAGTGTCCTAGGTCAGCGTCTGAGTATTTAGTGTCCTAGGTCAGCATCTGGATATTTAGTGTCCTAGGTCAGCATCTAGGTATTTAGTGTCCTAGGTCAGCGTCTGGGTATTTAGTGTCCTAGGTCAGCATCTGGGTATTTAGTGTCCTAGGTCAGCGTCTGGGTATTTAGTGTCCTAGGTCAGCGTCTAGGTATTTAGTGTCCTAGGTCAGCGTCTAGGTATTTAGTGTCCTAGGTCAGCGTCTAGGTATTTAGTGTCCTAGGTCAGCGTCTGGGTATTTAGTGTCCTAGATCAGCATCTGGGTATTTAGTGTCCTAGGTCAGCATCTAGGTATTTAGTGTCCTAGGTCAGCATCTGGGTATTTAGTGTCCTAGGTCAGCATCTGAGTATTTAGTGTCCTAGGTCAGCATCTGGGTATTTAGTGTCCTAAGTCAGCATCTAGGTATTTAGTGTCCTAGGTCAGCATCCAGGTATTTAGTGTCCTAGGTCAGCATCTGGGTATTTAGTGTCCTAGGTCAGCATCTGGGTATTTAGTATCCTAGGTCAGCGTCTGAGTATTTAGTGGCCTAGGTCAGCATCTGGGTATTTAGTGTCCTGGTCAGCGTCTAGGTATTTAGTGTCCTAGGTCAGCATCTGAGTATTTAGTGTCCTAGGTCAGCATCTAGGTATTTAGTGTCCTAGGTCAGCATCTGAGTATTTAGTGTCCTAGGTCAGTGTCTGGGTTTTTGTGTCCTAGTCAGCGTCTAGGTATTTAGTGTCCTAGGTCAGTGTCTAGGTATTTAGTGTCCTAGGTCAGCGTCTAGGTATTTAGTGTCCTAGGTCAGCGTCTGGGTATTTAGTGTCCTAGGTCAGCGTCTGGGTATTTAGTGTCCTAGGTCAGTGTCTGGGTTTTTGTGTCCTAGTCAGCGTCTAGGTATTTAGTGTCCTAGGTCAGCGTCTAGGTATTTAGTGTCCTAGGTCAGCGTCTAGGTATTTAGTGTCCTAGGTCAGCGTCTAGGTATTTAGTGTCCTAGGTCAGCGTCTAGGTATTTAGTGTCCTAGGTCAGCATCTGGGTATTTAGTGTCCTAGGTCAGCGTCTAGGTATTTAGTGTCCTAGGTTAGCGTCTAGGTATTTAGTGTCCTAGGTCAGCATCTGGGTATTTAGTGTCCTAGGTCAGCATCTAGGTATTTAGTTTCCTAGGTCAGCATCTGGGTATTTAGTGTCCTAAGTCAGCGTCTAGGTATTTAGTGTCCTAGGTCAGCATCTGGGTATTTAGTGTCCTAAGTCAGCGTCTAGGTATTTAGTGTCCTAGGTCAGCATCTGGGTATTTAGTGTCCTAAGTCAGCGTCTAGGTATTTAGTGTCCTAGGTCAGCATCTGGGTATTTAGTGTCCTAAGTCAGCGTCTAGGTATTTAGTGTCCTAGGTCAGCATCTGGGTATTTAGTGTCCTAAGTCAGCGTCTAGGTATTTAGTGTCCTAGGTCAGCGTCTGAGTATTTAGTGTCCTAGGTCAGCATCTGGATATTTAGTGTCCTAGGTCAGCATCTAGGTATTTAGTGTCCTAGGTCAGCGTCTGGGTATTTAGTGTCCTAGGTCAGCGTCTAGGTATTTAGTGTCCTAGGTCAGCGTCTGGGTATTTAGTGTCCTAAGTCAGCGTCTAGGTATTTAGTGTCCTAGGTCAGCATCTAGGTATTTAGTGTCCTAGGTCAGCATCTGGGTATTTAGTGTCCTAAGTCAGCGTCTAGGTATTTAGTGTCCTAGGTCAGCATCTGGGTATTTAGTGTCCTAAGTCAGCGTCTAGGTATTTAGTGTCCTAGGTCAGCATCTGGGTATTTAGTGTCCTAAGTCAGCGTCTAGGTATTTAGTGTCCTAGGTCAGCATCTGGGTATTTAGTGTCCTAAGTCAGCGTCTAGGTATTTAGTGTCCTAGGTCAGCGTCTGAGTATTTAGTGTCCTAGGTCAGCATCTGGATATTTAGTGTCCTAGGTCAGCATCTAGGTATTTAGTGTCCTAGGTCAGCGTCTGGGTATTTAGTGTCCTAGGTCAGCGTCTAGGTATTTAGTGTCCTAGGTCAGCGTCTAGGTATTTAGTGTCCTAGGTCAGCGTCTAGGTATTTAGTGTCCTAGGTCAGCATCTGGGTATTTAGTGTCCTAGGTCAGCATCTGGGTATTTAGTGTCCTAGGTCAGCGTCTAGGTATTTAGTGTCCTAGGTCAGCATCTGGGTATTTAGTGTCCTAGGTCAGCATCTAGGTATTTAGTGTCCTAGGTCAGCGTCTAGGTATTTAGTGTCCTAGGTCAGCATCTGGGTATTTAGTGTCCTAGGTCAGCGTCTAGGTATTTAGTGTCCTAGGTCAGCGTCTAGGTATTTAGTGTCCTAGGTCAGCGTCTGAGTATTTAGTGTCCTAGGTCAGCGTCTGGGTATTTAGTGTCCTAGGTCAGCATCTGGGTATTTAGTGTCCTAGGTCAGCATCTGGGTATTTAGTGTCCTAGGTCAGCATCTGGGTATTTAGTGTCCTAGGTCAGCATCTGGGTATTTAGTGTCCTAGGTCAGCATCTAGGTATTTAGTGTCCTAGGTCAGCATCTGGGTATTTAGTGTCCTAGGTCAGCGTCTAGGTATTTAGTGTCCTAGGTCAGCGTCTGAGTATTTAGTGTCCTAGGTCAGCGTCTGGGTATTTAGTGTCCCAGGTCAGCGTCTGGGTATTTAGTGTCCTAGGTCAGCGTCTGGGTATTTAGTGTCCTAGATCAGCATCTGGGTATTTAGTGTCCTAGGTCAGCATCTAGGTATTTAGTGTCCTAGGTCAGCATCCAGGTATTTAGTGTCCTAGGTCAGCATCTGAGTATTTAGTGTCCTAGGTCAGCATCTGGGTATTTAGTGTCCTAAGTCAGCATCTAGGTATTTAGTATCCTAGGTCAGCGTCTGAGTATTTAGTGGCCTAGGTCAGCATCTAGGTATTTAGTGTCCTAGGTCAGCATCTGAGTATTTAGTGTCCTAGGTCAGCATCTGGGTATTTAGTGTCCTGGTCAGCGTCTGGGTATTTAGTGTCCTAGGTCAGCGTCTGAGTATTTAGTGTCCTAGGTCAGCATCTGGGTTTTTAGTGTCCTAGTCAGCATCTAGGTATTTAGTGTCCTAGGTCAGCATCTAGGTATTTAGTGTCCTAGGCCAGCATCTAGGTATTTAGTGTCCTAGGTCAGCGTCTAGGTATTTAGTGTCCTAGGTCAGCGTCTGGGTTTTTGTGTCCTAGTCAGCGTCTAGGTATTTAGTGTCCTAGGTCAGCGTCTGGGTTTTTGTGTCCTAGTCAGCGTCTAGGTATTTAGTGTCCTAGGTCAGCGTCTGGGTTTTTGTGTCCTAGTCAGCGTCTAGGTATTTAGTGTCCTAGGTCAGCGTCTAGGTATTTAGTGTCCTAGGTCAGCATCTGGGTATTTAGTGTCCTAGGTCAGCGTCTAGGTATTTAGTGTCCTAGGTCAGCATCTGGGTATTTAGTGTCCTAGGTCAGCATCTGGGTATTTAGTGTCCTAGGTCAGCATCTGGGTATTTAGTGTCTTAGGTCACCGTCTAGGTATTTAGTGTCCTAGGTCAGCATCTGGGTATTTAGTGTCCTAGGTCAGCGTCTGGGTATTTAGTGTCCTTGGTCAGCATCTAGGTATTTAGTGTCCTAGGTCAGCGTCTAGGTATTTAGTGTCCTAGGTCAGCATCTAGGTATTTAGTGTCCTAGGTCAGCATCTGGGTATTTAGTGTCCTAGGTCAGCATCTGGGTATTTAGTGTCCTAGGTCAGCATCTGGGTATTTAGTGTCCTAGGTCAGCGTCTGAGTATTTAGTGTCCTAAGTCAGCGTCTGGATATTTAGTGTCCTAGGTCAGCATCTAGGTATTTAGTGTCTTAGGTCACCGTCTAGGTATTTAGTGTCCTAGGTCAGCATCTGGGTATTTAGTGTCCTAGGTCAGCGTCTGGGTATTTAGTGTCCTTGGTCAGCATCTAGGTATTTAGTGTCCTAGGTCAGCATCTGAGTATTTAGTGTCCTAGGTCAGCGTCTAGGTATTTAGTGTCCTAGGTCAGCATCTGGGTATTTAGTGTCCTAGGTCAGCGTCTAGGTATTTAGTGTCCTAGGTCAGCATCTAGGTATTTAGTGTCCTAGGTCAGCATCTGGGTATTTAGTGTCCTAGGTCAGCGTCTGGGTATTTAGTGTCCTTGGTCAGCATCTAGGTATTTAGTGTCCTAGGTCAGCATCTGAGTATTTAGTGTCCTAGGTCAGCATCTGGGTATTTAATGTCCTAAGTCAGCGTCTGGATATTTAGTGTCCTAGGTCAGCGTCTAGGTATTTAGTGTCTTAGGTCACCGTCTAGGTATTTAGTGTCCTAGGTCAGCGTCTGGGTATTTAGTGTCCTAGGTCAGCATCTAGGTATTTAGTGTCCTAGGTCAGCATCTGGGTATTTAGTGTCCTAGGTCAGCATCTGGGTATTTAGTGTCCTAGGTCAGCGTCTGAGTATTTAGTGTCCTAAGTCAGCATCTAGGTATTTAGTGTCCTAAGTCAGCATCTAGGTATTTAGTGTCCTAGGTCAGCATCTGGGTATTTAGTGTCCTAGGTCAGCGTCTGAGTATTTAGTGTCCTAGGTCAGCATCTAGGTATTTAGTGTCCTAAGTCAGCATCTAGGTATTTAGTGTCCTAGGTCAGCATCTGGGTATTTAGTGTCCTAGGTCAGCATCTGGGTATTTAGTGTCCTAGGTCAGCGTCTGAGTATTTAGTGTCCTAAGTCAGCATCTAGGTATTTAGTGTCCTAAGTCAGTGTCTGGGTATTTAGTGTCCTAGGTCAGCGTCTAGGTATTTAGTGTCCTTGGTCAGCGTCTAGGTATTTAGTGTCCTAGGCCAGCATCTGGGTATTTAGTGTCCTAGGTCAGTGTCTGGGTTTTTGTGTCCTAGGTCAGCGTCTAGGTATTTAGTGTCCTAGGTCAGCGTGTAGGTATTTAGTGTCCTAGGCCAGCATCTGGGTATTTAGTGTCCTAGGTCAATGTCTGGGTATTTAGTGTCCTAGGTCAGTGTCTGGGTTTTTGTGTCCTCGGTCAGTGTCTGCAATGTCAACCCCTCCCAAATAAAATAATTTCAACTTACAGTTTGGTATGCTGACAAATCTAGTTTTTGAAAGTCCATGCTCTGACCACATTAAGAAAATTACTAAGCCTGCATTTTCTACTATACAGTCCACACTCACCCACATAAAACTACGTGACAAAGTTTATAACATCATATGACCCACTCTACCACGTTGGATAGCTCCACAGTGCACACTGCAAAGTTGTTTAGTGATTGCAGGAAATTATTATATATTTAAGTTAATTTATACAAATTTTAACAAAAATGTGATCCTTTAACCCTTTAGCATTTACATTACATTAAATTTACTATTATATTTTCACGGTTAAGGCTTTGCTTCAATTATTTCACATAATATCAAATCTAAGATTTTGATACTATTTATTTAGAGAACAATACCTTAAAATCAGTATGAGCAGCCAGTTACAACAGAAAGAGATGAGAGAATTTTGGCCAGATACGGCCGGTTTAAATGCTAAAGGGTTAAGATGCAGTAATGCACACTAGGTAGCTGCCTAGTTGGCTTTAATCGTGGCACCAGATTTAGTTCTATGTTATTGTTAGAGACAATGTAGTCTATTATTGTTATGCGAGATAATCAATAGAATCACCTTAAAAAAACAAACACAGCAAATTATACTGTGTTTATTTAATAAATTAGGAACAAATCCTCTGATTACTGAAGGTTGAAGCTGATGCGTTACTGCACCAGCTCCTGCAATTCTTGCACTTAATTCAACCTTCTGCCTTAGCCTTACATCTCTCATGAACACAGCCTGAGATACTTGAACTTCTCCACCTGCTTCAGTGTAACTCAACTTTGGAGTAATATTACTCAATAGAGTATGTAGCTCGGAGACCAGTGTCATTCCAGGTAGAGGCACTACTTTTCTGAATTGAAAGATCACAGCTCCGATATTAGAGGCATGTGGTTAGAATGTCAGGAAAGAATCACTAGACAGATTTTACATGCAAAACCAACTGGCAAGAAACCCAGGGGTACACCCCAAGCAAGATAGTTGGATAACACAAATAACCTTGGCTGGTCTTGCTTGGGGATCCAGCCAGATAAATTGGAAATGGTTGCTTCTGATAGGACCCAATTAAAGGTGTGCTGGAGGACTTCTGCCCCCCCCCCCCCCAAGGGTTGGATGAGACCTTTTGAGGCAGTATTCTATAGCTGGATGCCATTTAATTATCGGTCAACAAAGTCACGGCTGACAAAAACAACAACCATCAGTTTCTTCACTTCTTTATTGTAATTTATCCCTGAAATGTTATCAAGCATCCTTTTAACCCTTTAGCATTTACATTACTCTATATTTACTATTGTATTTTTGCAGTAAAGGCTTTATTTCACATAATTATCTCACATAATATCAAATCTACAAGATTTTGATATTATTTATTTTGAGAACAATATCTTAACAAGTATGAGCAGTTAGTTATGGCCAGTTTAAACAGAAAGAGGTGAGAGAATTTTGGCCAGATACGGCTGGTTTAAATGCTAAAGGGTTAAATTAAAGATGTAACCATCATGATGTCTTGCTTTCATGACTTGAAAATATATCTACAGGACATTTTTTTTTTCAAAACTGCAATGGCTAAATATTTTGTATTGTTAAACTTGGCAGAAATAAGGGAATGTAAGAATGAGGCATGGTTGCCCCACCTACCTAGGAGAACAATATCTCCAAATATGTGCTTATCTGGACTGTAATAAAACCTGTCCAACCCATATCAGCATGGACACATGGACGGGAATCAATGGTGATGGAATATGTGGGGAAAATGGTAGTGTACCTAATGATGTTTCCTTACACCAACCTTACCTCCATCCTAA
The DNA here is from genome assembly GCA_964016885.1 of Eledone cirrhosa. NCBI lineage: Eukaryota > Metazoa > Mollusca > Cephalopoda > Octopoda > Eledonidae > Eledone > Eledone cirrhosa. The sequence goes on from OZ024743.1 coordinate 333,340,659, forward strand.
TACTTATCATCCACCCTTTATCCTCCACCAACACTACCTCGCCCTTGTCATCCACCCTTTATCTCCCAGCAACACTACCTCGTCCTTGTCATCCACCCTTTATCCTCCACCAACACTACCTCATCCTTGTCATCCACCCTTTATCTCCTAGCAACACTACCTCGTCCTTGTCATCCACCCTTTATCCTCCACCAACACTACCTTGTCCTTGTCATCCACCCTTTATCCTCCACCAACACTACCTCGTCCTTGTCATCCACCCTTTATCCTCCACCAACACTACCTCGCCCTTGTCATCCACCCTTTATCCTCCATCAACACTACCTCGTCCTTGTCATCCACCCTTTATCCTCCACCAACACTACCTCGCCCTTGTCATCCACCCTTTATCTCCCAGCAACACTACCTCGCCCTTGTCATCCACCCTTTATCCTCCACCAACACTACCTCGTCCTTGTCATCCACCCTTTATCCTCCACCAACACTACCTCGTCCTTGTCATCCACCCTTTATCCTCCACCAACACTACCTCGCCCTTGTCATCCACCCTTTATCCTCCACCAACACTACCTTGTCCTTGTCATCCACCCTTTATCTCCCAGCAACACTACCTCATCCTTGTCATCCACCCTTTATCCTCCACCAACACTGCCTCGTCCTTGTCATCCACCCTTTATCCTCCACCAACACTACCTTGTCCTTCTCATCCACCCTTTATCTCCCAGCAACACTACCTCGCCCTTGTCATCCACCCTTTATCTCCCAGCAACACTACCTCGCCCTTGTCATCCACCCTTTATCCTCCACCAACACTACCTTGTCCTTGTCATCCACCCTTTATCCTCCACCAACACTACCTCGTCCTTGTCATCCACCCTTTATCTCCCAGGAACACTACCTCGTCCTTGTCATCCACCCTTTATCCTCCACCAACACTACCTCGCCCTTGTCATCCACCCTTTATCTCCCAGCAACACTACCTCGCCCTTGCCATCCACCCTTTATCTCCCAGCAACACTACCTAGTCCTTGTCATCCACCCTTTATCTCCCAGCAACACTACCTAGTCCTTGTCATCCACCCTTTATCTCCCAGCAACACTACCTCGTCCTTGTCATCCACCCTTTATCCTCCACCAACACTACCTCGCCCTTGTCATCCACCCTTTATCTCCCAGCAACACTACCTCGTCCTTGTCATCCACCCTTTATCCTCCACCAACACTACCTCGCCCTTGTCATCCACCCTTTATCTCCCAGCAACACTACCTCGCCCTTGCCATCCACCCTTTATCCTCCACCAACACTACCTCGTCCTTGTCATCCACCCTTTATCTCCCAGCAACACTACCTCGCCCTTGCCATCCACCCTTTATCCTCCACCAACACTACCTCGTCCTTGTCATCCACCCTTTATCCTCCACCAACACTACCTCGTCCTTGTCATCCACCCTTTATCCTCCACCAACACTGCCTCGTCCTTGTCATCCACCCTTTATCCTCCACCAACACTACCTCGTCCTTGTCATCCACCCTTTATCCTCCACCAACACTACCTCGTCCTTGTCATCCACCCTTTATCTCCTAGCAACACTACCTCATCCTTGCCATCCACCCTTTATCCTCCACCAACACTACCTCGTCCTTGTCATCCACCCTTTATCCTCCACCAACACTACCTCGCCCTTGTCATCCACCCTTTATCTCCCAGCAACACTACCTCGCCCTTGTCATCCACCCTTTATCTCCCAGCAACACTACCTCGCCCTTGTCATCCACCCTTTATCCTCCAGCAACACTACCTCATCCTTGCCATCCACCCTTTATCCTCCACCAACACTACCTCGTCCTTGCCATCCACCCTTTATCCTCCACCAACACTACCTCGCCCTTGTCATCCACCCTTTATCCTCCACCAACACTACCTCGTCCTTGTCATCCACCCTTTATCCTCCACCAACACTACCTCGTCCTTGTCATCCACCCTTTATCTCCCAGCAACACTACCTCGCCCTTGCCATCCACCCTTTATCCTCCACCAACACTACCTCGTCCTTGTCATCCACCCTTTATCCTCCACCAACACTACCTCGTCCTTGTCATCCACCCTTTATCCTCCACCAACACTACCTCGTCCTTGTCATCCACCCTTTATCCTCCACCAACTCTACCTCGTCCTTGTCATCCACCCTTTATCTCCTAGCAACACTACCTCGCCCTTGCCATCCACCCTTTATCTTCCACCAACACTACCTCGCCCTTGCCATCCACCCTTTATCCTCCACCAACACTACCTCGTCCTTGTCATCCACCCTTTATCCTCCACCAACACTACCTCGCCCTTGTCATCCACCCTTTATCCTCCACCAACACTACCTCGTCCTTGTCATCCACCCTTTATCTCCCAGCAACACTACCTCGCCCTTGCCATCCACCCTTTATCCTCCACCAACACTACCTCGTCCTTGCCATCCACCCTTTATCCTCCACCAACACTACCTCGTCCTTGTCATCCACCCTTTATCCTCCACCAACACTACCTCGTCCTTGTCATCCACCCTTTATCCTCCACCAACACTACCTCGTCCTTGTCATCCACCCTTTATCTCCCAGCAACACTACCTCGCCCTTGTCATTCACCCTTTATCCTCCACCAACACTACCTCGTCCTTGTCATCCACCCTTTATCCTCCACCAACACTACCTCGTCCTTGCCATCCACCCTTTATCCTCCACCAATACTACCTCGTCCTTGTCATCCACCCTTTATCCTCCACCAACACTACCTCGTCCTTGTCATCCACCCTTTATCCTCCACCAACACTACCTCGTCCTTGTCATCCACCCTTTATCCTCCACCAACACTACCTCGTCCTTGTCATCCACCCTTTATCCTCCACCAACACTACCTCATCCTTGTCATCCACCCTTTATCCTCCACCAACACTACCTCATCCTTGTCATCCACCCTTTATCCTCCACCAACACTACCTCGTCCTTGTCATCCACCCTTTATCCTCCACCAACACTACCTAGTCCTTGTCATCCACCCTTTATCTCCCAGCAACACTACCTAGTCCTTGTCATCCACCCTTTATCTCCCAGCAACACTACCTAGTCCTTGTCATCCACCCTTTATCTCCCAGCAACACTACCTAGTCCTTGTCATCCACCCTTTATCTCCCAGCAACACTACCTCGTCCTTGTCATCCACCCTTTATCTCCCAGCAACACTACCTCGTCCTTGCCATCCACCCTTTATCTCCCAGCAACACTACCTAGTCCTTGTCATCCACCCTTTATCTCCCAGCCACACTACCTCGTCCTTGTCATCCACCCTTTATCTCCCAGCAACACTACCTCGTCCTTGCCATCCACCCTTTATCTCCCAGCAACACTACCTCGTCCTTGTCATCCACCCTTTATCTCCCAGCAACACTACCTCGTCCTTGTCATCCACCCTTTCTCTCCCAGCAACACTACCTAGTTCTTGTCATCCACCCTTTATCTCACAGCAACACTACCTCGTCCTTGTCATCCACCCTTTATCTCCCAGCAACACTACCTCGTCCTTGTCATCCACCCTTTATCCTCCAGCAACACTACCTCGTCCTTCCTATCACCAACCACTTTACACCATGCACTGATTGCATTTATCATGCAGATCACCAACACTAGGCAGGCTGTCATGTCTTCCCAACCCTTTGTTTGGCAATCATAAAAGAGTTAAACTGAACATGACTATCAATGTCAATTAAAAAAGAACAAAAAATAGCAAAAATACCTAAAAAAAAAATGATACAAAACAAAAAGCAACAACATAACAGCAATTGGAAGAGTCAACACTAGAATATGAGCGGAATACAGAGATCAAAGGTTCTGAGCTGAACAGATTAAATATGAAGAGTGAATCAAAAGGAAGATAAACAGAGATCAATAAAAGCTATTAGAGAAGTGTTATAACATTAAACAGTAGGTAAATGATAAGAACATTCACTGGACAATGAAAACATCAGACTTCTTCTGTTTTCTCTCTCTCTCTCTCCCTCTCTCTCTCTCTCTCTCTCTCTCTCTCTATATATATATATAGAAAGAGAGAGAGAGATTATATATATATATATATATATAAATGTGGTTGGTGTTAGGAAGGGCATCCAGCCGTAGAAAACCTACTAGATACAATCCTATACAAGGGAGACACGGTCACCTGATCAATCTGGCCTCAAGTCTAACCCATGCTAGCGTGGAAGATAGACGTCAAACAAGATAATGATGATGATGATGATATATACATAGAAAGAGAGAGAGATTATATATATATGTGAGTGTGTGTGTAAATTCAATTTAAAAGATATATGTATATATATATAGAGAGAAAGAGACACAGTATTTTGTACATATATATATAATTTAGGAAAAAATACATATTTTAATGTGGAAAAGTTTTTGAATTTTTGATGCTCTGGACAAACATTAAGCTTTTCTACCGAGAAACAAACATCATATATATTATATATGTTATGATACCTTAACTTAGTATATACACAAACACTTAACATACACACACACAGATTATAATCATTGGTTTAACCCATGCTAGCGTGGAAGAACGGACGTAAAACGGTGATGATGATGACATTGGTTTATGAAGCTAGTCAAAGAGAATTGGTACAGCTCTGGCCTCACCATCACTCAATGATATAAGGTTTGTATGTTAGAAACACAAACTCAGAGTGCACACATACATTACTCAGTAATATAACATATGGGGAATGATATTTGTATAACATATAAAGGGAAGACACATGGCTTAGTGGTTAGAGTATTGGGCTTGCAATCAGGAGGTTGTGAGTTCAATTCTCGGACTGGGTGATGCGTTGTGTCCTTGAGCAAGACACTTTATTTCATGTTGTTCCAGTGGAAATAAGTTGCAACATCATTGGCCATTGCCTTTCCCTTGGACAACATCAGTAGCATGGAGAGAGGTGGCTGGTATGTACGGACAACTGCTGGTCTTCCACAAACAAACCTTGCCCGGACTTGTGCCTCAGAAGGGAACTTTCTAGGTGTAAAATACTATGGTCATTTATGATCAAAGGGGTCTTTACACTTTACTCTATACAAAATATGTGTGTGTGTCAACATCATATATATGTTAATCAACAATAGAAACAGAATTAGTATATTTCTACTATGAATATGATACAGTAATTTAATTTGGTACCAAACTACCTAAAACCACCCAGGATTCTAGGAAACCAAGCTGTTTATTTTAAAGTGTTTTTTTTTTTTGTCTCTTTTAAAAAATATATATAAATTGTGTTTATCTATATTGAAATAAACTTCTGCAGGTCTTGTTATATTTTCTACAGTGTGAAATTTTAAAGTTGCACGAGTACTAAGGTATTTATTGCTTTGTTAGACTAAAAATGGAATTGTATAGAAAGCTTCAAACAAAACAAAATAACAACAACAAAACTGTTATATTATTCAAAGCTTACAAAGACAGTGAGGAATACAAAACAATCTTGTGTACAGACATAATTAAAACAGTTACTGTTACGACACTGGGTCAACAAGTTGGTGTATAGACATAATTATAACGGTTACTATTACTACACTGGGTCAACAATTTGGTGTATAGACATAATTATAACAGCTACTGTTACTACACTGGGTCAACAATTTGGTGTATAGACATAATTATAACTGTTACTGTTACTACACTGGGTCAACAAGTTGGTGTATAGACATAATTATAACAGCTACTGTTACTACACTGGGTCAACAATTTGGTGTACAGACATAATTATAACAGTTACTGTTACTACACTGGGTCAACAATTTGGTGTACAGACATAATTATAACAGTTACTGTTACTACACTGGGTCAACAAGTTGTGTATAGACATAATTATAACAGCTACTGTTACTACACTGGGTCAACAATTTGGTGTACAGACATGATTAAAACAGTTACTGTTGCTACACTGGGTCAACAAGTTGGTGTATAGACATAATTATAACAGTTACTGTTACTACACTGGGACAACAATTTGGTGTATAGACATAATTATAACAGTTACTGTTACTACACTGGGTCAACAATTTGGTGTATAGACATAATTATAACAGTTACTGTTACTACACTGGGTCAACAAGTTGGTGTACAGACATAATTATAACAGTTACTGTTACTACACTGGGTCAACAATTTGGTGTATAGACATAATTATAACAGTTACTGTTACTACACTGGGTCAACAAGTTGGTGTACAGACAATTATAACAGCTACTGTTACTACACTGGGTCAACAATTTGGTGTACAGACATAATTATAACAGTTACTGTTACTACACTGGGTCAACAATTTGGTGTATAGACATAATTATAACAGTTACTGTTACTACACTGGGTCAACAATTTGGTGTATAGACATAATTATAACAGTTACTGTTACTACACTGGGTCAACAAGTCGGTATATAGACATAATTATAAGTTACTGTTACTACACTGGGTCAACAATTTGGTGTACAGACATAATTATAACAGTTACTGTTACTACACTGGGTCAACAATTTGGTGTACAGACATAATTATAACAGTTACTGTTACTACACTGGGTCAACAAGTTGGTGTATAGACATAATTATAACAGTTACAGTTACTACACTGGGTCAACAATTTGGTGTATAGACATAATTATAACTGTTACTGTTACTACACTGGGTCAACAATTTGGTGTAAGACATAATTATAACAGTTACTGTTACTACACTGGGTCAACAATTTGGTGTACAGACATAATTATAACAGTTACTGTTACTACACTGGGTCAACAAGTTGGTGTACAGACGTAATTATAACAGTTACTGTTACTACACTGGGTCAATAAGTTGGTGTATAGACATAATTATAACAGTTACTGTTACTACACTGGGGCAAGAATTTGGTGTACAGACATAATTATAACAGTTACTGTTACTACACTGGGTCAACAAGTTGGTGTATAGACATAATTATAACAGCTACTGTTACTACACTGGGTCAACAATTTGGTGTACAGACATAATTATAACAGTTACTGTTACTACACTGGGTCAACAATTTGGTGTACAGACATAATTATAACAGTTACTGTTACTACACTGGGTCAACAATTTGGTGTATAGACATAGTTATAACAGCTACTGTTACTACACTGGGTCAACAAGTTGGTGTACAGACATAATTATAACAGCTACTGTTACTACACTGGGTCAACAATTTGGTGTACAGACATAATTATAACAGTTACTGTTACTACACTGGGTCAACAATTTGGTGTATAGACATAATTATAACAGTTACTGTTACTACACTGGGTCAACAATTTGGTGTACAGACATAATTATAACAGTTACTGTTACTACACTGGGTCAACAATTTGGTGTACAGACATAATTATAACAGCTACTGTTACTACACTGGGTCAACAAGTTGGTGTACAGACATAATTATAACAGCTACTGTTACTACACTGGGTCAACAATTTGGTGTACAGACATAATTATAACAGTTACTGTTACTACACTGGGTCAACAATCTTGTGTACAGACATAATTATAACAGCTACTGTTACTACACTGGGTCAACAATTTGGTGTATAGACATAATTATAACTGTTACTGTTACTACACTGGGCCAACAATTTGGTGTACAGACATAATTATAACAGTTACTGTTACTACACTGGGTCAACAAGTTGGTGTATAGACATAATTATAACAGCTACTGTTACTACACTGTGTCAACAATTTGGTGTACAGACATAATTAAAACAGTTACTGTTGCTACACTGGGTCAACAAGTTGGTGTGTAGACATAATTATAACAGCTACTGTTACTACACTGGGTCAACAACTTGGTGTACAGACATAATTATAACAGTTACTGTTACTACACTGGGTCAACAATTTGGTGTACAGACATAATTATAACAGTTACTGTTACTACACTGGGTCAACAAGTTGGTGTATAGACATAATTATAACAGCTACTGTTACTACACTGTGTCAACAATTTGGTGTACAGACATAATTAAAACAGTTACTGTTGCTACACTGGGTCAACAAGTTGGTGTATAGACATAATTATAACAGCTACTGTTACTACACTGGGTCAACAATTTGGTGTACAGACATAATTATAACAGTTACTGTTACTACACTGGGTCAACAATTTGGTGTATAGACATAATTATAACTGTTACTGTTAATACACTGGGTCAACAAGTTGGTGTATAGACAATTATAACAGCTACTGTTACTACACTGGGTCAACAATTTGGTGTACAGACATAATTATAACAGTTACTGTTACTACATTGGGTCAACAATTTAGTGTACAGACATAATTATAACAGTTAGTGTACAGACATAATTATAACAGTTACTGTTACTATACTGGGTCAACAATTTGGTGTACAGACATAATTATAACAGTTACTGTTACTACACTGGGTCAACAATTTAGTGTACAGACATAATTATAACAGTTACTGTTACTACACTGGGTCAACAATTTGGTGTACAGACATAATTATAACAGTTACTGTTACTACACTGGGTCAACAAGTTGGTGTACAGACATAATTATAACAGTTACTGTTACTACACTGGGTCAACAATTTGGTGTACTGACATAATTATAACAGTTACTGTTACTACACTGGGTCAACAATTTGGTGTATAGACATAATTATAACTGTTACTGTTACTACACTGGGTCAACAAGTTGGTGTATAGACATAATTATAACAGTTACTGTTACTACATTGGGTCAACAATTTGGTGTATAGACATAATTATAACAGTTACTGTTACTACACTGGGTCAACAATTTGGTGTATAGACATAATTATAACAGTTACTGCTACTACACTGAGTCAACAATTTGGTGTACAGACAATTATAACAGTTACTGTTACGACATTGGGTCAACAATTTAGTGTACAGACATAATTATAACAGTTAGTGTACAGACATAATTATAACAGTTACTGTTACTATACTGGGTCAACAAGTTGGTGTATAGACATAATTATAACAGTTACTGTTACTACACTGGGTCAACAAGTTGGTGTACAGACAATTATAACAGCTACTGTTACTACACTGGGTCAACAATTTGGTGTATAGACATAATTATAACAGTTACTGTTACTACACTGGGTCAACAATTTGGTGTACAGACATAATTATAACAGTTACTGTTACTACACTGGTCAACAATTTGGTGTACAGACATAATTATAACAGTTACTGTTACTACACTGGGTCAACAATTTGGTGTATAGACATAATTATAACAGTTACTGTTACTACACTGGGTCAACAAGTCGGTGTATAGACATAATTATAAGTTACTGTTACTACACTGGGTCAACAATTTGGTGTACAGACATAATTATAACAGTTACTGTTACTACACTGGGTCAACAATTTGGTGTACAGACAATTATAACAGTTACTGTTACTACACTGGGTCAACAAGTTGGTGTATAGACATAATTATAACAGTTACAGTTACTACACTGGGTCAACAATTTGGTGTATAGACATAATTATAACTGTTACTGTTACTACACTGGGTCAACAATTTGGTGTACAGACATAATTATAACAGTTACTGTTACTACACTGGGTCAACAATTTGGTGTATAGACAATTATAACTGTTACTGTTAATACACTGGGTCAACAAGTTGGTGTATAGACAATTATAACAGCTACTGTTACTACACTGGGTCAACAATTTGGTGTACAGACATAATTATAACAGTTACTGTTACTACATTGGGTCAACAATTTAGTGTACAGACATAATTATAACAGTTACTGTTACTATACTGGGTCAACAATTTGGTGTACAGACATAATTATAACAGTTACTGTTACTACACTGGGTCAACAATTTAGTGTACAGACATAATTATAACAGTTACTGTTACTACACTGGGTCAACAATTTGGTGTACAGACATAATTATAACAGTTACTGTTACTACACTGGGTCAACAAGTTGGTGTACAGACATAATTATAACAGTTACTGTTACTACACTGGGTCAACAATTTGGTGTACTGACATAATTATAACAGTTACTGTTACTACACTGGGTCAACAATTTGGTGTATAGACATAATTATAACTGTTACTGTTACTACACTGGGTCAACAAGTTGGTGTATAGACATAATTATAACAGTTACTGTTACTACATTGGGTCAACAATTTGGTGTATAGACATAATTATAACAGTTACTGTTACTACACTGGGTCAACAATTTGGTTTATAGACATAATAAGTTACTGCTACTACACTGAGTCAACAATTTGGTGTACAGACATAATTATAACAGTTACTGTTACTACATTGGGTCAACAATTTAGTGTACAGACATAATTATAACAGTTAGTGTACAGACATAATTATAACAGTTACTGTTACTATACTGGGTCAACAAGTTGGTGTATAGACATAATTATAACAGTTACTGTTACTACACTGGGTCAACAAGTTGGTGTACAGACAATTATAACAGCTACTTTTACTACACTGGGTCAACAATTTGGTGTATAGACATAATTATAACAGTTACTGTTACTACACTGGGTCAACAAGTTGGTGTATAGACATAATTATAACAGTTACTGTTACTACACTGGGTCAACAATTTGGTGTACAGACATAATTATAACAGTTACTGTTACTACACTGGTCAACAATTTGGTGTACAGACATAATTATAACAGTTACTGTTACTACACTGGGTCAACAAGTTGGTGTATAGACATAATTATAACAGTTACTGTTACTACACTGGGTCAACAAGTCGGTGTATAGACATAATTATAAGTTACTGTTACTACACTGGGTCAACAATTTGGTGTACAGACATAATTATAACAGTTACTGTTACTACACTGGGTCAACAATTTGGTGTACAGACAATTATAACAGTTACTGTTACTACACTGGGTCAACAAGTTGGTGTATAGACATAATTATAACAGTTACAGTTACTACACTGGGTCAACAATTTGGTGTATAGACATAATTATAACTGTTACTGTTACTACACTGGGTCAACAATTTGGTGTACAGACATAATTATAACAGTTACTGTTACTACACTGGGTCAACAATTTGGTGTACAGACATAATTATAACTGTTACTGTTACTACACTGGGTCAACAAGTTGGTGTATAGACATAATTATAACAGTTACTGTTACTACACTGGGTCAACAATTTGGTGTACAGACATAATTATAACAGTTACAGTTACTACACTGGGACAACAATTTGGTGTATAGACATAATTATAACTGTTACTGTTACTACACTGGGTCAACAATTTGGTGTACAGACATAATTATAACAGTTACTGTTACTACACTGGGTCAACAATTTGGTGTATAGACATAATTATAACTGTTACTGTTACTACACTGGGTCAACAATTTGGTGTACAGACATAATTATAACAGTTACAGTTACTACACTGGGTCAACAATTTGGTGTACAGACATAATTATAACAGTTACTGTTACTACACTGGGTCAACAAGTTGGTGTACAGACGTAATTATAACAGTTACTGTTACTACACTGGGTCAACAAGTTGGTGTATAGACATAATTATAACAGTTACTGTTACTACACTGGGGCAACAATTTGGTGTACAGACATAATTATAACAGTTACTGTTACTACACTGGGTCAACAAGTTGGTGTATAGACATAATTATAACAGCTACTGTTACTACACTGGGTCAACAATTTGGTGTACAGACATAATTATAACAGTTACTGTTACTACACTGGGTCAACAATTTGGTGTACAAACATAATTATAACAGTTACTGTTACTACACTGGGTCAACAATTTGGTGTATAGACATAATTATAACAGTTACTGTTACTACACTGGGTCAACAATTTGGTGTAGAGACATAATTATAACAGTTACTGTTACTACACTGGGTCAAGAATTTGGTGTACAGACATAATTATAACTGTTACTGTTACTACACTGGGTCAACAACTTGGTGTACAGACATAATTATAACAGTTACTGTTACTACACTGGGTCAACAATTTGGTGTACAGACATAATTATAACAGTTACTGTTACTACACTGGGTCAACAAGTTGGTGTATAGACATAATTATAACAGCTATTGTTACTACACTGTGTCAACAATTTGGTGTACAGACATAATTAAAACAGTTACTGTTGCTACACTGGGTCAACAAGTTGGTGTATAGACATAATTATAACAGCTACTGTTACTACACTGGGTCAACAATTTGGTGTATAGACATAATTATAACTGTTACTGTTACTACACTGGGTCAACAATTTGGTGTATAGACATAATTATAACTGTTACTGTTACTACACTGGGTCAACAACTTGGTGTACAGACATAATTATAACAGTTACTGTTACTACACTGGGTCAACAATTTGGTGTACAGACATAATTATAACAGTTACTGTTACTACACTGGGTCAACAAGTTGGTGTATAGACATAATTATAACAGCTACTGTTACTACACTGTGTCAACAATTTGGTGTACAGACATAATTAAAACAGTTACTGTTGCTACACTGGGTCAACAAGTTGGTGTATAGACATAATTATAACAGCTACTGTTACTACACTGGGTCAACAATTTGGTGTACAGACATAATTATAACAGTTACTGTTACTACACTGGGTCAACAATTTGGTGTATAGACATAATTATAACAGTTACTGTTAATACACTGGGTCAACAAGTTGGTGTACAGACAATTATAACAGCTACTGTTACTACACTGGGTCAACAATTTGGTGTACAGACATAATTATAACAGTTACTGTTACTACATTGGGTCAACAATTTGGTGTATAGACATAATTATAACAGTTACTGTTACTACACTGGGTCAACAATTTGGTGTATAGACATAATTATAACAGTTACTGTTACTACACTGAGTCAACAATTTGGTGTACAGACATAATTATAACATTTACTGTTACTACATTGGGTCAACAATCTTGTGTACAGACATAATTATAACAGTTAGTGTACAGACATAATTATAACAGTTACTGTTACTATACTGGGTCAACAATTTGGTGTACAGACATAATTATAACAGTTACTGTTACTACACTGGGTCAACAATTTAGTGTACAGACATAATTATAACAGTTACTGTTACTACACTGGGTCAACAATTTGGTGTACAGACATAATTATAACAGTTACTGTTACTACACTGGGTCAACAATTTGGTGTACAGACATAATTATAACAGTTACTGTTACTACACTGGGTCAACAATTTGGTGTACAGACATAATTATAACAGTTACAGTTGCTACACTGGGTCAACAATTTGGTGTATAGACATAATTATAACTGTTACTGTTACTACACTGGGTCAACAATTTGGTGTACAGACAATTATAACAGTTACTGTTACTACACTGGGTCAACAAGTTGGTGTACAGACATAATTATAACAGTTACTGTTACTACACTGGGTCAACAATTTGGTGTACAGACATAATTATAACAGTTACTGTTACTACACTGGGTCAACAATTTGGTGTACAGACATAATTATAACAGTTACTGTTACTACACTGGGTCAACAAGTTGGTGTATAGACATAATTATAACAGCTACTGTTACTACACTGGGTCAACAATTTGGTGTACAGACATGATTAAAACAGTTACTGTTGCTACACTGGGCCAACAAGTTGGTGTATAGACATAATTATAACAACTACTGTTACTACACTGGGTCAACAATTTGGTGTACAGACAATTATAACAGTTACTGTTACTACACTGGGTCAACAATTTGGTGTATAGACATAATTATAACAGTTACTGTTACTACACTGGGTCAACAAGTTGGTGTACAGACAATTATAACAGCTACTGTTACTACACTGGGTCAACAATTTGGTGTACAGACATAATTATAACATTTACTGTTACTACATTGGGTCAACAATCTTGTGTACAGACATAATTATAACAGTTAGTGTACAGACATAATTATAACAGTTACTGTTACTATACTGGGTCAACAATTTGGTGTACAGACATAATTATAACAGTTACTGTTACTACACTGGGTCAACAATTTAGTGTACAGACATAATTATAACAGTTACTGTTACTACACTGGGTCAACAATTTGGTGTACAGACATAATTATAACAGTTACTGTTACTACACTGGGTCAACAATTTGGTGTACAGACATAATTATAACAGTTACTGTTACTACACTGGGTCAACAATTTGGTGTACAGACATAATTATAACAGTTACAGTTGCTACACTGGGTCAACAATTTGGTGTATAGACATAATTATAACTGTTACTGTTACTACACTGGGTCAACAATTTGGTGTACAGACAATTATAACAGTTACTGTTACTACACTGGGTCAACAAGTTGGTGTACAGACATAATTATAACAGTTACTGTTACTACACTGGGTCAACAATTTGGTGTACAGACATAATTATAACAGTTACTGTTACTACACTGGGTCAACAATTTGGTGTACAGACATAATTATAACAGTTACTGTTACTACACTGGGTCAACAAGTTGGTGTATAGACATAATTATAACAGCTACTGTTACTACACTGGGTCAACAATTTGGTGTACAGACATGATTAAAACAGTTACTGTTGCTACACTGGGCCAACAAGTTGGTGTATAGACATAATTATAACAACTACTGTTACTACACTGGGTCAACAATTTGGTGTACAGACAATTATAACAGTTACTGTTACTACACTGGGTCAACAATTTGGTGTATAGACATAATTATAACAGTTACTGTTACTACACTGGGTCAACAAGTTGGTGTACAGACAATTATAACAGCTACTGTTACTACACTGGGTCAACAATTTGGTGTACAGACATAATTATAACAGTTACTGTTACTACACTGGGTCAACAATTTGGTGTATAGACATAATTATAACAGTTACTGTTACTACACTGGGTCAACAATTTGGTGTATAGACATAATTATAACAGTTACTGTTACTACACTGGGTCAACAAGTCGGTATATAGACATAATTATAAGTTACTGTTACTACACTGGGTCAACAATTTGGTGTACAGACATAATTATAACAGTTACTGTTACTACACTGGGTCAACAATTTGGTGTACAGACATAATTATAACAGTTACTGTTACTACACTGGGTCAACAAGTTGGTGTATAGAGATAATTATAACAGTTACAGTTACTACACTGGGTCAACAATTTGGTGTATAGACATAATTATAACTGTTACTACACTGGGTCAACAATTTGGTGTACAGACATAATTATAACAGTTACTGTTACTACACTGGGTCAACAATTTGGTGTACAGACATAATTATAACAGTTACTGTTATTACACTGGGTCAACAAGTTGGTGTACAGACGTAATTATAACAGTTACTGTTACTACACTGGGGCAACAATTTGGTGTACAGACATAATTATAACAGTTACTGTTACTACACTGGGTCAACAAGTTGGTGTATAGACATAATTATAACAGCTACTGTTACTACACTGGGTCAACAATTTGGTGTACAGACATAATTATAACAGTTACTGTTACTACACTGGGTCAACAATTTGGTTGTACAGACATAATTATAACAGTTACTGTTACTACACTGGGTCAACAATTTGGTGTATAGACATAATTATAACAGCTACTGTTACTACACTGGGTCAACAAGTTGGTGTACAGACATAATTATAACAGCTACTGTTACTACACTGGGTCAACAATTTGGTGTACAGACATAATTATAACAGTTACTGTTACTACACTGGGTCAACAATTTGGTGTATAGACATAATTATAACAGTTACTGTTACTACACTGGGTCAACAATTTGGTGTACAGACATAATTATAACAGTTACTGTTACTACACTGGGTCAACAATTTGGTGTACAGACATAATTATAACAGCTACTGTTACTACACTGGGTCAACAAGTTGGTGTACAGACATAATTATAACAGCTACTGTTACTACACTGGGTCAACAATTTGGTGTACAGACATAATTATAACAGTTACTGTTACTACACTGGGTCAACAATCTTGTGTACAGACATAATTATAAGAGCTACTGTTACTACACTGGGTCAACAATTTGGTGTATAGACATAATTATAACTGTTACTGTTACTACACTGGGTCAACAAGTTGGTGTGTAGACATAATTATAACAGCTACTGTTACTACACTGGGTCAACAACTTGGTGTACAGACATAATTATAACAGTTACTGTTACTACACTGGGTCAACAAGTTGGTGTATAGACATAATTTTAACAGCTACTGTTACTACACTGTGTCAACAATTTGGTGTACAGACATAATTAAAACAGTTACTGTTGCTACACTGGGTCAACAAGTTGGTGTATAGACATAATTATAACAGCTACTGTTACTACACTGGGTCAACAATTTGGTGTATAGACATAATTATAACAGCTACTGTTACTACACTGGGTCAACAATTTGGTGTACAGACATAATTATGACAGTTACTGTTACTACACTGGGTCAACAATTTGGTGTACAGACATAATTATAACAGTTACTGTTACTACACTGGGTCAACAAGTTGGTGTATAGACATAATTATAACAGCTACTGTTACTACACTGGGTCAACAATTTGGTGTACAGACATGATTAAAACAGTTACTGTTGCTACACTGGGTCAACAAGTTGGTGTATAGACATAATTATAACAACTACTGTTACTACACTGGGTCAACAATTTGGTGTACAGACATAATTATAACAGTTACTGTTACTACACTGGGTCAACAATTTGGTGTATAGACATAATTATAACAGTTACTGTTACTACACTGGGTCAACAAGTTGGTGTACAGACAATTATAACAGCTACTGTTACTACACTGGGTCAACAATTTGGTGTACAGACATAATTATAACAGTTACTGTTACTACACTGGGTCAACAATTTGGTGTATAGACATAATTATAACAGTTACTACACTGGGTCAACAAGTTGGTGTATAGACATAATTATAACAGTTACTGTTACTACACTGGGTCAACAATTTGGTGTACAGACATAATTATAACAGTTACTGTTACTACACTGGGTCAACAATTTGGTGTACAGACATAATTATAACAGTTACTGTTACTACACTGGGTCAACAATTTGGTGTATAGACATAATTATAACAATTACTGTTACTACACTGGGTCAACAAGTCGGTATATAGACATAATTATAAGTTACTGTTACTACACTGGGTCAACAATTTGGTGTACAGACATAATTATAACAGTTACTGTTACTACACTGGGTCAACAATTTGGTGTACAGACATAATTATAACAGTTACTGTTACTACACTGGGTCAACAAGTTGGTGTATAGAGATAATTATAACAGTTACAGTTACTACACTGGGTCAACAATTTGGTGTATAGACATAATTATAACTGTTACTGTTACTACACTGGGTCAACAATTTGGTGTACAGACATAATTATAACAGTTACTGTTACTACACTGGGTCAACAATTTGGTGTACAGACATAATTATAAAAGTTATTGTTACTACACTGGGTCAACAAGTTGGTGTACAGACGTAATTATAACAGTTACTGTTACTACACTGGGGCAACAATTTGGTGTACAGACATAATTATAACAGTTACTGTTACTACACTGGGTCAACAAGTTGGTGTATAGACATAATTATAACAGCTACTGTTACTACACTGGGTCAACAATTTGGTGTACAGACATAATTATAACAGTTACTGTTACTACACTGGGTCAACAATTTGGTGTACAGACATAATTATAACAGTTACTGTTACTACACTGGGTCAACAATTTGGTGTATAGACATAATTATAACAGCTACTGTTACTACACTGGGTCAACAAGTTGGTGTACAGACATAATTATAACAGCTACTGTTACTACACTGGGTCAACAATTTGGTGTACAGACATAATTATAACAGTTACTGTTACTACACTGGGTCAACAATTTGGTGTATAGACATAATTATAACAGTTACTGTTACTACACTGGGTCAACAATTTGGTGTACAGACATAATTATAACAGTTACTGTTACTACACTGGGTCAACAATTTGGTGTACAGACATAATTATAACAGCTACTGTTACTACACTGGGTCAACAAGTTGGTGTACAGACATAATTATAACAGCTACTGTTACTACACTGGGTCAACAATTTGGTGTACAGACATAATTATAACAGTTACTGTTACTACACTGGGTCAACAATCTTGTGTACAGACATAATTATAACAGCTACTGTTACTACACTGGGTCAACAATTTGGTGTATAGACATAATTATAACTGTTACTGTTACTACACTGGGTCAACAAGTTGGTGTGTAGACATAATTATAACAGCTACTGTTACTACACTGGGTCAACAACTTGGTGTACAGACATAATTATAACAGTTACTGTTACTACACTGGGTCAACAATTTGGTGTACAGACATAATTATAACAGTTACTGTTACTACATTGGGTCAACAAGTTGGTGTATAGACATAATTATAACAGCTACTGTTACTACACTGTGTCAACAATTTGGTGTACAGACATAATTAAAACAGTTACTGTTGCTACACTGGGTCAACAAGTTGGTGTATAGACATAATTATAACAGCTACTGTTACTACACTGGGTCAACAATTTGGTGTACAGACATAATTATAACAGTTACTGTTACTACACTGGGTCAACAATTTGGTGTATAGACTTAATTATAACAGTTACTGTTAATACACTGGGGCAACAAGTTGGTGTATAGACAATTATAACAGCTACTGTTACTACACTGGGTCAACAATTTGGTGTACAGACATAATTATAACAGTTACTGTTACTACATTGGGTCAACAATTTAGTGTACAGACATAATTATAACAGTTAGTGTACAGACATAATTATAACAGTTACTGTTACTATACTGGGTCAACAATTTGGTGTACAGACATAATTATAACAGTAACTGTTACTACACTGGGTCAACAATTTGGTGTATAGACATAATTAT
Source organism: Eledone cirrhosa (assembly GCA_964016885.1). NCBI lineage: Eukaryota > Metazoa > Mollusca > Cephalopoda > Octopoda > Eledonidae > Eledone > Eledone cirrhosa. The sequence goes on from OZ024743.1 coordinate 333,359,863, forward strand.
AACAGTTACTGTTACTACACTGGGTCAACAAGTTGGTGTATAGACATAATTATAACAGTTACTGTTACTACACTGGGTCAACAATTTGGTGTACAGACATAATTATAACAGTTACTGTTACTACACTGGTCAACAATTTGGTGTACAGACATAATTATAACAGTTACTGTTACTACACTGGGTCAACAATTTGGTGTATAGACATAATTATAACAGTTACTGTTACTACACTGGGTCAACAAATCGGTGTATAGACATAATTATAAGTTACTCTTACTACACTGGGTCAACAATTTGGTGTACAGACATAATTATAACAGTTACTGTTACTACACTGGGTCAACAATTTGGTGTACAGACATAATTATAACAGTTACTGTTACTACACTGGGTCAACAAGTTGGTGTATAGACATAATTATAACAGTTACAGTTACTACACTGGGTCAACAATTTGGTGTATAGACATAATTATAACTGTTACTACACTGGGTCAACAATTTGGTGTACAGACATAATTATAACAGCTACTGTTACTACACTGGGTCAACAAGTTGGTGTACAGACATAATTATAACAGCTACTGTTACTACACTGGGTCAACAATTTGGTGTACAGACATAATTGTAACAGTTACTGTTACTACACTGGATCAACAATCTTGTGTACAGACATAATTATAACAGCTACTGTTACTACAATGGGTCAACAATTTGGTGTATAGACATAATTATAACTGTTACTGTTACTACACTGGGTCAACAAGTTGGTGTGTAGACATAATTATAACAGCTACTGTTACTACACTGGGTCAACAACTTGGTGTACAGACATAATTATAACAGTTACTGTTACTACACTGGGTCAACAATTTGGTGTACAGACATAATTATAACAGTTACTGTTACTACACTGGGTCAACAAGATGGTGTATAGACATAATTATAACAGCTACTGTTACTACACTGTGTCAACAATTTGGTGTACAGACATAATTAAAACAGTTACTGTTGCTACACTGGGTCAACAAGTTGGTGTATAGACATAATTATAACAGCTACTGTTACTACACTGGCTCAACAATTTGGTGTACAGACATAATTATAACAGTTACTGTTACTACACTGGGTCAACAATTTGGTGTATAGACTTAATTATAACAGTTACTGTTAATACACTGGGTCAACGAGTTGGTGTATAGACAATTATAACAGCTACTGTTACTACACTGGGTCAACAATTTGGTGTACAGACATAATTATAACAGTTACTGTTACTACATTGGGCAACAATTTAGTGTACAGACATAATTATAACAGTTAGTGTACAGACATAATTATAACAGTTACTGTTACTATACTGGGTCAACAATTTGGTGTACAGACATAATTATAACAGTTACTGTTACTACACTGGGTCAACAATTTAGTGTACAGACATAATTATAACAGTTACTGTTACTACACTGGGTCAACAAGTTGGTGTACAGACATAATTATAACAGTTACTGTTACTACACTGGGTCAACAATTTGGTGTACAGACATAATTATAACAGTTACTGTTACTACACTGGGTCAACAATTTGGTGTATAGACATAATTATAACTGTTACTGTTACTACACTGGGTCAACAAGTTGGTGTATAGACATAATTATAACTGTTACTGTTACTACACTGGGTCAACAAGTTGGTGTATAGACATAATTATAACAGTTACTGTTATTACACTGGGTCAACAAGTTGGTGTACAGACAATTATAACAGCTACTGTTACTACACTGGGTCAACAATTTGGTGTACAGAGATAATTATAACAGTTACTGTTACTACACTGGGTCAACAATTTGGTGTATAGAGATAATTATAACAGTTACTGTTACTACACTGGGTCAACAAGTTGGTGTATAGACATAATTATAACAGTTACTGTTACTACACTGGGTCAACAATTTGGTGTACAGACATAATTATAACAGTTACTGTTACTACACTGGTCAACAATTTGGTGTACAGACATAATTATAACAGTTACTGTTACTACCCTGGGTCAACAATTTGGTGTATAGACATAATTATAACAGTTACTGTTACTACACTGGGTCAACAAGTCGGTGTATAGACATAATTATAAGTTACTGTTACTACACTGGGTCAACAATTTGGTGTACAGACATAATTATAACAGTTACTGTTACTACACTGGGTCAACAATTTGGTGTACAGACATAATTATAACAGTTACTGTTACTACACTGGGTCAACAAGTTGGTGTATAGACATAATTATAACAGTTACAGTTACTACACTGGGTCAACAATTTGGTGTATAGACATAATTATAACTGTTACTGTTACTACACTGGGTCAACAATTTGGTGTACAGACATAATTATAACAGTTACTGTTACTACACTGGGTCAACAAGTTGGTGTACAGACGTAATTATAACAGTTACTGTTACTACACTGGGTCAACAAGTTGGTGTATAGACATAATTATAACAGTTACTGTTACTACACTGGGGCAACAATTTGGTGTACAGACATAATTATAACAGTTACTGTTACTACACTGGGTCAACAAGTTGGTGTATAGACATAATTATAACAGCTACTGTTACTACACTGGGTCAACAATTTGGTGTACAGACATAATTATAACAGTTACTGTTACTACACTGGGTCAACAATTTGGTGTGACAGACATAATTATAACAGCTACTGTTACTACACTGGGTCAACAAGTTGGTGTATAGACATAATTATAACAGCTACTGTTACTACACTGGGTCAACAATTTGGTGTATAGACATAATTATAACTGTTACTGTTACTACACTGGGTCAACAATTTGGTGTATAGACATAATTATAACTGTTACTGTTACTACACTGGGTCAACAACTTGGTGTACAGACATAATTATAACAGTTACTGTTACTACACTGGGTCAACAATTTGGTGTACAGACATAATTATAACAGTTACTGTTACTACACTGGGTCAACAAGTTGGTGTATAGACATAATTATAACAGCTACTGTTACTACACTGTGTCAACAATTTGGTGTACAGACATAATTAAAACAGTTACTGTTGCTACACTGGGTCAACAAGTTGGTGTATAGACATAATTATAACAGCTACTGTTACTACACTGGGTCAATAACTTGGTGTACAGACATAATTATAACAGTTACTGTTACTACACTGGGTCAACAATTTGGTGTATAGACATAATTATAACAGTTACTGTTAATACACTGGGTCAACAAGTTGGTGTACAGACAATTATAACAGCTACTGTTACTACACTGGGTCAACAATTTGGTGTACAGACATAATTATAACAGTTACTGTTACAACACTGGGTCAACAAGTTGGTGTATAGACATAATTATAACAGCTACTGTTACTACACTGTGTCAACAATTTGGTGTACAGACATAATTAAAACAGTTACTGTTGCTACACTGGGTCAACAAGTTGGTGTATAGACATAATTATAACAGCTACTGTTACTACACTGGGTCAACAATTTGGTGTACAGACATAATTATAACAGTTACTGTTACTACACTGGGTCAACAATTTGGTGTATAGACTTAATTATAACAGTTACTGTTAATACACTGGGTCAACGAGTTGGTGTATAGACAATTATAACAGCTACTGTTACTACACTGGGTCAACAATTTGGTGTACAGACATAATTATAACAGTTACTGTTACTACATTGGGTCAACAATTTAGTGTACAGACATAATTATAACAGTTAGTGTACAGACATAATTATAACAGTTACTGTTACTATACTGGGTCAACAATTTGGTGTACAGACATAATTATAACAGTTACTGTTACTACACTGGGTCAACAATTTGGTGTACAGACATAATCATAACAGTTACTGTTACTACACTGGGTCAACAAGTTGGTGTACAGATATAATTATAACAGTTACTGTTACTACACTGGGTCAACAATTTGGTGTACAGACATAATTATAACAGTTACTGTTACTACACTGGGTCAACAATTTGGTGTATAGACATAATTATAACTGTTACTGTTACTACACTGGGTCAACAAGTTGGTGTATAGACATAATTATAACTGTTACTGTTACTACACTGGGTCAACAAGTTGGTGTATAGACATAATTATAACAGTTACTGTTATTACACTGGGTCAACAAGTTGGTGTACAGACAATTATAACAGCTACTGTTACTACACTGGGTCAACAATTTGGTGTACAGACATAATTACAACAGTTACTGTTACTACACTGGGTCAACAATTTGGTGTATAGAGATAATTATAACAGTTACTGTTACTACACTGGGTCAACAAGGTGTACAGACATAATTATAACAGTTACTGTTACTACACTGGGTCAACAATTTGGTGTACAGACATAATTATAACAGTTACTGTTACTATACTGGGTCAACAATTTAGTGTACAGACATAAGTATAACAGTTACTGTTACTATACTGGGTCAACAATTTGGTGTACAGACATAATTATAACAGTTACGGTTACTACACTGGGTCAACAATTTGGTGTAGACATAATTATAACAGTTACTGTTACTACACTGGGTCAACAATTTGGTGTACAGACAATTATAACAGTTACTGTTACTACACTGGGTCAACAATTTAGTGTACATACATAATTATAACAGTTACTGTTACTACACTGGGTCAGCAATTTAGTGTACAGACATAATTATAACAGTTACTGTTACTACACTGGGTCAACAATTTGGTGTACAGACATAATTATAACAGTTACTGTTACTATACTGGGTCAACAATTTGGTGTACAGACATAATTATAACAGTTACTGTTACTACACTGGGTCAACAATTTGGTGTACAGACATAATTATAACAGTTACTGTTACTATACTGGGTCAACAATTTAGTGTACAGACATAATTATAACAGTTACTGTTACTATACTGGGTCAACAATTTGGTGTACAAACATAATTATAACAGTTACTGTTACTACACTGGGTCAACAATTTGGTGTACTGACATAATTATAACAGTTACTGTTACTACACTGGGTCAACAATTTGGTGTACAGACATAATTATAACAATAACTGTTACTACACTGGGTCAACAATTTAGTTTACAGACATAATTATAACAGTTACTGTTACTACACTGGGTCAGCAATTTAGTGTACAGACATAATTATAACAGTTACTGTTACTACACTGGGTCAACAATTTGGTGTACAGACATAATTATAACAGTTACTGTTACTATACTGGTCAACAATTTGGTGTACAGACATAATTATAACAGTTACTGTTACTACACTGGGTCAACAATTTAGTGTACAGACATAATTATAACAGTTACTGTTACTACACTGGTCAACAATTTGGTGTACAGACATAATTATAACAGTTACTGTTACTACACTGGGTCAACAAGTTGGTGTACAGACATAATTATAACAGTTACTGTTACCACACTGGGTCAACAATTTGGTGTACAGACATAATTATAACAGTTACTGTTACTACACTGGGTCAACAATTTGGTGTATAGACATAATTATAACTGTTACTGTTACTACACTGGGTCAACAAGTTGGTGTATAGACATAATTATAACAGTTACTGTTACTACACTGGGTCAACAATTTGGTGTACAGACATAATTATAACAGTTACAGTTACTACACTGGGTCAACAATTTGGTGTATAGACATAATTATAACTGTTACTGTTACTAAACTGGGCCAACAATTTGGTGTACAGACATAATTATAACAGTTACTGTTACTACACTGGGTCAACAATTTGGTGTATAGACATAATTATAACTGTTACTGTTACTACACTGGGTCAACAAGTTGGTGTATAGACATAATTATAACAGTTACTGTTACTACACTGGGTCAACAATTTGGTGTACAGACATAATTATAACAGTTACAGTTACTACACTGGTCAACAATTTGGTGTATAGACATAATTATAACTGTTACTGTTACTACACTGGGTCAACAATTTGGTGTACAGACATAATTATAACAGTTACCGTTACTACACTGGGTCAACAATTTGGTGTATAGACATAATTATAACTGTTACTGTTACTACACTGGGTCAACAATTTGATGTACAGACATAATTATAAAAGTTATAGTTACTACACTGGGTCAACAATTTGGTGTACAGACATAATTATAACAGTTACTGTTACTACACTGGGTCAACAAGTTGGTGTACAGTTATAATTATAACAGTTACTGTTACTACACTGGGTCAACAAGTTGGTGTATAGACATAATTATAACAGTTACTGTTACTACACTGGGTCAACAAGTTGGTGTATAGACATAATTATAACAGCTACTGTTACTACACTGGGTCAACAATTTGGTGTACAGACATAATTATAACAGTTACTGTTACTACACTGGGTCAACAATTTGGTGTACAGACATAATTATAACAGTTACTGTTACTACACTGGGTCAACAATTTGGTGTATAGACATAATTATAACAGTTACTGTTACTACACTGGGTCAACAAGTTGGTGTATAGACATAATTATAACAGCTACTGTTACTACACTGGGTCAACAATTTGGTGTACAGACAATTATAACAGTTACTGTTACTACAATGGGTCAACAATTTGGTGTATAGACATAATTATAACAGTTACTGTTACTACACTGGTCAACAAGTTGGTGTACAGACATAATTATAACAGTTACTGTTACTATACTGGGTCAACAATTTGGTGTATAGACATAATTATAACAGTTACTGTTACTACACTGGGTCAACAATTTGGTGTATAGACATAATTATAACAGTTACTGTTACTACACTGGGTCAACAATTTGGTGTATAGACATAATTATAACAGTTACTGTTACTACACTGAGTCAACAATTTGGTGTACAGACATAATTATAACAGTTACTGTTACTACATTGGGTCAACAATTTAGTGTACAGACATAATTATAACAGTTACTGTTACTATACTGGGTCAACAATTTGGTGTACAGACATAATTATAACAGTTACTGTTACTACACTGGGTCAACAATTTAGTGTACAGACATAATTATAACAGTTAGTTACTACACTGGGTCAACAATTTGGTGTACAGACATAATTATAACAGTTACTGTTACTAGACTGGGTCAACAAGTTGGTGTACAGACATAATTATAACAGTTACTGTTACTACACTGGGTCAACAAGTTGGTGTAGACATAATTATAACAGTTACTGTTACTACACTGGGTCAACAATTTGGTGTATAGACATAATTAAAACAGTTACTGTTACTACACTGGGTCAACAATTTGGTGTACAGACATAATTATAACAGTTACTGTTACTACACTGGGTCAACAATTTGGTGTATAGACATAATTATAACAGCTACTCTTATAATTATGTCTATACACCAAATTCTTGACCCAGTGTAGTAACAGTAACTGTTTTAATTGAGTCAACAATTTGGTGTACAGACATAATTATAACAGTTACTGTTACTACACTAGGGCAACAATTTGGTGTATAGACATAATTATAACAGTTACTGTTACTACACTGGGTCAAGAAGTTGGTGTATAGACATAATTATAACAGTTACTGTTACTACACTGGGTCAACAATTTGGTGTACAGACATAATAACAGTTACTGTTACTACACTGGGTCAACAATTTAGGGTATAGACACAATTATAACAGCTACTGTTACTACACTGGGTCAACAATTTGGTGTATAGACATAATTATAACAGTTACTGTTACTACACAGGGTCAACAATTTGGTGTATAGACATAATTATAACAGTTACTGTTACTACACTGGGGCAACAATTTGGTGTAGACATAATTATAACAGTTACTGTTACTAGACTGGGTCAACAATTTGGTGTACAGACATAATTATAACAGTTACTGTTACTACACTGGGTCAACAATTTGGTGTACAGACATAATTATAACAGTTACTGTTACTACACTGGGTGAAGAAGTTGGTGTACAGACATAATTATAACAGTTACTGTTACTACACTGGGTCAACAATTTGGTGTACAGACAATTATAACAGTTACTGTTACTACACTGGGTCAACAATTTGGTGTACAGACATAATTATAACAGTTACTGTTACTACACTGGGTCAACAATTTGGTGTATAGACATAATTATAACTGTTACTGTTACTACACTGAGTCAACAAGTTGGTGTATAGACATAATTATAACAGTTACTGTTACTACACTGGGTCAACAATTTGGTGTACAGACATAATTATAACAGTTACAGTTACTACACTGGGTCAACAATTTGGTGTATAGACATAATTATAACTGTTACTGTTACTACACTGGGCCAACAATTTGGTGTACAGACATAATTATAACAGTTACTGTTACTACACTGGGTCAACAATTTGGTGTATAGACATAATTATAACTGTTACTGTTACTACACTGGGTCAACAAGTTGGTGTATAGACATAATTATAACAGTTACTGTTACTACACTGGGTCAACAATTTGGTGTACAGACATAATTATAACAGTTACAGTTACTACACTGGTCAACAATTTGGTGTATAGACATAATTATAACTGTTACTGTTACTACACTGGGTCAACAATTTGGTGTACAGACATAATTATAACAGTTACCGTTACTACACTGGGTCAACAATTTGGTGTATAGACATAATTATAACTGTTACTGTTACTACACTGGGTCAACAATTTGATGTACAGACATAATTATAAAAGTTATAGTTACTACACTGGGTCAACAATTTGGTGTACAGACATAATTATAACAGTTACTGTTACTACACTGGGTCAACAAGTTGGTGTACAGTTATAATTATAACAGTTACTGTTACTACACTGGGTCAACAAGTTGGTGTATAGACATAATTATAACAGTTACTGTTACTACACTGGGTCAACAAGTCGGTATATAGACATTATAACAGCTACTGTTACTACACTGGGTCAACAATTTGGTGTACAGACATAATTATAACAGTTACTGTTACTACACTGGGTCAACAATTTGGTGTACAGACATAATTATAACAGTTACTGTTACTACACTGGGTCAACAATTTGGTGTATAGACATAATTATAACAGTTACTGTTACTACACTGGGTCAACAAGTTGGTGTATAGACATAATTATAACAGCTACTGTTACTACACTGGGTCAACAATTTGGTGTACAGACAATTATAACAGTTACTGTTACTACAATGGGTCAACAATTTGGTGTATAGACATAATTATAACAGTTACTGTTACTACACTGGTCAACAAGTTGGTGTACAGACATAATTATAACAGTTACTGTTACTATACTGGGTCAACAATTTGGTGTATAGACATAATTATAACAGTTACTGTTACTACACTGGGTCAACAATTTGGTGTATAGACATAATTATAACAGTTACTGTTACTACACTGGGTCAACAATTTGGTGTATAGACATAATTATAACAGTTACTGTTACTACACTGAGTCAACAATTTGGTGTACAGACATAATTATAACGGTTACTGTTACTACATTGGGTCAACAATTTAGTGTACAGACATAATTATAACAGTTACTGTTACTACACTGGGTCAACAATTTGGTGTACAGACATAATTATAACAGTTACTGTTACTACACTGGGTCAACAATTTGGTGTACAGACATAATTATAACAGTTACTGTTACTACACTGGGTCAACAATTTGGTGTATAGACATAATTATAACAATTACTGTTACTACACTGGGTCAACAAGTCGGTATATAGACATAATTATAAGTTACTGTTACTACACTGGGTCAACAATTTGGTGTACAGACATAATTATAACAGTTACTGTTACTACACTGGGTCAACAATTTGGTGTACAGACATAATTATAACAGTTACTGTTACTACACTGGGTCAACAAGTTGGTGTATAGAGATAATTATAACAGTTACAGTTACTACACTGGGTCAACAATTTGGTGTATAGACATAATTATAACTGTTACTGTTACTACACTGGGTCAACAATTTGGTGTACAGACATAATTATAACAGTTACTGTTACTAGACTGGGTCAACAATTTGGTGTACAGACATAATTATAACAGTTACTGTTACTACACTGGGTCAACAATTTGGTGTACAGACATAATTATAACAGTTACTGTTACTACACTGGGTGAAGAAGTTGGTGTACAGACATAATTATAACAGTTACTGTTACTACACTGGGTCAACAATTTGGTGTACAGACAATTATAACAGTTACTGTTACTACACTGGGTCAACAATTTGGTGTACAGACATAATTATAACAGTTACTGTTACTACACTGGGTCAACAATTTGGTGTATAGACATAATTATAACTGTTACTGTTACTACACTGAGTCAACAAGTTGGTGTATAGACATAATTATAACAGTTACTGTTACTACACTGGGTCAACAATTTGGTGTACAGACATAATTATAACAGTTACAGTTACTACACTGGGTCAACAATTTGGTGTATAGACATAATTATAACTGTTACTGTTACTACACTGGGCCAACAATTTGGTGTACAGACATAATTATAACAGTTACTGTTACTACACTGGGTCAACAATTTGGTGTATAGACATAATTATAACTGTTACTGTTACTACACTGGGTCAACAAGTTGGTGTATAGACATAATTATAACAGTTACTGTTACTACACTGGGTCAACAATTTGGTGTACAGACATAATTATAACAGTTACAGTTACTACACTGGTCAACAATTTGGTGTATAGACATAATTATAACTGTTACTGTTACTACACTGGGTCAACAATTTGGTGTACAGACATAATTATAACAGTTACCGTTACTACACTGGGTCAACAATTTGGTGTATAGACATAATTATAACTGTTACTGTTACTACACTGGGTCAACAATTTGATGTACAGACATAATTATAAAAGTTATAGTTACTACACTGGGTCAACAATTTGGTGTACAGACATAATTATAACAGTTACTGTTACTACACTGGGTCAACAAGTTGGTGTACAGTTATAATTATAACAGTTACTGTTACTACACTGGGTCAACAAGTTGGTGTATAGACATAATTATAACAGTTACTGTTACTACACTGGGTCAACAAGTCGGTATATAGACATTATAACAGCTACTGTTACTACACTGGGTCAACAATTTGGTGTACAGACATAATTATAACAGTTACTGTTACTACACTGGGTCAACAATTTGGTGTACAGACATAATTATAACAGTTACTGTTACTACACTGGGTCAACAATTTGGTGTATAGACATAATTATAACAGTTACTGTTACTACACTGGGTCAACAAGTTGGTGTATAGACATAATTATAACAGCTACTGTTACTACACTGGGTCAACAATTTGGTGTACAGACAATTATAACAGTTACTGTTACTACAATGGGTCAACAATTTGGTGTATAGACATAATTATAACAGTTACTGTTACTACACTGGTCAACAAGTTGGTGTACAGACATAATTATAACAGTTACTGTTACTATACTGGGTCAACAATTTGGTGTATAGACATAATTATAACAGTTACTGTTACTACACTGGGTCAACAATTTGGTGTATAGACATAATTATAACAGTTACTGTTACTACACTGGGTCAACAATTTGGTGTATAGACATAATTATAACAGTTACTGTTACTACACTGAGTCAACAATTTGGTGTACAGACATAATTATAACGGTTACTGTTACTACATTGGGTCAACAATTTAGTGTACAGACATAATTATAACAGTTACTGTTACTACACTGGGTCAACAATTTGGTGTACAGACATAATTATAACAGTTACTGTTACTACACTGGGTCAACAATTTGGTGTACAGACATAATTATAACAGTTACTGTTACTACACTGGGTCAACAATTTGGTGTATAGACATAATTATAACAATTACTGTTACTACACTGGGTCAACAAGTCGGTATATAGACATAATTATAAGTTACTGTTACTACACTGGGTCAACAATTTGGTGTACAGACATAATTATAACAGTTACTGTTACTACACTGGGTCAACAATTTGGTGTACAGACATAATTATAACAGTTACTGTTACTACACTGGGTCAACAAGTTGGTGTATAGAGATAATTATAACAGTTACAGTTACTACACTGGGTCAACAATTTGGTGTATAGACATAATTATAACTGTTACTGTTACTACACTGGGTCAACAATTTGGTGTACAGACATAATTATAACAGTTACTGTTACTACACTGGGTCAACAATTTGGTGTACAGACATAATTATAAAAGTTATTGTTACTACACTGGGTCAACAAGTTGGTGTACAGACGTAATTATAACAGTTACTGTTACTACACTGGGGCAACAATTTGGTGTACAGACATAATTATAACAGTTACTGTTACTACACTGGGTCAACAAGTTGGTGTATAGACAAAATTATAACAGCTACTGTTACTACACTGGGTCAACAATTTGGTGTACAGACATAATTATAACAGTTACTGTTACTACACTGGGTCAACAATTTGGTGTACAGACATAATTATAACAGTTACTGTTACTACACTGGGTCAACAATTTGGTGTATAGACATAATTATAACAGCTACTGTTACTACACTGGGTCAACAAGTTGGTGTACAGACATAATTATAACAGCTACTGTTACTACACTGGGTCAACAATTTGGTGTACAGACATAATTATAACAGTTACTGTTACTACACTGGGTCAACAATTTGGTGTATAGACATAATTATAACAGTTACTGTTACTACACTGGGTCAACAATTTGGTGTACAGACATAATTATAACAGTTACTGTTACTACACTGGGTCAACAATTTGGTGTACAGACATAATTATAACAGCTACTGTTACTACACTGGGTCAACAAGTTGGTGTACAGACATAATTATAACAGCTACTGTTACTACACTGGGTCAACAATTTGGTGTACAGACATAATTATAACAGTTACTGTTACTACACTGGGTCAACAATCTTGTGTACAGACATAATTATAACAGCTACTGTTACTACACTGGGTCAACAATTTGGTGTATAGACATAATTATAACTGTTACTGTTACTACACTGGGTCAACAAGTTGGTGTGTAGACATAATTATAACAGCTACTGTTACTACACTGGGTCAACAACTTGGTGTACAGACATAATTATAACAGTTACTGTTACTACACTGGGTCAACAATTTGGTGTACAGACATAATTATAACAGTTACTGTTACTACACTGGGTCAACAAGTTGGTGTATAGACATAATTATAACAGCTACTGTTACTACACTGTGTCAACAATTTGGTGTACAGACATAATTAAAACAGTTACTGTTGCTACACTGGGTCAACAAGTTGGTGTATAGACATAATTATAACAGCTACTGTTACTACACTGGGTCAACAATTTGGTGTACAGACATAATTATAACAGTTACTGTTACTACACTGGGTCAACAATTTGGTGTATAGACTTAATTATAACAGTTACTGTTAATACACTGGGGCAACAAGTTGGTGTATAGACAATTATAACAGCTACTGTTACTACACTGGGTCAACAATTTGGTGTACAGACATAATTATAACAGTTACTGTTACTACATTGGGTCAACAATTTAGTGTACAGACATAATTATAACAGTTAGTGTACAGACATAATTATAACAGTTACTGTTACTATACTGGGTCAACAATTTGGTGTACAGACATAATTATAACAGTAACTGTTACTACACTGGGTCAACAATTTGGTGTATAGACATAATTATAACAGTTACTGTTACTACACTGGGTCAACAAGTTGGTGTATAGACATAATTATAACAGTTACTGTTACTACACTGGGTCAACAATTTGGTGTACAGACATAATTATAACAGTTACTGTTACTACACTGGTCAACAATTTGGTGTATAGACATAATTATAACAGTTACTGTTACTACACTGGGTCAACAATTTGGTGTATAGACATAATTATAACAGTTACTGTTACTACACTGGGTCAACAAATCGGTGTATAGACATAATTATAAGTTACTCTTACTACACTGGGTCAACAATTTGGTGTACAGACATAATTATAACAGTTACTGTTACTACACTGGGTCAACAATTTGGTGTACAGACATAATTATAACAGTTACTGTTACTACACTGGATCAACAAGTTGGTGTATAGACATAATTATAACAGTTACAGTTACTACACTGGGTCAACAATTTGGTGTATAGACATAATTATAACTGTTACTACACTGGGTCAACAATTTGGTGTACAGACATAATTATAACAGCTACTGTTACTACACTGGGTCAACAAGTTGGTGTACAGACATAATTATAACAGCTACTGTTACTACACTGGGTCAACAATTTGGTGTACAGACATAATTGTAACAGTTACTGTTACTACACTGGATCAACAATCTTGTGTACAGACATAATTATAACAGCTACTGTTACTACAATGGGTCAACAATTTGGTGTATAGACATAATTATAACTGTTACTGTTACTACACTGGGTCAACAAGTTGGTGTGTAGACATAATTATAACAGCTACTGTTACTACACTGGGTCAACAACTTGGTGTACAGACATAATTATAACAGTTACTGTTACTACACTGGGTCAACAATTTGGTGTACAGACATAATTATAACAGTTACTGTTACTACACTGGGTCAACAAGATGGTGTATAGACATAATTATAACAGCTACTGTTACTACACTGTGTCAACAATTTGGTGTACAGACATAATTAAAACAGTTACTGTTGCTACACTGGGTCAACAAGTTGGTGTATAGACATAATTATAACAGCTACTGTTACTACACTGGCTCAACAATTTGGTGTACAGACATAATTATAACAGTTACTGTTACTACACTGGGTCAACAATTTGGTGTATAGACTTAATTATAACAGTTACTGTTAATACACTGGGTCAACGAGTTGGTGTATAGACAATTATAACAGCTACTGTTACTACACTGGGTCAACAATTTGGTGTACAGACATAATTATAACAGTTACTGTTACTACATTGGGCAACAATTTAGTGTACAGACATAATTATAACAGTTAGTGTACAGACATAATTATAACAGTTACTGTTACTATACTGGGTCAACAATTTGGTGTACAGACATAATTATAACAGTTACTGTTACTACACTGGGTCAACAATTTAGTGTACAGACATAATTATAACAGTTACTGTTACTACACTGGGTCAACAATTTGGTGTACAGACATAATTATAACAGTTACTGTTACTACACTGGGTCAACAAGTTGGTGTACAGACATAATTATAACAGTTACTGTTACTACACTGGGTCAACAATTTGGTGTACAGACATAATTATAACAGTTACTGTTACTACACTGGGTCAACAATTTGGTGTATAGACATAATTATAACTGTTACTGTTACTACACTGGGTCAACAAGTTGGTGTATAGACATAATTATAACTGTTACTGTTACTACACTGGGTCAACAAGTTGGTGTATAGACATAATTATAACAGTTACTGTTATTACACTGGGTCAACAAGTTGGTGTACAGACAATTATAACAGCTACTGTTACTACACTGGGTCAACAATTTGGTGTACAGAGATAATTATAACAGTTACTGTTACTACACTGGGTCAACAATTTGGTGTATAGAGATAATTATAACAGTTACTGTTACTACACTGGGTCAACAAGTTGGTGTATAGACATAATTATAACAGTTACTGTTACTACACTGGGTCAACAATTTGGTGTACAGACATAATTATAACAGTTACTGTTACTACACTGGTCAACAATTTGGTGTACAGACATAATTATAACAGTTACTGTTACTACCCTGGGTCAACAATTTGGTGTATAGACATAATTATAACAGTTACTGTTACTACACTGGGTCAACAAGTCGGTGTATAGACATAATTATAAGTTACTGTTACTACACTGGGTCAACAATTTGGTGTACAGACATAATTATAACAGTTACTGTTACTACACTGGGTCAACAATTTGGTGTACAGACATAATTATAACAGTTACTGTTACTACACTGGGTCAACAAGTTGGTGTATAGACATAATTATAACAGTTACAGTTACTACACTGGGTCAAAAATTTGGTGTATAGACATAATTATAACTGTTACTGTTACTACACTGGGTCAACAATTTGGTGTACAGACATAATTATAACAGTTACTGTTACTACACTGGGTCAACAAGTTGGTGTACAGACGTAATTATAACAGTTACTGTTACTACACTGGGTCAACAAGTTGGTGTATAGACATAATTATAACAGTTACTGTTACTACACTGGGGCAACAATTTGGTGTACAGACATAATTATAACAGTTACTGTTACTACACTGGGTCAACAAGTTGGTGTATAGACATAATTATAACAGCTACTGTTACTACACTGGGTCAACAATTTGGTGTACAGACATAATTATAACAGTTACTGTTACTACACTGGGTCAACAATTTGGTGTGACAGACATAATTATAACAGCTACTGTTACTACACTGGGTCAACAAGTTGGTGTATAGACATAATTATAACAGCTACTGTTACTACACTGGGTCAACAATTTGGTGTATAGACATAATTATAACAGCTACTGTTACTACACTGGGTCAACAATTTGGTGTATAGACATAATTATAACAGTTACTGTTACTACACTGGGTCAACAAGTTGGTGTATAGACATAATTATAACAGTTACTGTTACTACACTGGGTCAACAATTTGGTGTACAGACATAATTATAACAGTTACTGTTACTACACTGGTCAACAATTTGGTGTATAGACATAATTATAACAGTTACTGTTACTACACTGGGTCAACAATTTGGTGTATAGACATAATTATAACAGTTACTGTTACTACACTGGGTCAACAAATCGGTGTATAGACATAATTATAAGTTACTCTTACTACACTGGGTCAACAATTTGGTGTACAGACATAATTATAACAGTTACTGTTACTACACTGGGTCAACAATTTGGTGTACAGACATAATTATAACAGTTACTGTTACTACACTGGATCAACAAGTTGGTGTATAGACATAATTATAACAGTTACAGTTACTACACTGGGTCAACAATTTGGTGTATAGACATAATTATAACTGTTACTACACTGGGTCAACAATTTGGTGTACAGACATAATTATAACAGCTACTGTTACTACACTGGGTCAACAAGTTGGTGTACAGACATAATTATAACAGCTACTGTTACTACACTGGGTCAACAATTTGGTGTACAGACATAATTGTAACAGTTACTGTTACTACACTGGATCAACAATCTTGTGTACAGACATAATTATAACAGCTACTGTTACTACAATGGGTCAACAATTTGGTGTATAGACATAATTATAACTGTTACTGTTACTACACTGGGTCAACAAGTTGGTGTGTAGACATAATTATAACAGCTACTGTTACTACACTGGGTCAACAACTTGGTGTACAGACATAATTATAACAGTTACTGTTACTACACTGGGTCAACAATTTGGTGTACAGACATAATTATAACAGTTACTGTTACTACACTGGGTCAACAAGATGGTGTATAGACATAATTATAACAGCTACTGTTACTACACTGTGTCAACAATTTGGTGTACAGACATAATTAAAACAGTTACTGTTGCTACACTGGGTCAACAAGTTGGTGTATAGACATAATTATAACAGCTACTGTTACTACACTGGCTCAACAATTTGGTGTACAGACATAATTATAACAGTTACTGTTACTACACTGGGTCAACAATTTGGTGTATAGACTTAATTATAACAGTTACTGTTAATACACTGGGTCAACGAGTTGGTGTATAAACAATTATAACAGCTACTGTTACTACACTGGGTCAACAATTTGGTGTACAGACATAATTATAACAGTTACTGTTACTACATTGGGCAACAATTTAGTGTACAGACATAATTATAACAGTTAGTGTACAGACATAATTATAACAGTTACTGTTACTATACTGGGTCAACAATTTGGTGTACAGACATAATTATAACAGTTACTGTTACTACACTGGGTCAACAATTTAGTGTACAGACATAATTATAACAGTTACTGTTACTACACTGGGTCAACAATTTGGTGTACAGACATAATTATAACAGTTACTGTTACTACACTGGGTCAACAAGTTGGTGTACAGACATAATTATAACAGTTACTGTTACTACACTGGGTCAACAATTTGGTGTACAGACATAATTATAACAGTTACTGTTACTACACTGGGTCAACAATTTGGTGTATAGACATAATTATAACTGTTACTGTTACTACACTGGGTCAACAAGTTGGTGTATAGACATAATTATAACTGTTACTGTTACTACACTGGGTCAACAAGTTGGTGTATAGACATAATTATAACAGTTACTGTTATTACACTGGGTCAACAAGTTGGTGTACAGACAATTATAACAGCTACTGTTACTACACTGGGTCAACAATTTGGTGTACAGAGATAATTATAACAGTTACTGTTACTACACTGGGTCAACAATTTGGTGTATAGAGATAATTATAACAGTTACTGTTACTACACTGGGTCAACAAGTTGGTGTATAGACATAATTATAACAGTTACTGTTACTACACTGGGTCAACAATTTGGTGTACAGACATAATTATAACAGTTACTGTTACTACACTGGTCAACAATTTGGTGTACAGACATAATTATAACAGTTACTGTTACTACCCTGGGTCAACAATTTGGTGTATAGACATAATTATAACAGTTACTGTTACTACACTGGGTCAACAAGTCGGTGTATAGACATAATTATAAGTTACTGTTACTACACTGGGTCAACAATTTGGTGTACAGACATAATTATAACAGTTACTGTTACTACACTGGGTCAACAATTTGGTGTACAGACATAATTATAACAGTTACTGTTACTACACTGGGTCAACAAGTTGGTGTATAGACATAATTATAACAGTTACAGTTACTACACTGGGTCAACAATTTGGTGTATAGACATAATTATAACTGTTACTGTTACTACACTGGGTCAACAATTTGGTGTACAGACATAATTATAACAGTTACTGTTACTACACTGGGTCAACAAGTTGGTGTACAGACGTAATTATAACAGTTACTGTTACTACACTGGGTCAACAAGTTGGTGTATAGACATAATTATAACAGTTACTGTTACTACACTGGGGCAACAATTTGGTGTACAGACATAATTATAACAGTTACTGTTACTACACTGGGTCAACAAGTTGGTGTATAGACATAATTATAACAGCTACTGTTACTACACTGGGTCAACAATTTGGTGTACAGACATAATTATAACAGTTACTGTTACTACACTGGGTCAACAATTTGGTGTGACAGACATAATTATAACAGCTACTGTTACTACACTGGGTCAACAAGTTGGTGTATAGACATAATTATAACAGCTACTGTTACTACACTGGGTCAACAATTTGGTGTATAGACATAATTATAACTGTTACTGTTACTACACTGGGTCAACAATTTGGTGTATAGACATAATTATAACTGTTACTGTTACTACACTGGGTCAACAACTTGGTGTACAGACATAATTATAACAGTTACTGTTACTACACTGGGTCAACAATTTGGTGTACAGACATAATTATAACAGTTACTGTTACTACACTGGGTCAACAAGTTGGTGTATAGACATAATTATAACAGCTACTGTTACTACACTGTGTCAACAATTTGGTGTACAGACATAATTAAAACAGTTACTGTTGCTACACTGGGTCAACAAGTTGGTGTATAGACATAATTATAACAGCTACTGTTACTACACTGGGTCAATAACTTGGTGTACAGACATAATTATAACAGTTACTGTTACTACACTGGGTCAACAATTTGGTGTATAGACATAATTATAACAGTTACTGTTAATACACTGGGTCAACAAGTTGGTGTACAGACAATTATAACAGCTACTGTTACTACACTGGGTCAACAATTTGGTGTACAGACATAATTATAACAGTTACTGTTACAACACTGGGTCAACAAGTTGGTGTATAGACATAATTATAACAGCTACTGTTACTACACTGTGTCAACAATTTGGTGTACAGACATAATTAAAACAGTTACTGTTGCTACACTGGGTCAACAAGTTGGTGTATAGACATAATTATAACAGCTACTGTTACTACACTGGGTCAACAATTTGGTGTACAGACATAATTATAACAGTTACTGTTACTACACTGGGTCAACAATTTGGTGTATAGACTTAATTATAACAGTTACTGTTAATACACTGGGTCAACGAGTTGGTGTATAGACAATTATAACAGCTACTGTTACTACACTGGGTCAACAATTTGGTGTACAGACATAATTATAACAGTTACTGTTACTACATTGGGTCAACAATTTAGTGTACAGACATAATTATAACAGTTAGTGTACAGACATAATTATAACAGTTACTGTTACTATACTGGGTCAACAATTTGGTGTACAGACATAATTATAACAGTTACTGTTACTACACTGGGTCAACAATTTGGTGTACAGACATAATCATAACAGTTACTGTTACTACACTGGGTCAACAAGTTGGTGTACAGACATAATTATAACAGTTACTGTTACTACACTGGGTCAACAATTTGGTGTACAGACATAATTATAACAGTTACTGTTACTACACTGGGTCAACAATTTGGTGTATAGACATAATTATAACTGTTACTGTTACTACACTGGGTCAACAAGTTGGTGTATAGACATAATTATAACTGTTACTGTTACTACACTGGGTCAACAAGTTGGTGTATAGACATAATTATAACAGTTACTGTTATTACACTGGGTCAACAAGTTGGTGTACAGACAATTATAACAGCTACTGTTACTACACTGGGTCAACAATTTGGTGTACAGACATAATTACAACAGTTACTGTTACTACACTGGGTCAACAATTTGGTGTATAGAGATAATTATAACAGTTACTGTTACTACACTGGGTCAACAAGTTGGTGTACAGACATAATTATAACAGTTACTGTTACTACACTGGGTCAACAATTTGGTGTACAGACATAATTATAACAGTTACTGTTACTATACTGGGTCAACAATTTAGTGTACAGACATAAGTATAACAGTTACTGTTACTATACTGGGTCAACAATTTGGTGTACAGACATAATTATAACAGTTACGGTTACTACACTGGGTCAACAATTTGGTGTACAAACATAATTATAACAGTTACTGTTACTACACTGGGTCAACAATTTGGTGTACTGACATAATTATAACAGTTACTGTTACTACACTGGGTCAACAATTTGGTGTACAGACATAATTATAACAATAACTGTTACTACACTGGGTCAACAATTTAGTTTACAGACATAATTATAACAGTTACTGTTACTACACTGGGTCAGCAATTTAGTGTACAGACATAATTATAACAGTTACTGTTACTACACTGGGTCAACAATTTGGTGTACAGACATAATTATAACAGTTACTGTTACTATACTGGTCAACAATTTGGTGTACAGACATAATTATAACAGTTACTGTTACTACACTGGGTCAACAATTTAGTGTACAGACATAATTATAACAGTTACTGTTACTACACTGGTCAACAATTTGGTGTACAGACATAATTATAACAGTTACTGTTACTACACTGGGTCAACAAGTTGGTGTACAGACATAATTATAACAGTTACTGTTACCACACTGGGTCAACAATTTGGTGTACAGACATAATTATAACAGTTACTGTTACTACACTGGGTCAACAATTTGGTGTATAGACATAATTATAACTGTTACTGTTACTACACTGGGTCAACAAGTTGGTGTATAGACATAATTATAACAGTTACTGTTACTACACTGGGTCAACAATTTGGTGTACAGACATAATTATAACAGTTACAGTTACTACACTGGGTCAACAATTTGGTGTATAGACATAATTATAACTGTTACTGTTACTACACTGGGCCAACAATTTGGTGTACAGACATAATTATAACAGTTACTGTTACTACACTGGGTCAACAATTTGGTGTATAGACATAATTATAACTGTTACTGTTACTACACTGGGTCAACAAGTTGGTGTATAGACATAATTATAACAGTTACTGTTACTACACTGGGTCAACAATTTGGTGTACAGACATAATTATAACAGTTACAGTTACTACACTGGTCAACAATTTGGTGTATAGACATAATTATAACTGCTACTGTTACTACACTGGGTCAACAATTTGGTGTACAGACATAATTATAACAGTTACCGTTACTACACTGGGTCAACAATTTGGTGTATAGACATAATTATAACTGTTACTGTTACTACACTGGGTCAACAATTTGATGTACAGACATAATTATAAAAGTTATAGTTACTACACTGGGTCAACAATTTGGTGTACAGACATAATTATAACAGTTACTGTTACTACACTGGGTCAACAAGTTGGTGTACAGTTATAATTATAACAGTTACTGTTACTACACTGGGTCAACAAGTTGGTGTATAGACATAATTATAACAGTTACTGTTACTACACTGGGTCAACAAGTTGGTGTATAGACATAATTATAACAGCTACTGTTACTACACTGGGTCAACAATTTGGTGTACAGACATAATTATAACCGTTACTGTTACTACACTGGGTCAACAATTTGGTGTACAGACATAATTATAACAGTTACTGTTACTACACTGGGTCAACAATTTGGTGTATAGACATAATTATAACAGTTACTGTTACTACACTGGGTCAACAAGTTGGTGTATAGACATAATTATAACAGCTACTGTTACTACACTGGGTCAACAAGTTGGTGTACAGAATTATAACAGCTACTGTTACTACACTGGGTCAACAATTTGGTGTACAGACAATTATAACAGTTACTGTTACTACAATGGGTCAACAATTTGGTGTATAGACATAATTATAACAGTTACTGTTACTACACTGGTCAACAAGTTGGTGTACAGACATAATTATAACAGTTACTGTTACTATACTGGGTCAACAATTTGGTGTATAGACATAATTATAACAGTTACTGTTACTACACTGGGTCAACAATTTGGTGTATAGACATAATTATAACAGTTACTGTTACTACACTGGGTCAACAATTTGGTGTATAGACATAATTATAACAGTTACTGTTACTACACTGAGTCAACAATTTGGTGTACAGACATAATTATAACAGTTACTGTTACTACATTGGGTCAACAATTTAGTGTACAGACATAATTATAACAGTTACTGTTACTATACTGGGTCAACAATTTGGTGTACAGACATAATTATAACAGTTACTGTTACTACACTGGGTCAACAATTTAGTGTACAGACATAATTATAACAGTTAGTTACTACACTGGGTCAACAATTTGGTGTACAGACATAATTATAACAGTTACTGTTACTAGACTGGGTCAACAAGTTGGTGTACAGACATAATTATAACAGTTACTGTTACTACACTGGGTCAACAAGTTGGTGTAGACATAATTATAACAGTTACTGTTACTACACTGGGTCAACAATTTGGTGTATAGACATAATTAAAACAGTTACTGTTACTACACTGGGTCAACAATTTGGTGTACAGACATAATTATAACAGTTACTGTTACTACACTGGGTCAACAATTTGGTGTATAGACATAATTAAAACAGTTACTGTTACTACACTGGGTCAACAATTTGGTGTACAGACATAATTATAACAGTTACTGTTACTACACTGGGTCAACAATTTGGTGTACAGACATAATTATAAAAGTTATTGTTACTACACTGGGTCAACAAGTTGGTGTACAGACGTAATTATAACAGTTACTGTTACTACACTGGGGCAACAATTTGGTGTACAGACATAATTATAACAGTTACTGTTACTACACTGGGTCAACAAGTTGGTGTATAGACATAATTATAACAGCTACTGTTACTACACTGGGTCAACAATTTGGTGTACAGACATAATTATAACAGTTACTGTTACTACACTGGGTCAACAATTTGGTGTACAGACATAATTATAACAGTTACTGTTACTACACTGGGTCAACAATTTGGTGTATAGACATAATTATAACAGCTACTGTTACTACACTGGGTCAACAAGTTGGTGTACAGACATAATTATAACAGCTACTGTTACTACACTGGGTCAACAATTTGGTGTACAGACATAATTATAACAGTTACTGTTACTACACTGGGTCAACAATTTGGTGTATAGACATAATTATAACAGTTACTGTTACTACACTGGGTCAACAATTTGGTGTACAGACATAATTATAACAGTTACTGTTACTACACTGGGTCAACAATTTGGTGTACAGACATAATTATAACAGCTACTGTTACTACACTGGGTCAACAAGTTGGTGTACAGACATAATTATAACAGCTACTGTTACTACACTGGGTCAACAATTTGGTGTACAGACATAATTATAACAGTTACTGTTACTACACTGGGTCAACAATCTTGTGTACAGACATAATTATAACAGCTACTGTTACTACACTGGGTCAACAATTTGGTGTATAGACATAATTATAACTGTTACTGTTACTACACTGGGTCAACAAGTTGGTGTGTAGACATAATTATAACAGCTACTGTTACTACACTGGGTCAACAACTTGGTGTACAGACATAATTATAACAGTTACTGTTACTACACTGGGTCAACAATTTGGTGTACAGACATAATTATAACAGTTACTGTTACTACACTGGGTCAACAAGTTGGTGTATAGACATAATTATAACAGCTACTGTTACTACACTGTGTCAACAATTTGGTGTACAGACATAATTAAAACAGTTACTGTTGCTACACTGGGTCAACAAGTTGGTGTATAGACATAATTATAACAGCTACTGTTACTACACTGGGTCAACAATTTGGTGTACAGACATAATTATAACAGTTACTGTTACTACATTGGGTCAACAATTTAGTGTACAGACATAATTATAACAGTTAGTGTACAGACATAATTATAACAGTTACTGTTACTATACTGGGTCAACAATTTGGTGTACAGACATAATTATAACAGTAACTGTTACTACACTGGGTCAACAATTTGGTGTATAGACATAATTATAACAGTTACTGTTACTACACTGGGTCAACAAGTTGGTGTATAGACATAATTATAACAGTTACTGTTACTACACTGGGTCAACAATTTGGTGTACAGACATAATTATAACAGTTACTGTTACTACACTGGTCAACAATTTGGTGTACAGACATAATTATAACAGTTACTGTTACTACACTGGGTCAACAATTTGGTGTATAGACATAATTATAACAGTTACTGTTACTACACTGGGTCAACAAATCGGTGTATAGACATAATTATAAGTTACTCTTACTACACTGGGTCAACAATTTGGTGTACAGACATAATTATAACAGTTACTGTTACTACACTGGGTCAACAATTTGGTGTACAGACATAATTATAACAGTTACTGTTACTACACTGGATCAACAAGTTGGTGTATAGACATAATTATAACAGTTACAGTTACTACACTGGGTCAACAATTTGGTGTATAGACATAATTATAACTGTTACTACACTGGGTCAACAATTTGGTGTACAGACATAATTATAACAGCTACTGTTACTACACTGGGTCAACAAGTTGGTGTACAGACATAATTATAACAGCTACTGTTACTACACTGGGTCAACAATTTGGTGTACAGACATAATTGTAACAGTTACTGTTACTACACTGGATCAACAATCTTGTGTACAGACATAATTATAACAGCTACTGTTACTACAATGGGTCAACAATTTGGTGTATAGACATAATTATAACTGTTACTGTTACTACACTGGGTCAACAAGTTGGTGTGTAGACATAATTATAACAGCTACTGTTACTACACTGGGTCAACAACTTGGTGTACAGACATAATTATAACAGTTACTGTTACTACACTGGGTCAACAATTTGGTGTACAGACATAATTATAACAGTTACTGTTACTACACTGGGTCAACAAGATGGTGTATAGACATAATTATAACAGCTACTGTTACTACACTGTGTCAACAATTTGGTGTACAGACATAATTAAAACAGTTACTGTTGCTACACTGGGTCAACAAGTTGGTGTATAGACATAATTATAACAGCTACTGTTACTACACTGGCTCAACAATTTGGTGTACAGACATAATTATAACAGTTACTGTTACTACACTGGGTCAACAATTTGGTGTATAGACTTAATTATAACAGTTACTGTTAATACACTGGGTCAACGAGTTGGTGTATAGACAATTATAACAGCTACTGTTACTACACTGGGTCAACAATTTGGTGTACAGACATAATTATAACAGTTACTGTTACTACATTGGGCAACAATTTAGTGTACAGACATAATTATAACAGTTAGTGTACAGACATAATTATAACAGTTACTGTTACTATACTGGGTCAACAATTTGGTGTACAGACATAATTATAACAGTTACTGTTACTACACTGGGTCAACAATTTAGTGTACAGACATAATTATAACAGTTACTGTTACTACACTGGGTCAACAATTTGGTGTACAGACATAATTATAACAGTTACTGTTACTACACTGGGTCAACAAGTTGGTGTACAGACATAATTATAACAGTTACTGTTACTACACTGGGTCAACAATTTGGTGTACAGACATAATTATAACAGTTACTGTTACTACACTGGGTCAACAATTTGGTGTATAGACATAATTATAACTGTTACTGTTACTACACTGGGTCAACAAGTTGGTGTATAGACATAATTATAACTGTTACTGTTACTACACTGGGTCAACAAGTTGGTGTATAGACATAATTATAACAGTTACTGTTATTACACTGGGTCAACAAGTTGGTGTACAGACAATTATAACAGCTACTGTTACTACACTGGGTCAACAATTTGGTGTACAGAGATAATTATAACAGTTACTGTTACTACACTGGGTCAACAATTTGGTGTATAGAGATAATTATAACAGTTACTGTTACTACACTGGGTCAACAAGTTGGTGTATAGACATAATTATAACAGTTACTGTTACTACACTGGGTCAACAATTTGGTGTACAGACATAATTATAACAGTTACTGTTACTACACTGGTCAACAATTTGGTGTACAGACATAATTATAACAGTTACTGTTACTACCCTGGGTCAACAATTTGGTGTATAGACATAATTATAACAGTTACTGTTACTACACTGGGTCAACAAGTCGGTGTATAGACATAATTATAAGTTACTGTTACTACACTGGGTCAACAATTTGGTGTACAGACATAATTATAACAGTTACTGTTACTACACTGGGTCAACAATTTGGTGTACAGACATAATTATAACAGTTACTGTTACTACACTGGGTCAACAAGTTGGTGTATAGACATAATTATAACAGTTACAGTTACTACACTGGGTCAACAATTTGGTGTATAGACATAATTATAACTGTTACTGTTACTACACTGGGTCAACAATTTGGTGTACAGACATAATTATAACAGTTACTGTTACTACACTGGGTCAACAAGTTGGTGTACAGACGTAATTATAACAGTTACTGTTACTACACTGGGTCAACAAGTTGGTGTATAGACATAATTATAACAGTTACTGTTACTACACTGGGGCAACAATTTGGTGTACAGACATAATTATAACAGTTACTGTTACTACACTGGGTCAACAAGTTGGTGTATAGACATAATTATAACAGCTACTGTTACTACACTGGGTCAACAATTTGGTGTACAGACATAATTATAACAGTTACTGTTACTACACTGGGTCAACAATTTGGTGTGACAGACATAATTATAACAGCTACTGTTACTACACTGGGTCAACAAGTTGGTGTATAGACATAATTATAACAGCTACTGTTACTACACTGGGTCAACAATTTGGTGTATAGACATAATTATAACTGTTACTGTTACTACACTGGGTCAACAATTTGGTGTATAGACATAATTATAACTGTTACTGTTACTACACTGGGTCAACAACTTGGTGTACAGACATAATTATAACAGTTACTGTTACTACACTGGGTCAACAATTTGGTGTACAGACATAATTATAACAGTTACTGTTACTACACTGGGTCAACAAGTTGGTGTATAGACATAATTATAACAGCTACTGTTACTACACTGTGTCAACAATTTGGTGTACAGACATAATTAAAACAGTTACTGTTGCTACACTGGGTCAACAAGTTGGTGTATAGACATAATTATAACAGCTACTGTTACTACACTGGGTCAATAACTTGGTGTACAGACATAATTATAACAGTTACTGTTACTACACTGGGTCAACAATTTGGTGTATAGACATAATTATAACAGTTACTGTTAATACACTGGGTCAACAAGTTGGTGTACAGACAATTATAACAGCTACTGTTACTACACTGGGTCAACAATTTGGTGTACAGACATAATTATAACAGTTACTGTTACAACACTGGGTCAACAAGTTGGTGTATAGACATAATTATAACAGCTACTGTTACTACACTGTGTCAACAATTTGGTGTACAGACATAATTAAAACAGTTACTGTTGCTACACTGGGTCAACAAGTTGGTGTATAGACATAATTATAACAGCTACTGTTACTACACTGGGTCAACAATTTGGTGTACAGACATAATTATAACAGTTACTGTTACTACACTGGGTCAACAATTTGGTGTATAGACTTAATTATAACAGTTACTGTTAATACACTGGGTCAACGAGTTGGTGTATAGACAATTATAACAGCTACTGTTACTACACTGGGTCAACAATTTGGTGTACAGACATAATTATAACAGTTACTGTTACTACATTGGGTCAACAATTTAGTGTACAGACATAATTATAACAGTTAGTGTACAGACATAATTATAACAGTTACTGTTACTATACTGGGTCAACAATTTGGTGTACAGACATAATTATAACAGTTACTGTTACTACACTGGGTCAACAATTTGGTGTACAGACATAATCATAACAGTTACTGTTACTACACTGGGTCAACAAGTTGGTGTACAGACATAATTATAACAGTTACTGTTACTACACTGGGTCAACAATTTGGTGTACAGACATAATTATAACAGTTACTGTTACTACACTGGGTCAACAATTTGGTGTATAGACATAATTATAACTGTTACTGTTACTACACTGGGTCAACAAGTTGGTGTATAGACATAATTATAACTGTTACTGTTACTACACTGGGTCAACAAGTTGGTGTATAGACATAATTATAACAGTTACTGTTATTACACTGGGTCAACAAGTTGGTGTACAGACAATTATAACAGCTACTGTTACTACACTGGGTCAACAATTTGGTGTACAGACATAATTACAACAGTTACTGTTACTACACTGGGTCAACAATTTGGTGTATAGAGATAATTATAACAGTTACTGTTACTACACTGGGTCAACAAGTTGGTGTACAGACATAATTATAACAGTTACTGTTACTACACTGGGTCAACAATTTGGTGTACAGACATAATTATAACAGTTACTGTTACTATACTGGGTCAACAATTTAGTGTACAGACATAAGTATAACAGTTACTGTTACTATACTGGGTCAACAATTTGGTGTACAGACATAATTATAACAGTTACGGTTACTACACTGGGTCAACAATTTGGTGTAGACATAATTATAACAGTTACTGTTACTACACTGGGTCAACAATTTGGTGTACAGACAATTATAACAGTTACTGTTACTACACTGGGTCAACAATTTAGTGTACATACATAATTATAACAGTTACTGTTACTACACTGGGTCAGCAATTTAGTGTACAGACATAATTATAACAGTTACTGTTACTACACTGGGTCAACAATTTGGTGTACAGACATAATTATAACAGTTACTGTTACTATACTGGGTCAACAATTTGGTGTACAGACATAATTATAACAGTTACTGTTACTACACTGGGTCAACAATTTGGTGTACAGACATAATTATAACAGTTACTGTTACTATACTGGGTCAACAATTTAGTGTACAGACATAATTATAACAGTTACTGTTACTATACTGGGTCAACAATTTGGTGTACAAACATAATTATAACAGTTACTGTTACTACACTGGGTCAACAATTTGGTGTACTGACATAATTATAACAGTTACTGTTACTACACTGGGTCAACAATTTGGTGTACAGACATAATTATAACAATAACTGTTACTACACTGGGTCAACAATTTAGTTTACAGACATAATTATAACAGTTACTGTTACTACACTGGGTCAGCAATTTAGTGTACAGACATAATTATAACAGTTACTGTTACTACACTGGGTCAACAATTTGGTGTACAGACATAATTATAACAGTTACTGTTACTACACTGGGTCAACAATTTGGTGTACAGACATAATTATAACAGTTACTGTTACTACACTGGGTGAAGAAGTTGGTGTACAGACATAATTATAACAGTTACTGTTACTACACTGGGGGAACAATTTGGTGTATAGACATAATTATAACAGTTACTGTTACTACACTGGGGCAACAATTTGGTGTACAGACATAATTATAACAGTTACTGTTACTAGACTGGGTCAACAATTTGGTGTACAGACATAATTATAACAGTTACTGTTACTACACTGGGTCAACAATTTGGTGTACAGACATAATTATAACAGTTACTGTTACTACACTGGGTGAAGAAGTTGGTGTACAGACATAATTATAACAGTTACTGTTACTACACTGGGTCAACAATTTGGTGTACAGACAATTATAACAGTTACTGTTACTACACTGGGTCAACAATTTGGTGTACAGACATAATTATAACAGTTACTGTTACCACACTGGGTCAACAATTTGGTGTACAGACAATTATAACAGTTACTGTTACTACACTGGGTCAACAATTTGGTGTATAGACATAATTATAACTGTTACTGTTACTACACGGGGTCAACAAGTTGGTGTATAGACATAATTATAACAGTTACTGTTACTACACTGGGTCAACAATTTGGTGTACAGACATAATTATAACAGTTACAGTTACTACACTGGGTCAACAATTTGGTGTATAGACATAATTATAACTGTTACTGTTACTACACTGGGCCAACAATTTGGTGTACAGACATAATTATAACAGTTACTGTTACTACACTGGGTCAACAATTTGCTGTATAGACATAATTATAACTGTTACTGTTACTACACTGGGTCAACAAGTTGGTGTATAGACATAATTATAACAGTTACTGTTACTACACTGGGTCAACAATTTGGTGTACAGACATAATTATAACAGCTACAGTTACTACACTGGGTCAACAATTTGGTGTATAGACATAATTATAACTGTTACTGTTACTACACTGGGTCAACAATTTGATGTACAGACATAATTATAAAAGTTATAGTTACTACACTGGGTCAACAATTTGGTGTACAGACATAATTATAACAGTTACTGTTACTACACTGGGTCAACAAGTTGGTGTACAGTTGTAATTATAACAGTTACTGTTACTACACTGGGTCAACAAGTTGGTGTATAGACATAATTATAACAGTTACTGTTACTACACTGGGTCAACAAGTTGGTGTATAGACATAATTATAACAGCTACTGTTACTACACTGGGTCAACAATTTGGTGTACAGACATAATTATAACAGTTACTGTTACTACACTGGGTCAACAATTTGGTGTACAGACATAATTATAACAGTTACTGTTACTACACTGGGTCAACAATTTGGTGTATAGACATAATTATAACAGTTACTGTTACTACACTGGGTCAACAAGTTGGTGTATAGACATAATTATAACAGCTACTGTTACTACACTGGGTCAACAAGTTGGTGTACAGAATTATAACAGCTACTGTTACTACACTGGGTCAACAATTTGGTGTACAGACAATTATAACAGTTACTGTTACTACAATGGGTCAACAATTTGGTGTATAGACATAATTATAACAGTTACTGTTACTACACTGGTCAACAAGTTGGTGTACAGACATAATTATAACAGTTACTGTTACTATACTGGGTCAACAATTTGGTGTATAGACATAATTATAACAGTTACTGTTACTACACTGGGTCAACAATTTGGTGTATAGACATAATTATAACAGTTACTGTTACTACACTGGGTCAACAATTTGGTGTATAGACATAATTATAACAGTTACTGTTACTACACTGAGTCAACAATTTGGTGTACAGACATAATTATAACAGTTACTGTTACTACATTGGGTCAACAATTTAGTGTACAGACATAATTATAACAGTTACTGTTACTATACTGGGTCAACAATTTGGTGTACAGACATAATTATAACAGTTACTGTTACTACACTGGGTCAACAATTTAGTGTACAGACATAATTATAACAGTTAGTTACTACACTGGGTCAACAATTTGGTGTACAGACATAATTATAACAGTTACTGTTACTACACTGGGTCAACAAGTTGGTGTACAGACATAATTATAACAGTTACTGTTACTACATTGGGTCAACAAGTTGGTGTACAGACATAATTATAACAGTTACTGTTACTACACTGGGTCAACAATTTGGTGTATAGACATAATTAAAACAGTTACTGTTACTACACTGGGTCAACAATTTGGTGTACAGACATAATTTTAACAGTTACTGTTACTACACTGGGTCAACAATTTGGTGTATAGACATAATTATAATAGCTACTCTCATAATTATGTCTATACACCAAATTGTTGACCCAGTGTAGTAACAGTAACTGTTTTAATTGAGTCAACAATTTGGTGTACAGACATAATTATAACAGTTACTGTTACTACACTGGGGCAACAATTTGGTGTATAGACATAATTATAACAGTTACTGTTACTACACTGGGTCAAGAAGTTGGTGTATAGACATAATTATAACAGTTACTGTTACTACACTGGGTCAACAATTTGGTGTACAGACATAATTATAACAGTTACTGTTACTACACTGGGTCAACAATTTAGGGTATAGACATAATTATAACAGCTACTGTTACTACACTGGGTCAACAATTTGGTGTATAGACATAATTATAACAGTTACTGTTACTACACAGGGTCAACAATTTGGTGTATAGACATAATTATAACAGTTACTGTTACTACACTGGGGCAACAATTTGGTGTACAGACAATTATAACAGTTACTGTTACTAGACTGGGTCAACAATTTGGTGTACAGACATAATTATAACAGTTACTGTTACTACACTGGGTCAACAATTTGGTGTACAGACATAATTATAACAGTTACTGTTACTACACTGGGTGAAGAAGTTGGTGTACAGACATAATTATAACAGTTACTGTTACTACACTGGGTCAACAATTTGGTGTACAGACAATTATAACAGTTACTGTTACTACACTGGGTCAACAATTTGGTGTACAGATATAATTATAACAGTTACTGTTACTACACTGGGTCAACAATTTGGTGTATAGACATAATTATAACAGTTACTGTTACTACACTGGGTCAACAATTTGGTGTACAGACATAATTATAACAGTTACAGTTACTACACTGGGTCAACAATTTGGTGTATAGACATAATTATAACAGTTACTGTTACTACACTGGGTCAACAATTTGGTGTACAGACATAATTATAACAGTTACTGTTACTACACTGGGTCAACAATTTGGTGTATAGACATAATTATAACTGTTACTGTTACTACACTGGGTCAACAATTTGATGTACAGACATAATTATAAAAGTTATAGTTACTACACTGGGTCAACAATTTGGTTTACAGACATAATTATAACAGTTACTGTTACTACACTGGGTCAACAAGTTGGTGTACATATGTAATTATAACAGTTACTGTTACTACACTGGGGCAACAAGTTGGTGTATAGACATAATTATAACAGTTACTGTTACTACACTGGGTCAACAAGTTGGTGTATAGACATAATTATAACAGCTACTTTTACTACACTGGGTCAACAATTTGGTGTACAGACATAATTATAACAGTTACTGTTACTACACTGGGTCAACAATTTGGTGTACAGACATAATTATAACAGTTACTGTTACTACACTGGGTCAACAATTTGGTGTATAGACATAATTATAACAGTTACTGTTACTACACTGGGTCAACAAGTTGGTGTATAGACATAATTATAACAGCTACTGTTACTACACTGGGTCAACAAGTTGGTGTACAGAATTATAACAGCTACTGTTACTACACTGGGTCAACAATTTGGTGTACAGACACAATTATAACAGTTACTGTTACTACAATGGGTCATCAATTTGTTGTATAGACATAATTATAACAGTTACTGTTACTACACTGGTCAACAAGTTGGTGTACAGACATAATTATAACAGTTACTGTTACTACACTGGGTCAACAATTTGGTGTATAGACATAATTATAACAGTTACTGTTACTACACTGGGTCAACAATTTGGTGTATAGACATAATTATAACAGTTACTGTTACTACACTGGGTCAACAATTTGGTGTATAGACATAATTATAACAGTTACTGTTACTACACTGAGTCAACAATTTGGTGTACAGACATAATTATAACAGTTACTGTTACTACATTGGGTCAACAATTTAGTGTACAGACATAATTATAACAGTTACTGTTACTATACTGGGTCAACAATTTGGTGTACAGACATAATTATAACAGTTACTGTTACTACACTGGGTCAACAATTTAGTGTACAGACATAATTATAACAGTTAGTTACTACACTGGGTCAACAAGTTGGTGTATAGACATAATTATAACAGTTACTGTTACTACACTGGTCAACAAGTTGGTGTACAGACATAATTATAACAGTTACTGTTACTACACTGGGTCAACAATTTGGTGTATAGACATAATTAAAACAGTTACTGTTACTACACTGGGTCAACAATTTGGTGTACAGACATAATTATAACAGTTACTGTTACTACACTGGGTCAACAATTTGGTGTATAGACATAATTATAACAGCTACTGTTATAATTATGTCTATACACCAAATTGTTGACCCAGTATAGTAACAGTAACTGTTTTAATTGAGTCAACAATTTGGTGTACAGACATAATTATAACAGTTACTGTTACTACACTGGGGCAACAATTTGGTGTATAGACATAATTATAACAGTTACTGTTACTACACTGGGTCAAGAAGTTGGTGTATAGACATAATTATAACAGTTACTGTTACTACACTGGGTCAACAATTTGGTGTACAGACATAATTATAACAGTTACTGTTACTACACTGGGTCAACAATTTAGTGTATAGACATAATTATAACAGTTACTGTTACTACACTGGGTCAACAATTTAGTGTATAGACATAATTATAACAGCTACTGTTACTACACTGGGTCAACAATTTGGTGTATAGAGATAATTATAACAGTTACTGTTACTACACAGGGTCAACAATTTGGTGTACAGACATAATTATAACAGTTACTGTTACTACACTGGGGCAACAATTTGGTGTACAGACATAATTATAACAGTTTACTGTTACTACACTGGGTCAACAATTTGGTGTACAGACATAATTATAACAGTTACTGTTACTACACTGGGTCAACAATTTGGTGTACAGACATAATTATAACAGTTACTGTTACTACACTGGGTCAACAATTTGGTGTACAGACATAATTATAACAGTTACTGTTACTACACTGGGTGAAGAAGTTGGTGTACAGACATAATTATAACAGTTACTGTTACTACACTGGGTCAACAATTTGGTGTACAGACAATTATAACAGTTACTGTTACTACACTGGGTCAACAATTTGGTGTACAGATATAATTATAACAGTTACTGTTACTACACAGGGTCAACAATTTGGTGTATAGACATAATTATAACAGTTACTGTTACTACACTGGGTCAACAATTTGGTGTATAGACATAATTATAACAGTTACTGTTACTACACTGGGTCAACAATTTGGTGTATAGACATAATTATAACAGTTACTGTTACTACACTGGGTGAAGAAGTTGGTGTACAGACATAATTATAACAGTTACTGTTACTACACTGGGTCAACAATTTGGTGTACAGACATAATTATAACAGTTACTGTTACTACACTGGGTGAAGAAGTTGGTGTACAGACATAATTATAACAGTTACTGTTACTACACTGGGTGAAGAAGTTGGTGTACAGACATAATTATAACAGTTACTGTTACTACACTGGGTCAACAATTTGGTGTACAGACAATTATAACAGTTACTGTTATTACACTGGGTCAACAATTTGGTGTACAGATATAATTATAACAGTTACTGTTAGTACACAGGGTCAACAATTTGGTGTATAGACATAATTATAACAGTTACTGTTACTACACTGGGTCAACAATTTGGTGTATAGACATAATTATAACAGTTACTGTTACTACACTGGGTCAACAATTTGGTGTATAGACATAATTATAACAGTTACTGTTACTACACTGGGTGAAGAAGTTGGTGTACAGACATAATTATAACAGTTACTGTTACTACACTGGGTCAACAATTTGGTGTACAGACATAATTATAACAGTTACTGTTACTACACTGGGTCAACAATTTGGTGTATAGACATAATTACAACAGTTACAGTTACTACACTGGGTGAAGAAGTTGGTGTACAGGCATAATTATAACAGTTACTGTTACTACACTGGGTCAACAAGTTGGTGTACAGGCATAATTATAACAGTTACTGTTACTACACTGGGTCAACAATTTGGTGTATAGACAAAATCTTGTGTTGGATTGCCTAAACAATTATTAGAAGCAAAATCCAGCACCTCTAGTTATGGAGTGTCATGGAGTGTGGGTGTCTCCCCCCCCCATCTCTTTTTTTTATAGATAGTTTATTTGTATCTATATTTATGGCAACAGCTTAACATATTGATTTATAATAAATATAGCATGTCTGGGCCTGTGCTTTGTAAATGATAGATTTTCAATCAAAAGCCTTTTCTAGTCAGTATTATGTAAAATACAGCCATGGGGAGCCATGGCTGTATTTTACATAATACTGAATAGATGAAGGCCAAGGGAGGTATGGAATGACTTGGTGGAGGAAGTGTCGATTTTTTTTTTTTTTTTTTTGCTGTAGTATGATGAAAGATTGAACTGCCAGAGGGGGCCTGGAATAGATGAAAGCATGTGGGTCCAGGCACAAGTTTATGTACAAACTTCAATTTAGTAGGATATATATATATAATCATCTTCAGCATTTAACATCAATTTTCCATGCTAGACAAGTTGTCCTACTGTGAGACAAGTCAAATCAGGTGACCGTGTCTTGCTCATACAGAAGTGTATATATTTATCTAAAATGTATAATTAAATAATATTTTTTCTAATCATGCCTTGTATGTTTTCCCTAACACAATAATTATATATATACATATTATATATATATATATATATCTATATCTAGGGCGGGTAACATTCCCGAGATCGATGGACGAGTTCTCTCCAGTGGTCTCTGTCCCTCATTGTCGCTGCCATGTCCTGCGTCTCCAACAGATCAGTGTCTGTCCTTAGGGCATCAACATACGTTAACCTTGGTCTTCCTCTTCCAGTGTGTCCATGTAGGGGCTCCCACAGGAGCACTGAGTGCAATGCCAACTCTGGATGTCGGTGAGCATGTCCAGCTAACCTCAGTCTCCTCTGTGTCACTTTTGAGCTGACTTTTGGGAGGCTCCCATACAGCTCTGAGTTTTTTTTTGTTTTTGGATGCTACATGAGAATGATGAGGATGGCTCTGAACATTAATCAGTATACACTGAGGATGAAAAACTCAGAGCTGTATATATATATAAATACATATATATATGCATATATTATTCGGAAGCAACGAATTGGTAGAGTCACCAGAACATCAGATAGAATACTTTGCAATATTTGTTTCGCCTCTGAATTTAAATCCCACTGAAGTCAACTTTGCCTTTCATCCATTTGAGGTCAATAAAACAGGTACCAGTCTAGTACTGGGGTCGATTTTTCTTCTATATTTCTTTCTCTCATTCTTTCACTCTCTATCCTTCTTTGGAAGAAATCTGCTGTATTCAAGCCTGGAAAGATGGCTCTGCCAGATTTAAAAATACCCCTCAAACACTGTATATAAATTTGGCACC
The DNA here is from genome assembly GCA_964016885.1 of Eledone cirrhosa. NCBI lineage: Eukaryota > Metazoa > Mollusca > Cephalopoda > Octopoda > Eledonidae > Eledone > Eledone cirrhosa. The sequence continues at coordinate 333,398,454 of OZ024743.1, forward strand.
CCTACAACTTCCTCATGAGTTACAGGACCATGCACGCAAGCATATGTGTGTGTTACAGCTATATAAATACAAGAGTACTATCTATACTCATATATTATAACAGTTGCTCTATTAAATATACACCGTAAATTATTATAATCAATTGACTTCTTTTCTTCTCGATCTGCTTCCAGAGATATAAATAAATCTATATATGTTGAATATATTTACGGTATAAATAATAATAATAATAATAATAATAATTGTTTCTACTTTAGGCACAAGGCCAGCAATTACCCAGTGCATTACTGGTACTTTATTTTATTGACCTCGTAAGGATGAAAGGCTAAGTCAACCAATGAAAATTATTGTGTACAGTGCTCAGGAGCACTACAACTCATCAAAGGTGCATGTATATAGAATAATGTACGAATGTCAGGAAAGTGAACAGTGTACGAGTCATGATTTACACACAGATACATGCATGTGTGTGTATGGAGGGGGGATATCAGGTGTAGTGTTGGCAAATTTCAGGAAGCATGGAAGTTTTGAAGGATGCAGTGTCCTGACAGCTAACAACTGATGTAGGTAGTTTGTTCCATGCTTCAGCAACTCTGAGTGTGAAAAAAATGTTTCTGAAAGTCATGGGAGCTGTGCTGTTTTCTGACTTTGTAGGCATGCCCACGAGTGTTAGACACATGGAATTCAAAAAGGTGCTCAGGGTTGTTGTTGGCAAGATTCCAGAAAAAAGATTCACAACAGCTCTGGCTAGCAGAATATGGGATTTGAAAGAACAAGGTATCCAATATAAATTGGATTGGTCAATTTTGAACCAATCTAAAGAATATGCAAGAGGAACAAGAAGATGCACACTCTGCATAAGTGAAAAATATTGGATTTTACAGAACCTTAAATCACCAAAAACCTGCCTAAATACAAAAACAGAAATTTTCACCAGTTGCCCACACATGAAATTACACTTGTTTTCCAGCTCATATAAACTTAACTCACTTTCAGATACTTATCCTCCATAAACTCTTATTCTTCACTTTCCTTAAATTATCCTCTTTACAGACTTCTCTTTCTGATTTACTTTCATTTTTAATTTTATTTTTTAAATTTTTACTTCACATCCACCAGTACCCCCGCCCCCTACCTTTCGATTCACTTACCTAATATCTTCACATTCCACATTTTACTTCCCCATTTTCTTTCACTACCTGATATCACATGTCATTTGCGTTTTCCACTCCAGATATATTCTGTTGTTTCGCAGCCGATTTTATATTTGTACTCATTTATTCATATGGCTGGTTTATAATCTGTATCTATGTGTGTCAGTGTGCTTATGTGCGTATACATTCTGTATATGTATACGAACGCCTCCATATGTGTGCGTGCGTACGTATATATATGTGTGTTTTTATATCTATGTTTTTTACATACTTATTTATACGTGTGTGTGTATGCGGGTGAATGTATGTGTATGTGTATGTATGGGTGTGTATGTATATATATATATAGTCGCGTACGTACGTGTGATTAGATATACATGTGGCGATATATATATATGTGCTTTGTGTGTATGTATGTACGCATGCATGCGCTTTTGTCTGTACGTATTTACCTGTTTCAGTACGTATTACCTGTTTCAGCCATCCGGCTGAGGCCATGCTGGGGCACCGCCCATAAATAAATATTTTTTTATATATATATGTGTATGTACGTGCGTACCTATGTTTGTTTTCTTTTCTCTAGTGTTAATTGATTACTTTCTCTTTGATTTAAAAAATTTTTTCATTCTCATATATTGTTTCATTTTTATACATATATTGATAATGATACTTCTTTTTACTATTACACTCCCTTCCCTCTTTATCTTCCGCATATAAGTGACCGCGCATGCTTTCATACTCGTATGTGTATTTAATACCTGTATCTGGATGCGTGTCAACTATATTATCATACAATTTCTTTTTCAACTCATATTATATACGTATTTGTGGTCACATATACACAAATATACTTGCCCACATTTTCACCATACACATGCATTTGTACATACACACATGTACATTTGTGAGTGTATATACATACATATACACATACCCTAACTATATTTCCTTATTTTTTTATATATCTCTTACATTACTTTTATTTATATATTTTTTGCATTTCTTGAGGAGACTTTTCAAATATTTCACTATGTTTTAAATTGCCTTGTCCGACGAATGAATGAGGACATTTTTCGTATTCGTCTTATTTGGGAAACCTCTGGTAATGAGGTAATTATATTGTATTGTTTATTATACATTAAATTTTGTTCTGGTACTTACATAGAGCACTCTTCACTCCTGACTTTTTCAATTTTCAACGGAAACTTCAATACTTTATATATATATATATATATATATATATATATATATATATATATATATATATATTATATATATATATCTGTATCTGTGTGTGTATGTTGTAGTTTGCTTGAAGCATTGTTGAGTAGGAAATATAAATTTAAATAATTTTAAAAGCCATACAATGCTTTAGATAATGAATTAAACCAGAAAGTGTTACTCAGCGCAGAAAGCTCAATGAACAAATTTAAAGAATATATAAAAAAACATTTTTTTCATATATCATCTATTTTTTAAAGCAAGGACATATTGGATAATGTAGTCTTAGATACATAATTGTTTCAACGTTAGGCACAAGGCCAGCAATTACCCAGTGCATTACTGGTACTTTATGTTATCGATCCCGTAAGGATGAAAGGCAAAGTTAACCTCGGCGGGATTTGAACTCAGTCCGTAAAGGGACGTAACTATGCTTAATAGAAAGGTATGATGGTCATGATTGGAACGACTTTAATTAAAAGGTCTGCTTAATTAAGGCTGATCTGGGAAGAAAAAAACATTTCCTTTTCCGATCCAGTTGATGTACGTAAGAGAGAGAGAGAGAGAGAGAGAGAGAGAGAGAGATAGATAGATAGAGAGAGAGAGAGAGAGAGAGAGATTCAAAACAATTTATTCATCTACACATAGTTAGCATTCATATAAGTCTAAGATTTCATGGTGGTATTTCGTAAAAAGGCAAATCTTCAGATTTGATCGGAAAACTTAAACAAATGGTACTGACAGAGGAAGCTGGTTCGAGAGCTGGAGCTGACTTATAGAAGGTCCACTGATTACCTCAGCTATTCATTCTAGTGCTTGGTACCCAGAGGTGTAACTAGGGTATGGCAAACATGACACGTGCCATGGGCCCCACTTTGACCAGGAGCACTTTCTATTAAAGTCAGATAAGCTATCGTCGGAGAGTGAAAAAAGAAACTTCCTCAGATGTATGATCTGTCTTTGATTATCGTGGGTGAAAATCCCTGTGGTGGCTAGATCATTAAACCATTTATATAAATTTTTAAGCCCATAGGAAAAAAGACGGTACTGGGAATTACATGACCACATAGGCATGCCTCATAGTATGACTTGGACAAGGGCGCAATTTCACTGTTAGCCAAAAGCGCTATTTTCCCTAGTTACACCTTTGTTGGTACCACGAGGAATCCACCCTAGAGAGCTGGAGCTGACTTACAGAAGACCCCCATCTCTGATCACCACAGTTTTTCATTCTAGTATCTGGTACTAGGAGTCAACCCCAGAGAGCTGGAGGTATCTTACATAAAATCCGGTCCCTGATCAACACAGTTCTTCATTCTAGTACTTGGTTGGTACCACGAGGAGTTCGCTCCAGAAGCTGGAGCCGATATAACAGAAGATCCCACCTGTGATCACTTCAGTTCTTCATTTTAGTACTTGGTATCATGAAGAGTCCATTGCAGAGAGCTGGGACTGACTTAACAGAAGGCCCATTAAGGTATTAGAGGGAGGCTGCCACATCTACTTTGCTTTATATTTATTATTTTATCTGAGTGAATGCGAAATGTTACGTTTTAAAATCTGTAATATAAGTGTGTGTTATACACGAATAAAACCGGTAACATACAAACTTTGTTTATTTAACAAAGATTTGTAAGAGAACTGCTTTCTAGTACTTGGTACCATGAGGAATCCATTGCAGAAAGCTGGAACTGACTTACAGAAACTATATGAATAGGGAAGTTCAAAATAGATCAGTAATGTTCTTTTAATGTAGACATTTTCGCTTTGTTTTAGAGTGCTTTGATTGTCTTTGGGGTGCCTAAATATCTTAGATATTTAAATCATTAATCTTTTAACCCACCCATAATACTGATGGAATTGAAACAATCTAGGAAACCACATGTAAATTAATTAGAAATGCCATACGAAATCTAAAATTTGTTTATATAAATTGTGTTTATTTGTATGCATTCTCGTCCATAACTATAATTGATTTTTGTTTATCAAGCCATAACCATACGTGCTTTTTTTCTTCAAAGTGTACCTCAGACTACCTTAGCCATAGTATCCTCTCCATCCTTTTTAAAGTCAGGTGGATTGAAGGAGATTTAGCTGCTATATTTAACAGACCACGTTGGTTTGAATATAATTGTTGTTGTTGTTGTTTATTTTTTAAAACAGGTACTCGTATTCAGAGGATAAATAGTATATCTTCTTAGTTGAGACAATAAAAATTAGCTCGTTTTTTTTTCTTCTGTTATTGTACTACTGTGTCGTTTATGGTTAGTCTAGTTCTTCCATTATATAACGAATGTTCCAGATGTATTGCTCACGAGACCATAATAATAATAATCTGTGGGGTTACATAGCTTGATAGGGAGTCAAACGATCCAGTGTTAATAAGATCATCACTGCAAATGAAGAATAATTTTAAGCATTCATCTGCTGTTTATTTATTCCCAAATCTGTCTTGAACAAGCAGACACACATCAAATTTCGTTCAACCGTGACCACCCCGTCTTTTTAAGAGAGATATAGGATTAATTATACAATCGAACATATTCTTCCCTTATTTAAGACGGTTGGGTGGGATTTCAGTTAGATTTGGCTGCTATTTCTAGCAGGTCGAGTGATCATGTTGAGGTGCCACATCGGCTTGTTTGATGAAATGTGTAAGGGGTAGGTAGGTAAGTAAAAACACAAAGGTAATTGATTACCCCCCCCCCCCCCAAGAATACGATAGAGATAAAATCGAACGTTACAGTAAAGTGTATGTATGAATGAGGAATAAACCTTACCTCAACACGACCCTTCATCGCTTTCTTTGGGGCTTGATTCCCTCCCTCGGATATTTGAAAACTGGACAAAAGTACCACAAATGTCAGGGCAAACACAGTCCAAACGAAGCACCGTTTCATTGGGCTGGTTTCCATTTTCAACGAAATGTTTAAACTTACAACAGAAGCTGTGTGTTGTTTCAGCTACAGTCGCACAGTATTGTGGGAGTTGAGTAAACTACAATTGTTTAAATATGAACCAGACGGCAGTGGTGGAGGTGTGGGACGGTGGAGGAAAAACTGGTTTGCGGTGGTGAGGAAGTAAGTGTTCATAGGATAATACCCGGATGTTTAATGTATAACAAATACTTATATTTCACGTAATTATATATACGAATAAATAGAATTTATATACAAAAACTAAACGGAGAAAAAGTAGAAGATTCACACAATACGAGGTGCGTTAAAGTTTATCTCTAATAATTTTTGAGGCAAGCCAACAACACATTCTCGGTATTGCCATGTGTGATAGCGAGGCTAAGTCGCTGGAATAACCAAGCTTCTTCGCCAAGAGCATCACCTGATATTTCGGTAAGGTGAGCCGCCAACAACACAAGAACCTTGTAGTCAGCGGTCCAGCTTAACCCCACAAACATCTCTAACGTCAAAGGTTGAAAAAATAGTTTATTACATACTACTGGAAAGATTTGTTCACTTGGATACCCATCGACACATATAATGAAAAATATATTAGTTTAACGCTTGATATAGTAAGAAAAGAGTCTTTACTTTTCTGACACTAGTCCTTCATCAGAAGATAGAATGAGAAATAACAGATAATAATGATAATAATAATAATAATGAAATTATTGTGTACAGTGCTCAGGTGCACTACAACTCATCAAAGGTGCATGTACATAGAATAATGTACAAATGTCAGGAAAGTGAATAGTGTATGAGTCATGATATACATGTGTGCGTGTATATGGAGGGAGAATATCAAGTGTAGTGTTGGCGAATTTCAAGGATGCAGTGTCTCGGCAGCTAACAACTGATGCAGGAGGTAGTTTGTTCCATGTTTCAGCAACTCTGAGCGTAAAAAATGTTTCTGAAAGTCATGGGAGCTGTGCTGTTTTCTGACTTTGTAAGCATGTCCACGTGTGTTAGACACATGGAATTCAAAAAGGTGTTCAGGGTTGTTGTTGGAAAGATGGTTAATAATTTTGTGGGTGTTTACCAAGTCAGTTGCCAGATGTCGGAGCTTCAATGTATCCATGCCCAGGGAAGCAAGGTGTTCAGAGTATGGTAGATGCCTGATGGAGGGTATTCGCTTGGTTGCACATCTCTGAACAGTTTCCAGGAGGTCAATATTCTGAGCAAGATAGGGGTTCCAGTCTCGTGATACACCCTCGGCCTTCTCGGCAATTTTAGAGATGTGTTTTGACCAATGCAAATCACTGCTGACAGTAATGAGATTAGTGTTGTGGAGGGAATATGTGGATGCTGGGTGTTTCCTCCCAAAATGCATTGTGCTGCACTTGTCCACAGCCAGCTTGAGTTGCCAGTCCGTGATCCATTGCTGCATTGTGTCCAGGTCTGATTGCAGGAAAGGTCTATAGTAATCAGGATCTGTCCTTTTTTTTTTATCTCAAGCTATAACTTGATGAAATAGAATAATAGAGAGCGAGAAGAGAAAAGAACAGAGGAAATCTTTTTTTAACAAAAAGCATGTGTGTATTCAGTTAACCATGTATGTATATATCTATGTATGTATGTATGTGATTAGTGGTGGTGCTGGTTATGGTGATGATGGTGGTGATGGCGGGCTGGAGAGGTGAAGGCGGTCTTCAGACATTGGTATTCATTGACCTCAACATCGGAAGTATCGTCTCTCAATGGCGCACTTTAGACGAACAAATATAGTGACAAGAAGAAGAAGAAGACATCTAAATATATATTACAGAGAAGAAAGAAAGAATGAATGAAATAGAGAAAAGATGATTGGAAAAGTAAAAAAGAAAGAGACACAATGAAAAAGAAATAAAGAAACAAACAACGCAAAAATGACTGGAAAGAAAATGGAAAAATTAAAAAGAAAAACCAAAAAGCAAAGAAAGAAAAAACGTGGTGGGGTGGGGGAGAAAGTTTAAGACAATAAAAGAATGGAATAAAAGAAAGGAAAAAGGGTGAGGAAAATAAAAGAAAATATAGACACAAAGTTCTGTGAAAAGACGTCCAAGAAATTAACTGCAATAATGGTTTCTAATGTTTGGCACAAGGCCAGCAATTTGTGATTTATATCAACCCTGGTACTATATTTTATTTACCCCGTTCAGGGTCCTTGAACTTGCAGCAAAGGAAAGGAAACAGCTTGGTATTACACTCCATTGTGAATTGGATATAACTGATATGACTGATATGAAACAGCTTGGTATTACACTCCATTGTGAATTGGATATAACTGATATGACTGATATGAAACACCTTGGTATTACACTCCATTGTGAATTGGATATAACTGATATGACTGATATGAAACACCTTGGTATTACACTCCATTGTGAATTGGATATAACTGATATGACTGATATGAAACACCTTGGTATTACACTCCATTGTGAATTGGATATGACGGATATGACTGATTTGTTTTTCTAAAATAACAATCTCGTTTGTTTAATTTTGGCCGAAAATTCTAGGATTTATAAAATGGCCTCCCTTGTCCCTCTTAATCTTTACCCCCCCCCCCCCCCCCCCCCCTATATCGTTCACTCTGCTGGTTCACCCTTTCAATCACTCCCTTCTCTCACCAAATATAAAATAAACCTGTTACGAGGTACGAATCTCAGAATTTGTCAACGCTTATTAATGGTCAGACCTGCTCGCTCTCCTGCGAAATGTAATGAAAATGCCATTTCTTCTTGTCTCTCCAGCCTCTCGGTCCATTCATTCATCTATCCGTATCATCGCCCAGAATCCAATCTTTGCTCTTTCTCAATGCTATTCTATAATTCTATCTGGTTGTTCTAAATAATCTTCTTGTATTTTAAACTCCCATTATTCGCTTATTACTGTTATATGCTTGTCCAATTATGCCCAACATTCGAGGATTTTATTTAAACTCTCTCGCTAACTACCCCATACCCCTCCCACCCGCTCCCACTCTCCACCATTATTATTTGGATCAATCATAAGTCAGCGGCCTATGCTATCACTTCTCCTGGTTGCTTTTCGATATGATGGATGGACTAAGGAATTCTGGAGAGTCTGAAAAATCTGGACACTCTGACAATGTCAAAGATAAAGACAAATTCACCTCATGCTGCCGGACGAAAAGGCAAGGACTCCTCCTCTTTGTTTCGGCCGCGGATGGCCAACATAACCCAACCCCATCCCCCTGACCCCTCCCCGCGCCCCACCGTTCCCACCCACCAAACGCAATCCAAAACTTCAGAGTTGGTACCATGAATGTAGGCACCTTAAAAGGTCTCTCTAACGAGGTTGTAAAAATGCTTGAACGTAAGGAGGTTGATGTTTGCTGTATCCAAGAAAAGTGTGTCCTTAATGATGATGGCGTACTTGCCATCACTGATGCTGATAAGAAGGTAGATTGGAAGTGTCATTACGAAAGGCTACTAAATGAGGAGAATAAATGGGAGAAAGACAGTCTCCCCCACATCGATCCAATAGAGGGACCAGCAGTGCTAGTTGAAGGTAGTATAATAAGTAAGGCAATCAAAGATATGAAGACGGGTAAGGCGGCTGGGCCTTCGGAAATAGTTGCTGAAATGCTGAAAGCATCTGGAACGGTGGGACACACTATGGTCACCCGGATAGTAAACCAAGTCATACAGAATGGGGCTGTTCCGAAGGACTGGCGTAGCATCATCATCATTAACTGCTACAAGGGTAAAGGTAATGCCCTAGAGGGGTAACTATAGAGGCATTAAATTAATCGACCAGGTCATGAAGGTCACAGAAAAAGTAATAGCGCAACTAATCAGAGAGCGAATTGATCTAGATGAAATGCAGTTCGGGTTTGTGTCAGGTAAAAGTACCACAGACGCTCTTTTCATTGTATGACAACTACAGGAGAAGTACCTAGCTAAAAGTAAACCCCTATACTTAGATTTTGTTGACTTGGAGAAAGCCTTTGACAGAGTCCCCCGCTTCATTATCTGGTGGGCTCTTAGAAAACTAGGTGTTGATGAATGGCTTGTGAGAGCTATACAAACCATGTATAAAGAAACAGTCAGCAAGGTTAGAATTAACAACGAATATAGTGAAGAGTTTAGCGTAAAAGTTGGTGTTCATCAGGGCTCCGTTCTTAGCCCCCTACTATTTATTATTGCCCTTCAGGTTATAACAGAGGAGTTCAAGACCGGCTGCCCATGGGAACTCCTAAATGCAGATGATCTAACGCTCATACCTGAATCAATGGTTGAACTAGAGAAGAAATTCCAAACATGGAAGCATGGCCTAGAATCAAAAGGCCTTAAAGTTAACTTGTCTAAGACTAAAGTTCTAGTTTGTAGGAAGGCAAATAAGGCACCGGTCCCATCTGGGAAATGGTCATGCTCATTGTGTAGGAAAGGAGTAGGCAGAAACTCCATTTTATGTCCCAAATGCAAAGTATGGGTGCATAAAAGATGCAGTGGGATCACAGGTAAGCTAACTAAGAATATAGATTTTATATGTGGCCGGTGCTCAGGTGCAATAAGTAGCAGCAAGTGCCCACAGAATACTAGCTCATTCCATTGCACAGATGGTTCTATAGAAATAGTGGACACCTTCCGTTACCTGGGTGACAAAATCAGCAGTGGAGGAGGGTGCTCTGAAAGTACAGTAGCTAGAGTCAGAACGGGATGGAAAATGTTCAGAGAGCTGATACCACTATTGGCCGCTAAAGGTTTCTCTCTAAAAATGAAAGGTAGGTTGTATGATGCCTGCATACGAACAGCAATGTTACATGGCAGTGAGACTTGGGAATTGTGTGCAGAGGATATACGCAGACTGGAGAGAAACGAAGCTTGCATGCTCCGCTGGATGTGTAATAGCAATACGTAAACGGCAAAGCATAAACGAACTAAGGGAGAAATTAGGAATAAGAGGGATCAGATGTTGTTTACTCAAGAGAAGACTACGTTGGTATGGTCACGTGATGCGCATGAAAGACGACAGCTGTATAAAAAAGTGCAGGGCGATAAAAATAGACGGTAGCCACGGAGTAAGCAGACCCAGAAAAACCTGGGACGACTTGATAAATTCCGACCTCACACACTTACACCTCTCCAAGACAATGTCACTGGACCGAGATCTTTGGCGCTACACAATACAGAAGACCCGCCTTGCCTAAGTACAAAGCGAAACCTACAGTCAGTAGGCACCTCTAACAAAAATGCCCCTCCCCCTTCAATACCACAACATCCAGTCCAAAATAAATGAGGTCGCGTAGGTGTCACAACAAAAAAACACACAGTCCACGATGTAATGTGGCCGTGTAGGTAACACGGTAAAAACCTCCCAGTCCACACTGTAAATGTGGTTGGTGTTAGGAAGGGCATCCAGCCGTGGAAAACCCGCCAGATGGTCCTATGCGAGTGGGACAACCAATCTTGCTTCAAGTGGGAGAACTCCCGTCCAAACCCATGCTAGCGTGGAAGATGGACTTTAAACAATGATGATGATGATGATGATGATGTTAAGATTATTTATCATACTTTTGAAGAATTCTGTGAGTGTATCAAAGTTTTCCTGTCATAAGATAAAACAATCGTTCAAGTATCTTTTCCAGTATGTGAAATGTGTCTCCAAATAGTAATAGAGATTGACTGTCACTGACACGTGTACCCTTAATGTAGTTCTCAGGGAGATTCAGTGTGACATAGAATATGACAAGGCTGACCTATCAAATTACAGCTGAGTGGACTGGAGCAACGTGAAATAGAGTGTTTTGATGAAAGACACATGCGCAGCCGAGAATAGAACTCACGACCTTGCGATTGTGAACCGAATACCTTAACGCCAAAGCCAGGTATCTTCATTACTATACCTTAACCCACTCAGTAAAACATCAATCAACCCACTCAAATTACTGGTCTGGGGGTGACAAACCTCATCAGGCAACAACCATCATATTACATAGTTTCTATATAGGTTGGGATACCGCACAGTTTCTGCTGATAAAATTCCACCATTCACTTAGGATTGGTTAAAAGCAGGCAATGGTAGAAGGTAGTTGTCTGTGTTACGACGCAGTGAGATCGAACCCGGAATTATGACTGGTAGGTTGAATGACGTCTTTCATACAA